>OY986438.1:33123825-33723825 GCA_963920525.1 Dichetophora obliterata
AAAAACTTTAATATTTGAGAAATTTTAAAGTTTTATTATACAAAATAAGCCTTTTATTATACAAAATAAGCCAAAATCTTTAATATGAATCTAAAATCGTTGCTCTATCTCAAACTTCACCGAAGTTATGATCAAATGAAAATCAGTCCTCAAGAAAAAAAACCGAATTTTTTCGAACCATTCGAAAAAAATAAAAATTACAAATTTATTTTTAAATAGTAGCCAACACTACGTGTATACAAAGTTTAAACCAAATCGGAGAGGGTCAGGTTGAGAATTTAATTTTTTTTGTCGAAAAGCAATGGAATCACTCAGCAGTAAAGTTGTTTACTAATTAACATTGTTTGCAAGTGCCAAGATATGTTATAGTAGAAAATAAGGCTTTTATACACAGATGACTCTTCAATATCGTAGAGAAGCTGGGGAAAAGTTCCGGCCTAAGATTCAGAAGAGCTAAGGTTTGAATTTACAAAATGTCTTCAATAATTTGGATATACAGGGTTGTCCATATTCGAAGCGCCCATTTTATTTTTAAATAATTCAAAGAAACCACAATTTTTTGTCTGTTCGTCATAAATATCATTTAATTGGGTTCAAGTAGATTTGCTTACATTATTTCTTGAATATGATATTTCGTAAATGGTCGCCATTGGCCTCTATGACATATTGTGCCCGTTTTGCAGCATTTTCCATGGTTTTCTTCAACATTTCGATGGGAATGGCGGTTATTTCTTGACGGATGTTGGTTTTCAGCTCTTCTAGGGTCTTTGGCTTGTTGACGTAAACCTTTGATTTCAAATAACCCCACAAAAAGAAGTCTGGAGGCGTTAAATCTGGTGATCTTGGCGGCCAATCGAAATCACCATTTTTTGACATCAAACGGCCAGGGAACAATTGCTTCAAAAAATCGATTGTAGTGCGGCTTGTGTGTGGTGGCGCGCCGTCTTGATGAAACCAGTAGTGCCTGATACGCTTTCGACAAACGATTGGCATGAAAAAATTGTTTATCATATCGCGATAACGCTCCTGATTGACAGTAACTCTGTGGCCATTATCATCTTCGAAAAAGAACGGCCCAATGAGCATTTTAGCACAAACGCCGCACCAAACAGTGACTTTTGCATCGTGAAGAGGTACCTCTTGAATCTCTTGTGGATTTTCAGTGGCATAAATACGGCAATTTTGTTTGTTTACCGTTCCGTTCAACTGAAAATGAGCTTCATCGCTCATTTTTTGAAAGCACGTTGAGTTTTCACTATTGACTTGTTTTGTTGAATGTAAATATCAACAATTTTAGAGCGTTCGCGTGGCGTGTACTGTTCCATTGTAAACATTTGCTTGGAATGACGCTTCAAACGCGGTGTGTCATTAGTCGATTTGGCATCACTGCGGAAAGTTACAGTGTTGCCAGATGGGCGCTTCGAATATGGACAACCCTGTAGTTAGTTTTATGTTAATTTTCTTACATAAAATGAGCTTTAACTGCATTTAAACTACAAAAAACTTCAACTTATTGAAGAAGAAGACAACTTGTTGAATTTCTACTAATGAATCCATATCACTCATATTTATAGAGAAATATCATAAATTTGCTTAAACCGTCAGCAATGCAAAATTTATGCCACGAGCTAAGGCAATAAATCAGCACTCGTTAGGTTAAACATTAAAAATATGAGTGCTTTTATATTCAAAGCCACATATGTGTAAACGTCGATAAATAATATTAATATTTTCTTACAGAAAAGCAATAAAAAATAACATACAATTTATTACTGAGCCAACAGGTTATTGATTTAAATATTTTAAATTTCTTTAAGACTTTTTAACTTAAGGATATAACATATGTAAGCTTGTGTTGGTCTTATTTTCTTATGCAATTAATTTCAGGGAGGTTTTAGGCAAAATCGATTGAAATTTAGGCGTATTTTAGAAGATGTCTTCTAACAAAGTATATTCTATAGACAAAAAAAATAATTTGCATGTCAATTTTACATCAATTTAAATCAGAAAAAAATTTTTAACATATACATAGTTCTTATATATAAAGATGACGCTTAAGTTTGTGTGCTAAAGAGCTGCACAAGCACTATACAAATGACTTGCAAGCCATAAGCTCTGCTTTCAAATGCTTCCGATTTTCTACTCTCTCATTTAAAAATAAGCACTGCAGTGAAAAGAGTTTTTGATATATAAACAAATGCTGCAGAAATAGACAATAGAATTAAACTGAAGTAGAACAAAACTGAAGTGGAACATACTGCATTGACACTGAACTACTTACAGGTATAAAATATGATTGTTTTTTTTTTTATTTGTTTTTATCAGAATTTACAAACTCCAAAATTTATTTGACCTTTATTTTTGCGATTTCGATGGTGGGGCAAACACTAGATAAAAATGGGTCGCTGAATCAGAATCCGTTGTCAGAATTTCAAAATTATGTAAGCTTTGTATAATAGGGTTTTATTTAGAAATTTGCCACCTAATAATATGTGTTTTTACGAGTTTAAACACCCAAAAATTATTTAGGATAAAATTACGAATAAAATCTTTGTAGAAATACAAACAGAGGCTATTCGTAGAATGTACAAATGTTTTGTACATAGTACAAACGTTTGTAGTGTTGGCCGCATGAAAAAAATTTTTGAATTCGTAACTTTGTACATTCTACAAACGCTAGTTTGTAAAAATCTATAATGTATAAATTTGTGAACTGATCGAACATTGTTTGATAATATACAAAACGGTGGCAGCAGCGTTCGTATATTTGTTCGTATCTTTGTAGATGAAACGAATGCGTTTGTAAAATATACAAATATTTCTTTGTACAATGTACAAACGTTCATTTGTATTATTCACAAAGTCGTTCGTAGGCTGAAAAGAACAAACAGCTTTGCAGAATATAATAATTGTTTTGTACATAGTACGAAGCTTTTTTATGGGTGAAATATCATTTATCAGTGTTTAAAACTCTTAATTACCTTATTTTTTTTAATTTTAAGAATTCGAGACTGGCGCGAACTAAAGGGTAAAAATGGTTCGCTAAATCCGAATCCGCTGTCAAAATTATAAAATTTTGAATAATAGGGCTGCCACCTAATAATATGTGTTTTTAAGAGTTTTAAACATCATTTATCAGTGTTAGGGAGTTGCTGATTTCGAATCTGAAGTCAGGATTTTAAAATTCAAAATAGTTAGTAGGGTTGCCACCTCAATTTTTTTATTTTTACGAATTCGATGTTGGTGCGAACACTAAGTAAAAATGGGTCGCTGAATCCGAATCCGTTGTCAGAATTGTAAAATTACAAGAATTCGCAAAAATATAAAAAAATTTAGGTGGTAGCCCTATTAACCATATGGAATTTTAAAATTCTGATTCGAAATCAGCAACCCCCTAACACTGATGAATGATCTTAAAAATACATATTATTAGGTGGCAATACTGCGGTAAAAATTTAGGAGGCAACCCCAACTTCCATCTTTAATTTTAAAACTGTAAAATATCTTCGAAATCAAATGCGTTTTCAGAATTTCCAAATCAAAAGAATTCAGAAAAGTACAAAAAAATCTAGGTGGTACCTCTATCTGCCATTTTTCCAAATTCCAAAATTTATTTAAATATAGCTCTGCCACCTTTATTTTTGCGATTTCGAAGCTGGGCAAACACTAGGTAAAAATGGGTCGCTGATGCCAAATCTGTTGTCAGAATTTACAAATTCCCAAATTTATTTGACAAGAGGGTTGCTACCTTACAATTTTTTTTGCGATTTTGAAGCTAGAACAAACAATTTTACAGGTAAAAATGGTTCGCTGAGACAACAAAGAATGAATAAGATTGCTTCAAGCTGATCGACACTGAAGCAAGCACTCACTGTGAATGCTATGGTTTCCCGTTACTTTCCTGTATTGTCGCATTATGTTTTGATTTTTTTTTTCACAACATAACATAAGTGGTGTTATTACTTTAACGAAAATCATTTTAAATTATGAAGTGTTTGTTTCGTTGCTAAGCTACACCATAGAACATGTGTATTTCATGTCAACTCTACACTGAAATGCAGTGCACTGAAGTACTATACAGTAGTGAAGTGGCACAAATAGAATGTTTTGTGCAGCTCTTTATTGTGTGCTTAAAAAAAGGTGAAAATTGAGCCACATCTAGGGCTGCCAGGTCCCGATCTCCACGCGGGTTGTCCCAATTTTCAGCCTTAAAATGTGCGTCCCGCGAAGTCCTCACGCGGGACGCCAAATGTCCTGATTTCTTGAAAAACAATTTTATTTTGTAATATTTTCACTATTTTTTAAAAATACTTCCTACGTTTTTATTTTTTCATGACTAAATTTGTACAGATTTTTTTGTACGCCACTAATTAATTGCACCGAATCGCATACTTTTCAAGCAACCGAACAGTGCGTGAAATAAAGAAAAAGGGAGCGAATGAAACAATAACATCATTTTTTGTGGATATTGTTAATTTTGCTTTGCTCATTTTCACCCACGATGTTCGTTAACTTCAACATATCGCATCCTTTTCTAGCACTCAAACATAGCATGAACGAAAGAAAACAAAACGAAAAAAAACAATAAGTGCATTATGTAAAATACATTTGAAAATACAAATTTTGCATTTTCAGATATTAATATGGGTTAGTAAAAATAGAAGTTTATTTTGTTTCTATATTCATTTATTTGAGTTCTCTGTCACTGACTTTTGTTTAAAAATAAAATTTCTTTTTTAAAGTTACATACAACTGGAAAAAAATCGATTTTCAGTAAACGTTTTTAAAGTTGTTTTTTTTTGTTATTCTAAGCGTACTGGACGACTGAGTCTCTGTCCCGTTTTTTTTTTTGTAAAATCCCGATTTTTAAAAAAAAAACCTGGCAGCCCTAGCCACATCATAGCTCGGCTTCAGATCGTTTAAAAAAAAAAACAAAATGCATTGGAAAGTATACCCTTGAATATACTTCATTTACCAAAATAGAATGTAATAATGGAAAATAAAGAAAATTAAGAAGCGTGAAAGAGAAAATCACAAAATGTACGTTATTTTTTACCATATTGTTTCGTGTAAGAACTAGATAAATTTTCCAAAGACTCTAATTTTGATTTTGGTTGAAAAATTATATTATAATCAATTAAAAAAAAAATATTAAAATCGGTCGATTAGTTTGTTTGCAGGAGTGTGGGCCATTTTAAAAAAAAATATTTTACGAGTTACTCTGGCGCACCGAGTTTGAAGCGCTGTAGAATCTGTATTGTTTTCGAAACAATTTTCGAAAAATTGTTTGCCTAAAACCTCCCTTAATTAATATTATAGTATTTGTTTTAATGCTTGTTCAACATATATTACACTAGCTGATATACCCATTGTTACTCGGTAGTTTATATAAATAATTTTTACTATCAAGTAACAATTTCAATGTTTTGACTTTTTATAGAACGTAAAAATAAATATTTTATTATTTCATAGGCCGGCAATAGAATATATTATATTCATTAAAATTTTTAGTTGAATTAGTATCTTATACTTTAAAGTATATAGCTACACTGAGTAGAAAAACATACTTTCAAATTTAACAAACAATTTTATAATAGGAATGTAGCGCATTTGCGTTTCTACGAAACAAAATTTAAAACAAGCGTGTTTAATTTTTACCTATAACAGATTTATTTTTATACCCCCACGAATATAAACTCCGCTTGTAACGCCGATAAGGAGGCGTGGCAGGTATAGAAAAGTATGTATATTCTTGATCAGCATCACTTCCAGAGTCGATTTAGCCTTGTCCGTCTGCGATCACGATAACAGCCGTAATTTAGAGCTGTCATAACGAAATTCAATACATATATAATATTTTTATTAAAAAATAAAGATCAAGTTTGAAAATGAGCAAAATCGGATGAAAACTACGCCTACCTCCCATACAAATTGGCCTTATCAAAACGGTAAAATCTCTTTAAATTCCACAAAAATTAATCTAATGGTTTAAAATTTTGCACATTGCTTTAACCTTTAATATGGACTTTAAGTATGAAATTTATAAAAATTCAATGAAAACCACGTCTACCTCTCATACAAAGTGGCTTTATGAAACCAGTAAAATCTCCTTAAATTCCACAAAAATTAGTGCAATGGCTTAAGACTTTGCAAATTTGTTTTAATCTTAACTATGCACTCGATTATTGGAAATTTAAAAAAAACATGAAAACTCCGCCACACCTCCCATACAAAGTGAAGTCATCATATTAGTAAAACCTTTAAAAATTCCAAAAAATGAATATTTAACCCTTGGACAAACACATGGTTCTGGCCAGGCATATTTCATTCTTGAGCGTTAATTAAACATACTTCTTGTTTAGGTAGATACCTGTATTTCCCGGTAGCCGCCTAAAATATTGCTGGCTCTCTATTTTAAAAAAAAAAATTCTAAAATATCGTTCCAACACGAAGAAAACTGCAAAAAAAAGTCCCTCTAGAACAAACACATATGCCTGGCCAGACCCCTATACAGTTTGTATGAAATAAATTATTGTTATACACATTTTGGGTTATTTTTCTGCAAATACAATGCAGATTGTTGTTTCCAGGTATTTTTTTTTTATATTTTGGGTTGTTTTTATGTGAATGCAGATGTTTGCTTCCAGGTAGTTTTTGTGTTCATTTTTCTCTTATTTCTTTCATTCGTTTGTGATTTTGGTTTTGAGTTCAGTTAGTTTATTATTGAATGCTGAACATACAACATCGACAGTCCGAAATATTAATTTTTTTTTGTTCAGAAACTAAAGTGAAATTATTACTATTGTTATGGCAGAGGATTTAGAATTTGTGTACAATACGCGCTTCCGTACAGGCAGCCTTACTGATAATTTCCAACAACAACTATCATGAGCGTTACAGCGTAATTTCACACTTCACACAGAAGCAGACGAAGAACTAGATTTATTTGAAGATCAAAGCGGTGAAAACACAGATTTTGTGCCCGAAGATGATGCCTCGGACATTGAATATGAATTGGAAATTGAAGCAAATGAAATATTCGACAGCGATGAAGAATCCTAAGAACAAAGTGAGAATGCACCAACTCAAGCTGCAGATGGTTTTTTGCTTGGAAAAGATGGTACGAAGTGCAGTACAGCTGAACCCGCTACAGTGAGATTCCGCCAGCACAACATCATGCGTTTCAGAGGTGGACCAAAAACAAACCTCATCACTTCGCTTGATGTGTTCAAGCTTTTATTTTCACCAAATATTACGTTCATCATATAATTTTGAACCATACGAAAGTGTAACCATCGATGAGCAGCTATTTCCATACCGTGGGCGCACAAAGTTCACGCAATACATCCCATCAAAGCCCGCAAAGTATGGCATAAAAGTATGGTGGGCATGCGATGCGAAAACCAAATACCCGTTGCAAGGAAAACTGTACACTGGTAGAGAGGGAGAACAACGAGAGACAAACCAAAGCGAAAATGTGCTCATGAGTTTGGTTAATCTATACGCCAACAGCGGCAGAACTATTATTGCTGATAACTTCTTTACAACATTAGACGCAGCTAAACGTCTTTTGTCGATTGGACTAGCATACGTTGGCACCATAAGATCCAACAAAAGGTGTCTTCCTAAAGAAGTAAAAAAAGACAGCAAACGGCCAATGCTTTCATCTGTGTTCGGTTTCTATGATAACCTTGTATCACTGTGTAGCTACGTTCCAAAGAAGAACAAAGCAGTAAATCTACTATCCACTGTGCACTACACCGAGAAATTGAAGGCGTAGCAAAAAAACCGGAAGCTATATTATTTTACAATTCAACAAAGGCCAGCGTTGATACATTGAACCAAATGGTAACGCATTACTCCACAAAACGGTCAACCAGACGTTGGCCATTAGCATTTTTTTGCAACATGATAGGTGTCATGGGATTAGCCGCTTACATCATGGAACCAGAAGGAACCAGAAAAGAGAAGCGACGAATGTTCTTGAACACGCTAAGTAAACAATTGGTGCTTGCTAATACTGAAAATCGCATGAACAACAACCATATTTTGGGACAACATTCAACCCGTTTGGCCATTGAATCTTTCTTTGGAAGGCCGTTGAATATTCCCAGCAACATGCTGCCTAACCAACAAAGCGGCCCTAGTACACTGAATTCCAGAAAAGATTGCAGAATTTGTGCCACGCAAGACGAAAAGCTGCGTAGGAAGACACGTTTTTACTGCACCAAATGCACTAATCCTGTGTGCCAACAACATTCTAAAGTTGATTATACTTGTTTTTCATGCATTCCACAAAATGAATAACAATTTTTTAAATTTAGGTAGCTACATATATCAACAAATAAAAAAAACACATACAAATGCATAAAAACGTATAGGGTCTGGCCAGGCATATGTGTTGGTTCGAAGGTTTCAGAATATGTGTTTGACGGGGGGTTGAACTTGATATTTGGCTTGTAAGCTTGGATAATTAAAAAGGACTCTGAGTTTCAAATGAGAAATATTTGAATAAAACCACGCCTTTTAAAACGGACGCATTCGAATAAACTAAAATAAAGCCGTGGAGGTATTTTAACTTCGATCCAGTCGAAGATATTTACTTACCAGTTTTTGTATAGTTTTCTCTTATTATTTCTTTGCAATAATAAAAAATGCGTCTCTATCTGAGATTGAATTAAAAAAAGTATGTACAATAGAATATTATTGCCAGACAATTGAGACCAAGCTGAGAAAAATCCCGATTTTCCATATGATTTTTTGAAAGTATTTTTAAATTGGTTTAAGAAACATTACACATTAGATGAAATAAAACTAATTAAATATTTTAATATTTAAAATATTTCAATACCTTCATAATAAAATGCAAACTTCATCGAATGCAGAAAATTTCGTATTCAGGGTGTCTAAGGAGTTGCTGATCACGAATCTTAAGTCGAAAACTCAAAAAAATTACAAAATGGTATCGAAAAAATGGCGACTTAGTTAAAATGTTTTTAAATTAACAGAAATATAGTTTTTTCCTAAATGACCTTGTTATTTATTATGTTGATTTTATATGATTTAAATACAAATTCTAAATGTTTGATAGTTTAAAACATACTTGATTTTAAATACAAATTCTAGTCGTTTGATAGTTTAAAATCGTTTATTAAGCTTAAGGTCAAAGTTAGAACATTTAATTGTTCTAACGAATCTTTCCAAAGAAACAACAACAACAAAGTTTTTTCAATTGGAAAAGGAAAAAATCACTAACAGATTTTAGTGCGCGCTTGCACGGGTATCACAAAGATTTCTGCTGAAGCCTTTAGCACGGCCGAAATTGCAATAAAATCCGCTAGTGATTTTTTCCTTTTCATATTGAAAATCCTTTGTTGTTTTTGTTGTTTCTTTGGAAATATTCGTTAGAACAATTAAATGTTTTAACTTTGACCTTAAGCTTAATAAACGATTTTAAACTATCAAACAACTAGAATTTGTATTTGAATTAAGAAAAATATTTTAAAATTATGTTTTAAAATATTTGTTTTAAATATTAAAGTTTTTGTTTTAAATTTGTTTTTAAATAAATGTTTTCGAATTTAAAATTTTTACTATGAAAGTAAATTTGAAAACGTTGTTTTGAAAACAAAAACTTTTGTTTTAAATTTAACTTTAAAAGCATTTGTGCTTAACCTTAATGAAATTGTTTCAAGCTCTATTTTAAAAACAAATTCGTTTTACATTAACACAATTTCATTTAATTTTAAAACATATTTCTCTTAGTGTATGTAAGATAAAAGCAATTTGATCTTATACTACACTACGTCTCATAAATATAACACACTTTAAAATATTATTTTAACTGACCATGGAAATTAATTAAAACACCCTGTATAAAAAACTAAATTAAAAGAAAATTTTTTTACTCTCTTCTACTTTTTTCACATTTTTTTTTTTCTTAAATCCTCTCTCTGAACTGAACCGTTAAAAATAGCAAAGTGATCGCATGTTTGCATCTCTTTTATCGTTTTATAACTGTAGCACACATTTGAAAAGGTAACGCAAAAGTGACAACTTAAGAAGTTAATAATTCTGTGCTTAAAGTTAAAAAACAAATAAGAAAGTAAAATGCCACTAGGTAAGAAGTTGTCAGAAGTAGAAAAAGGAAAAATTCTTGGATTTAATGAAGCAGGCCTGAAAATAAGCGATATTTTTAGGAAAATAAGCAGAAGTAGGAAAGTCATTTATAATGTCCTCTCAAATCCGGAAGAATAGGTTAGTGCAAGACGATATGGCAAAAAAAAAAAACTTTCGAACCGCGTATCTCGAAGAATTTTACAAAAAGCTGGCAACTCAGCGCTTAGTTGCAGCCAACTTGCTGCTACAATAACAACAAAAATTTCTAAATCAACGGTTTGGAGAGTTTTGAATGATGCACCGAAAATCTGTCGACAAACAATGGACACAGCACACAAATTACTTAAGCGTCCTAAAGTTTCCCAGTTTAATTTCGCTAAGTGAAATATGCAAACAAACTGGTCTCAGTTATTGACAGTACATAAATAACTCTTTGTCACATTCTGAATAATTTTTTTTTTATAGATTATTTCTTCTGATGAGAAAAAAAGGAATCTAGATGGCCCTGATGGTCACAGACAATAATGGCGTAACTTAAGAAAAGAACCACAATATTTTTCTCAGAGAAATTTCGGTGGCGGTTCGTTGATGGTATGGGGTGCGTTTTCAGCGGATGGTGTGTTGGAGCTGCCTGTTGTTTCATCAAAAGTGAAGAGCATGGATTACACCAAGGTGCTTCAATGTACTCTACTTCCATTTTTGAGGCAGAATGCTGAAAAAAACTACACATTTCAACAAGATAATGCTTCTATACATTCCAACAGAGAAACAATGCAATGGCTTCAAGCCAATTCTGGAATGGCCAGCCTGCTCACCTGAACTTAACCCGATAGAAAATATCTTATTAAAAAGAAAAGTTTTTGTAGAATATCGCCAGTACAACTCAGTTACAGAACTAAGAAATGCAATTTTTCATGCTTGGGAAGGTATTGAAGACAATGTATTGAAAAACTTAGTTGATTCCATGGAAAACCGAATATTTGAGTGTATTCGGCATAACGGAGGTGTTACTCATAAAATTTAAAACTACTAAAATTTTCTTGAATAAAATTAAACAAGAAAAAACTATTTTTGACAGTGTTTACTAAAGTGTGCTATAGTTATGAAGCGAAAAAAGAGGTGCAAATATGAAATCACTTTGCTATTTTTAACTGTTCCTTTCAGACAGCAGGATTTAAGAAAAAGAAATTACAATAAAATTTATTATCTAGCCAGGTCTTATTCTTGGAAAAATTGACTTGCCCGTGTAAAATATGATTATTAATTTCTCAATAGTGCAATGGCTGCATTGGAAATCTACAACGGAGTGCAGTGCATCTCTTGCAATGTTGTCAGATTTTGTTAGCTTTTATTGCTTGTTCTTTACTGTTTTAACCCACGTGGCCTGGGAGAAAAAATGGTCCACGGATATAATGTCCTCCCACCTCAGGAGGTGGTGCTTATCACGAATATATATACTTTTCTTTACCTGCCATGCCTCCTTATCAGCATTACAAACGGAGTGACAAAAATTTAAAAAAACACTTAGTATATAATATTTCAACTTAAACAATTTATTAACATCATTTTGCTTTAAGGGTTAAGCATTTAAATTTTTGGCAAGAAAAATCAATTACTCAATAAAGCTTTGAGACTCACATCATAAGAATGTATTTATTTCGATTTTTTCAAGCTTAGAAACAAATTCAGCACGAAAAAAAATGTAGGCTTTTAAATGGAAAATGGAAAGAGAAAAGATATAAAATTGAATAGAAAATAGTCCGGATGCAATAAAAACATTATTACATTTTAGTGAACTTACTAAAAAAGATATAAATCAAAAGCTCCAATATTTAAACTATGTAAATTAAGTATGTACATAAATATGTAAATTTTATTCAGCTTTTAAGTCTTGACGGCATGCACATTTAAAGAAACACATCGATATACCCAGCGGGACAAGGCAGCGCTTAAACACATAAAAAACACAAGTTACAAGGACTTTTTTTCTGAAGCTTGATTGTCTTTTTTGTACAACATGTCCGCATCCATACTGCATCATTAGGAAACATGGAAGGTACACACCAGAGCAGGCCCGGCAAATAATGTGGGTATGGTGGTTAGCACAGAACTGCACAAGCCTACTTGAAGTCTATTTCAAGTACTTGCTTAAAATACAAGTACAAGCTTGCTTGAGCTTGAACTTGAGGGGGGAGGTGTTAAGATATTGTAACGTTACCAACAATTTAAAAAATCGACGAAAAACCTCTAATTAATAACAATAATTTCAAAAATTTTTAACCTTACATGTTTATGTTTGATCGTCTAAATTGATGGTTAACTTTTGTTTAAACGATTTTTCTTCCACCACCTTTTCCCTCGACACAGGAACCTTTTGGTATTCCTTCACCATCTTAGCACACGTCTGAAAAATTTGGGTCTTTGCTTTTGCGACAGGCTTTGACGTTAAGGCCTGAATGTTCTTGATCAAAGGAGATACCGTATGACATGTACTGTCCTTCTCAGAAAGAAGAAATCGGTTCAAGGTCGTGTCCTACCTGCGGCTTGTATTTCGTTTTTAAAACTTCTATGAATTGTCATAAGTTTGTTTTATATCGTTTACAATAAATCGGAATGAAACATACTATTTAAATAAATCAATTTTCAGAAAGCATTTACACAAAAACACAGAACTTGGTGCAGCTCGGGTGCAGCCTTTAAGGGTACTCTGTCAAAGACCAGGTGAATTTCTTTGCGTTAGAAATGAGGATTCACCTGAATGGGTCGACATAGAATCCGATGAAAAATTATATTTTGAAGAATCCTCAACAAAGCTACCAGCTTCTTCTATCCCAGTGATTGAGAGCATCGAATCTTGGATCTAGTCATACTAGACACTAATACTAGTGAAAATTGGCAGAGCTAGTCAAAATATATAATCATTCGAATGAATTAATTTCATATGTCGCGTTACTTTATGGGGGGGAGGGGTTTTGAAAAGCACTACGAAAAGTAACGCAGGGGGAGGGGGGTAAAAAAAACACAAAATCAGTAACTTAGTTTATGGACGACCCCTTACAAGTATGCTAGCTTACAAGCGAACAGGAAAAAGTCCCAAGTAAAGACAAACTTGATGCCTTCGGCAAAAAGCTTGATTTCGATTTATTTAAATTAAGAGTTAGTACAGTAAGATCCTAAATGGTATTTTAACGTACAACAGTTAAAAACATTAATAGTCAACAGAAAAGCTTGAAATTGAAGTCAAGTATTCAAGTAAAGCAAGTATCTACAAACTTCTTGTAGGAAAAGCTTGTGTAGGAAAAGCTTAAGCGTGTTAGGACTTTTAAGGGTTCTGTGGACTTCGTGGTTGGCAGTTTTAGGGGTAGCTGATTTCGGAACTGATGTCAAAATTTAAAATTCAAGATGGCGGATAGAGTTGCCACCTAGATTTTTTTGTATTTTTGCGAATTCTTGTAATTTTGAAATTCTGACGACAGATTTGAGGTTTTTACCTAGTGTTCGCGCCAGAACTGAATTCGTAAAAATAGAAAAATAAGGTGGCAACCCTATACACCATATTGAATTTTAAAATTCTGAATTAAGATTCGAAAAGAGCGACCCCTAACACTGTTTTTCACTGTGTTTGAAAATACATATTATTAGGTGGCAGCCCTATTATACAAAAATTACATAATTTTGAAATTCTAACAACGGATTCGGATTCAGCGACCTATTTTTACCTAGTGTAGCGACCGTGGATAGGATTAAAAATACATATTATTAGGTGGCAACCCTTAATATTTAATTCATTCTGTACTTATTTGATTCACTTTTTTTCACAATCACTTATGAGTACTTCTTTGGAAACTTGTTATACTTATTCATACTCATTTATGTGTAAGTGGCGCATGATTCAAATATATGATTCACTTTGTTTTGAATCAATCACATATGAGTACTACCTTGGAAACTACTTATACCTATTCATACTCATTTTTGTGTAAGTGGCGCATGATTACAAAATGTGATTCACTTGATTTCGAATCAATCACATATGAATGCTACTTTGAAAACTACTTATACTTATACATACTCATTTTTGAGTAAGTGGCTTATGATTCAAAAATGTGATTCATATCAAATCTCTGATTTGAATCACTGAGTTGTGAACGCATAGTACTGGAGTACTACTTATTTTTAAGTATTCGTTGCAGATCTCTGGTGTACACTGGAAAGTGCACTGAATCGTGAATACCCCTACTTTGTTATATATGTGTAGCAGAGATGCAGTGATTGTGCATGTGAGTTCGATAGCAGCAAAGAAACTTTCTGTTCTTTTTTCAAAGTGAAACTCCATCTTTTATTTATAATATTATTTTGTATTTATATTATAATATGTAATATATAATATACTAATATATATATTATAATATGTAATATATAATATACTAATATATGCATAAATTTTAATAGGATATATAAATAAATTATATTTTTATCATATTAAATTCATCAAAATCGTTATTATATCTACACTGAGAAAAAAAACATACTTTAAAATTAAACAAAAAATTTTAATAAATAGAAATTTAACTCATTAACTTTTTTACAAAACAAAATTTAAAACAAGCGTGTTTAATTTTCATTTCTGTTTTTTATATAATTTTTTCTTATTATTTCCTTCCAATAACAAAAAATACGTCGCTATCAGAGATTGAATTAAAAAATTATGTACTGTAGAATCATTGAAAGTTATTGCCAGACATCTGAGACCCCGATTTTACACTTGAATGTTTGAAAATATTTTTGAATTAGTCTTAAAATATTAAACATATTGTAAGTTGAGATAAGAACTAATTAATTATTTTGATATTGAAAATATTTCAAGCTGCAATGAAACGCAAACTTCACCAAATGAAGTCAAAAAATTTCTTATTCGTGGGGTCGCTGATCACGAATCTGACTTCGAAAAAATTAAATAAATAGCATCGAAAAATTGCCGGTTTAATTTATTTGTTTTAAATTTAATAACAATATTTTTAAATTATGTTTTAAAATATTTGTTTTAAATATTAAAGCTTTTGCATTAAATTTTTCGTTTAAACAAATGTGTTTAAACTTAAAATTTTTACAATGAAAGTATATTTAAAAACATTGTTTTGAAAACAAAAACTTTTGTTTTTAATTAAACTTTAAAAACAATTGTGTTTAGCTTAAATTAAATTGTTTCAAGCTCTATTTCAAAAACAACTTCGTTTAATACGAACACAATTTCATTTAATTTTAACACATATTTCCCTCAGTGTATATACATATAAATAAGCGTAGGAAAAACAGTTCGGTACAATGTTCTCCCGTGTTTCTCAACCGATTTGAATAATTTTTCTTTCAAATAAATAAGAGTATGGACAAAGAGTGGACCAAATACTTGTTGTGACCTTTGACCTGAAATATTAGCGTTAAAAACATAATTTCTTAAATAAAAACTAAGCTATAAGAGATGGAAGAACACGGTGTAAGAGGAAATTTTAGACATTGCTGAAATGTACGCTATGTCTCGCTATCTCTTACGGATACCCTACAATAAGCATTTTTTTATGTAAAACATGCAACTATATATTGGGATTGTGAAATTTCTTACAAACAGTAAATTTTGACAAATTTCTTCCCATTATTTTGACATCAAAATTATGACAATACTTCGAAAACTGTAGCTTTTATCAGTACAACGTATTTTTGTATGAAAAGTTATTGGTTAGCACTGAGTGGCAAACTAGATTCGTTTTTTAACCCTTTGCTACGCTCATTTGAGAACGAAAGCGATTTCATATCAAAGTGTAGGCCGAAGGTCACAGTAAAAAGGTTGAATTTCGACCACTGGCAATTTCTAGTTACTTTAACTGCATAAAATTTTAAAAAAGTCACACCAACTATAAAATCCCACGATTATTCCATAAAAATCTTTGTTACCATCGAAATACAAGAAATACCTACATATTAACATTTCTTAATGAAAATGCAACCCAGTATTGGTATAGAATGTCAAACGCACGAGCTAGTAGTAAAATTCTCTGCTCACAACTTTGATCGTACTTGCGTTATATTTTTACGGGATGAGGTCGAACCAAAATCTGAGGTCGAATTTACTGTTACTTCATAAGAACTCGTTTTTTTTAGTCTAGCTGTCAAAGGCCGACCTACCTAACGTGCTATTGAGTTTTAGACATAAAAGCGCCGTTTCTAGGAGCTCTAAATATTTTCCCGCTGGGTATGAAAATCCCAACAAATACACGTACAAACTAACACACAGTAATCTTGAGTGGATTTCCGCGTAAATCATGCACAGCCATCCTTCTAGTTTAAAAATACTCGGATCATATGTTAAGAAGGAAAGCAACGACGAGCGAGAATATTTATTACATTTTCTTATTTTGTTTTCATTTTTGTTTTGCCTTCAAGGAAAATTCATTGAAATTTTCTCCATAAGTTTAAAAATGCATTCAATAATAGTCCTCCGCCTGTGGAATGTGAAAGCGAGCTTTTTTTCTTAAGATACTTACACACACACACATATATATTCTGATTTAAAAACTTAGACAAACACATAAGAATGATGCGATTTGAAGTGCAGATAACCAACATCAAAAAACATATGAGCACTACAGGAAGATAATTTATAGAATTCTATACAAAAAGCTGTGCATGTAAATTGGACAGAAATCTTTAAAGACAATTCACGTATTTTTTTAGGGTTTTGCAATTTTTAATTTATATCCAAATGTTTTAAAAAAAAACATTACATCATTAGTGAGATATAAAAAATATATTAAATAATATATTTCCTTGCATAGTTGTAATGATATGCAAAACGCTCAATTGCTAAATTAATTTGCATTCTATTGCAAAACAAATACAGAGTCAGTCTTCATGGCAACGTTTCCGTTTCCGCCGCAATGTGGTCAATTTATGAAATTGTCCTACTTGGTAAATTGCCATAAGTTAATTGGTTATTATTATTGATTATTACAATAATATTAATTATTTAGCCTACAAACATATATGGGTCACGCTCTGTCGAACCGGACGCGCCCCACTCTCGCCCTCTCTTTGCTAAATGTAGTCTTTGAGTAAAAATAATTTGTTAGGTGTATCATTTTTGTTTAAGTGTCTACATTTTAATTTAATGTAGCCGATTTCTAATTCAAGATGTCTGCTGCAATAGCTGTGTCGACAAGCATAAGCGCTTAAGTCGACTTAAGACAGAACTGAGTTATTGATGTAACTGTGCTCCACGTATTTAGATACACATACAAAATCTGGAGCTTCTACCCTGCCAGCATTTTGAAGTGCCATTCATCGCCAATCGCCAAAAAGTGACGCCTAAGGTACCTCTTTTAAGATCATTTGACGATAGTTTGTGTTTTACAGAAACAAAATACACGAGTTATCGCATGTTTATTTCCTAAACAGGCACTCAGGAGATTATATTTTTGATTACTAAAGGTTCCTTAGCCCTTTCAGTGGATTTTTCCAATATATTGCACACGTCAGAAAGTAATTTTTATTTTTATTTTACAAGCCCTTTTTTAAATCAATTCGATTGGTTCTATGAAAATAGATGAACCAACATGATAAAAATAAGCTTAGAGAGATAATTGACATTAAAGTCAGTTGGATTTTCGATTTTGTATTTGTATTTATTTAAGGATAGATTAGTACTGCAAGATACAAAAATATCTTTAAGATGTACAACGGTGAAATATAAATAATCAACTTATAGCATATAATAATTATTTAAACTCTAGACTTAAACAAAAACGAATTTATAGTTAAGAACAAAATTAAAAAAAAATAGAAAGTACATGATCAACAGATGACGCTTGTAAAATTAAAAAGATAAATAATTGATTGCTAATTTATAATAATTTTTTTAAAGTTTTTTCTAAGTGACCTTGTTATTTATTATGTTGATTTTATATGATTTAAATACAAATTCTAAATGTTTGATAGTTTAGATCATACCTAAGCTCAATAAAAATTTTGAACTATCAAACAACTAGAATTTGTATTTAAAATCAAGTATAACACTGTGCCACAATTTAAGGGTCATGGAATCTAACGAAAAAGTGACCAACACAGGTCGATAGTACTGATTTAGACCAACAAATTCCTAAAAGGGTTTTGTAAAGTTAGCTCGCTTTTAAAAGATATAGGCATTAAAAATTTACCTCTTGCAGAGTATTTTTTAAAAATGAAGTGCTCATTAGGGTGTATCGAATTAAAATTTTTTTTTAACTTCGAATTCTAAGAGGTTTCAAAAGTTGAATAGGGTGGTCTAGATCTATCAAAAATTTTGAAAGGAAAGGATGTCTTCCACTCCGGCAAAGACAAAGTTGTTTTTTGAGAAAAACATTAAAAAATGACGAACTAAAAATGCTTTGATTTTTGTAACAAAAACTCCATATGTCTTGAAGCAAAAGTAAATATAGGCTTTAAATAACAATACCTCGCCAAACAAGATGCCAATATTGATGTCTACCCTCATTGTCCTGTGTGAAGGATATTCGAATCTAAAGGTACACTCGAAATAACAGAACTTTTGATTGTTATCTGATTAACTAAATTTTGATGGCATTGCTAAAAGTGTTAACGTTTTCCTTAAATTTGGCGAATTAAGAATTTACAAATTTTTTTCATATGAATTTTCTTTTCTTTTTTTTAAATGTATACTGTATGAAATTTTTCAACTTTTTGAAAAAATTAATATTTTTTATATAGTTAATGTTTTATATCATATAGTATATAATAAAGTTTTATATCTTTAAGAATCAGAAGTGGTACCGAAGATAATTTTTTGATTTGGAGTTTTTAAATATTTCTAAATAAACCGCTGTCTATAAATATCTATTTAAAACACCAGGAAAAGACCTAAGAGCACTTAATTTTTAAAAAAATACTCTGCAAAGGATAACTTTCAATGCCTACATCTTTTAAGAGCGAGCTAAATTTGTAAAACCCTCTTAAGGTTTTCTTACTATACACCAGTACTATCATCCTGTGTTGTCCACTTTTCCGTTAGAAAAATGTGTTGCACAGTGTAATTTATTTTTCTTGTGCCGAAGAAAAGTAAAAACATTTATTTTTTGCCTATTTTATAAGAAAAAATCAACCGGACGAAGATCATATTTATGTTTTTTTTTATCTTTTTATGTCATTAATGATAATAATATTAAGAGGGTTTAAAAACCAAAGATCTAAAGGGTGGAAAAATCTTCAAGGGATTAAAAAAAAATATGTGCGGGACAGGACCAAAACAATTTTTTCTTTATGCAAGCTTGCAAAACGTAAGTAACGCAGGTAAAAATAAAAAGTATGTTTTTTCATATTTTTAGGATTTAAATGATAGGAATATTACCTCAAAAAAATAATTTTGTTTTTAGTTTAGCCCAGCCATTGAAAGGGTTAAAATCAGCAAAAAAAGACTTTTTGAAGTATCTATTATGAGACGCCATTAAAGTGACGTCGGCGGGGAACAGTTTCTAACGACAAAAGTAAATTTTACGATGAAAAAACAGTACACTCAGAGAAAAAACAGAGAGATTAACAGTGAAAACTGTTAAATCCCATCCAATAGATGAGTTTTCAAATTAACAGTCTGGACTGTCAATAAAATAACTATTTTACTCAATTCCTAACTGAATTTTCTGTTCTTTTATGTGAATATGTATTAATATCAGCCATCCAAGTGCAGGACAATTAAAAATTCAAATGAGAATTGAGTAAAACAGTTATTTTATCAACAGTCCAGACTGTTAATTTCAAAAACTCATCTGTTGCATGGGATTTAACAGTTTCACTGTTGGTTTTTTTCTGAGTGTAACGCCAGCGTTTGATCTCAACGCCTACAAATCAAGTTTGTGGTCTTCGGCGATAGTAAATGTTGGCAGAGTAGGATGACCTTAGCCAAAGTTATGACACAAAAACAAAATACCCTTCCATATAACTTCTCTAAACTTTGAAATCAGACTTAAGCTGTTATTGCTTATCGACACAGATGTGACAACTTGTTATAATGCAAATAATTGGAAAAAAAATCAATAAGCCCAAAGTTTAATTGATTTTGAAATGAAGAAGATCGTGCGTAAAAAAATTTTAAGGGGCTAACACTTTTTACGTAACTACGCTTTTTTGTAAGCCGTATGTTCCTTTATTCTAGTCAAGATGGCTGTCACAATATAATGGCTTAACCCATTACTATACAAAACGCAAAAACAAAATATCAATATTTTTTTGCGAAAAATATCAACTTTTAAAAAATTTTCTGCAACACAAAATGCTTAGAATTTCCCAAATGTTTTTGGTTTCCAATTTGGCCGTTAAATTACACTGGTTTACAAATTAAAATTTTGCAGAAATACCAAGAACGCAAAATATGTGGGCTTGTTCATTTAGCCTAAACACAAATATTGCTTTAATATTTTTTCATTGGTGATATTTTTTAAGTAACAGTATTTTTGTGGTTTTCATAACATGACTTCATTTGCAGTTGAAACTGTCTATTCAAGAAATTCTATTCTATCTAAATCAAAGAAATTAATTACCTTTCCATCCATATATTGTTTGTTTCGATCGAGCAGAAAATGGTCAAGTTAGAGCTCATCAAAGTTCAAATTTATCATTAAAACGTAAAAGTGAAATTAACTAAAATATTTTGAATAAACATTTAATTTATGAAGTAAGAAAAGATCGTGAAAGTTTGGTATTTCTAAAAAGCTATACTTTAATGATAAATTGTTTTCATTATGAAATTATTTAAATTAATTACAATGAATATAAAAAGATTAAACGATTAAAAATGTTACTAATAAATTTACATAAACAGTGGCGTCCGTAGATTACTGGTAGAGTAAAGAACCGAGGTAGCCCGGGTTCAATCCCCAGCTAAGACAGAACTTTTTTTCTACCTCTCTGCAGACAATGGCATGCCACAGAGAGTAAAAACTGCCATGTGAAACTTCTTGAGAGAGCAAAACCGCTTGGAGTAAACATCCCAGATGGAATTTTGCTGCTTGCAATATCAATGCTGTGGTAAACACTATGACGCACGAAAGGCTTCAAGTTCTAATACAACTTTCCATTACTTTACACAACACTTGGCCCCCTCAGAATCAATGAATTTTCAGCACACATTGCTTGCGGCAAAGTATCAAGTGTAGCTGCTTCATGCATTTGTCAGTGCATGGGGAAGTCTTACTACATTCTCAATGAAACTTTGTGCTGAAAAGTATCAATCCGAGCTACAATACTATTCAGTAAGTGTTTAGGAAAATATGTAGACCTTACTACTGCAAAACTGAATACGGTTTTTAAAATGGTTTTGAATGAATGGAAAAATAATAACAAATTTTGGGATTGAAAAATTATAAGTCGAATATAGCCCAAACATTAGTTTTGACGTAGAATTACGTCTTAGGGGTCGTCCATAAATTAACTTACTGATTTTCCGGTTTTTTTACCCCCTTCCCCTGCGTTACTTTTCGTAGTGCTTTTCAAAACCCCTCCCCCCCCTAAAGTAACGTGACATATGAAATTAATTCATTCGAATGATTATATATTTTGACTAGCTCTGACAATTTTCACTAGTATTAGTGACTAGTATGACTAGATACATTAAAGGAACAATTAGAAAAAAATCAATAATTAATATCATCTGTAAAAGCTATTCCATCTGCGATCCAAGATTCGATGCTCTCAATCACTGGGATAGAAGAAGCTGGTAGCTTTGTTGAGGATTCTTCAAAATAGAATTTTTCATCGGATTCTATGTCGACCCATTCAGGTGAATCCTCATTTCTTACTTACTTACTTACTTACTTAGTTGGCGCTACAACCGTATGTCGGTCTTGGCCTCATCTAAGAATTTGCGCCAGCCATTTCTGTCTTTCGCTTGCTGGCGCCAGTTGGAAATTCCAAGCTTCGTCAGGTTGTCCTCTACTTGGTCTTTCCAACGAAGATGCGGTCGTCCTCTTCTGCGTTGACCGCCGCTGGGTACCGAATCGAATGTTTTCTTCACTGGAGCATCGTCTTTCATGCGCTGAACATGACCAAGCCAGCGAAGCCGCTCGATTTTAATGCGCTTGACTATGTCGATGTCAGCGTACAGCTCATACAGTTCATTATTCCACCGTATTCGGTACTCTTACGAAGAATCTTGAATGCTCCTAAAGTCTTTTCATCTAAACTGCTCTGCGTTTAGATTTGTGATGCGTAAAGTAGGATGGGCATGATGAGCGATTTATAAAGCGTGATTTTCGTTCGTCGAGAGAGGGCTCTGCTTCTCAATTGCCTACTGAGCCCAAAGTAACACCTGTTGGCAAGAGTTATTCTTCGTTTGATCTCAATGCTGATGTCGTTGGTTGAATTAATGCTGGATCCCACTCTTGTAGAATATTGTGGCACTACGTCTCAGATCAGCAGCTCGGATGATCTTTTCCATCATTAGGTTGAAAAAGTCGCACGATAAGGAATCACCTTGTCTGAAAACTCGTTTGGTAATAAATGGTGGGGAGAGGTCCTTCCCGATTTTAACTGCGCTGCTGGTGTTGCTCAGTGTCACCCTGCAAAGTCATATTAGTTTTGCAGGAATACCAAATTCAGACATGGTGGAGTATAGGTGCTTTCTATTGGGCTGTCGAAGGCGGCTTTGTAGTCGACAAAAAGATGGTGGGTGTCGACTTGTTTTTCTTGAGTATTCTCCAAGATTTGTCGTAGCAAGAAAATCTGGTCGATGGTGGACTTTCCAGGTCTGAAGCCACACTGATAAGGTCCGATCAGTTCGTTTACAATGGGCTTCAATCTTTCACATAAAACGCTCGACAGGACCTTATATGCGATATTAAGAAGGCTTATCCCACGGTAATTGGCACAGATAGTGGGATCGCCTTTCTTGTGGATTGGGCAGAGCACACTGAGATTCCAATCGTTCGGAATGCATTCTTCCGACCATATTCTGCATAGAAGCTCGTGAATGCATTTAAGTAGAGCTTCGTCTCCGTTCTTAAACAGCTCAGCAGGTAAGCCATCAGCTCCCGCGGCTTTGTTATTTTTAAGCCGAGCTATAGCTGTCAGAACTTCATCATAGTCGGGCAGCGGAACCTCAACGCTGTCATCCAAAATTGGGGTTTCCGGAATATCATCTCTATTGGCGGGATTGTTGTCAGCGTCGCCATTTAGAAGCTTAGAGAAGTGTTCCCTCCATAACGTCAGTATACTCTGGACATCTGTCACTAGATTCCCGTTTTTATCCTTGCAGGAAGAGGCCCCGGTTTTAAAACCATCGGCAAGGCGTCTTATTTTTTCGAAAAATTTTCGGGCCTCATTCCTGTCACCATACATCTCAATCTTCTTCTGCTCGCGCTTTTCTGCCTCTCTTTTTTTCCGCCTGAAAATATGTCTCTCTTCCCTCCTCTTTTCTTTGTATCGCTCCTTAGCAGCGCGCGTTACAACCGACTGCAGGGTGGCTTTGTAGGCGGCGTCTTTCTCTGCAGTGGCGTCGCGACACTCCTGGTCGTACCACTGGTTTCGGCGAGGGCGTTGGTAGCCAATCACCTCTTCAGCAGCCGCACACATGGAGTTGGAAATGTGTGTCCACTGCGCGCATATATCATCGATTGGAGGAGTGCTTTGAAGCAGCAGTGAGAGTCGAGTGGCGAAAGCATCGGCTGTCTGTTTCGATTGCAGCTTGTCGACGTCTAGCTTTCTCCATGTAGGGTTGCGTGTTTTCTTAGCTGCGCACAGACGTGTACGGATCTTGGCTGCAACAAGATAGTGATCCGAGTCAATGTTTGCACCACGGATCGTGCGTACATCCAATACACTGGAAGAGTGCCTTCCGTCGATCAAAACGTGATCAATTTGATTTTTTGTTTTTTGATCAGGGGACATCCAGGTGGCTTTATGAATATTGAGATGCTTGAATCTAGTGCTACTTACGACCATGTTTCGTGCTGCGGCGAAGTCAATCAGCCTCATTCCGTTATCGGAGGTGTTGTCGTGGAGGCTGAACTTTCCGACTGTTGGACTAAAAATATTTTTCTTGCCCACCTTAGCGTTGAAATCACCAAGCACGATTTTTACGTCAATGCATATATCAGAGTTTTTTGGTGAACAGGTGAAAAAGAGAGGGGGGAAAAAGACAAGAACAAACGACGCATCAAGCGAATATGACATAAATTTCAATTCGATTCTTTATAAATATAAAAAAGGACTTTACAATTATATATATATATATAACGGTTTAAAGGCACAAACACATGGCGTTTTCACATTAGCAAATCAGCCGCTGCCATTTTAAGTATCGTTTAGCTGAAACAGTGACATTCATGGCTTGTTGGGTTGTAATACAATAGAGAATACAGATGCATGTAGCTATAGAGCCAGTATGTGGCTACAAAAAAATGTACTACTACTAGCCAAGGTTGCCAGTTAAAATTTAAAACAATTCCGACAAAAAGTTCCCTTTTTGACAGTAACATAAATTAAATACAACAAAAGTTACCATGGTAAAGATAAAACAAAAAAGTTTAATAATACCGCAATAAAACAGTATAAAACAAATCCCACGATCATTAAAAATTACCACAAAAATACCACGCGTTTTACAAATACCACCACAAATTCCATATGGATTTAAAATTGCCACAAAAATATCATTCGCATTAAAATATTTCACAATAAGTCCCATATGCACAAATAATTGAAAAAACATTTAGAAATACCACAAAAAAATTTTGCTTACTAAAAAAGAAAAAAAATTTTAAGAAGAAAATTACCAAACTCTCACGGAATTTCAAAAAATACCCCACTAAATTCCCACGCCAATTAAAAAATACCACGCTGAATTCAAAAATTTAATAGGAATTCCCAAAAACAAAAATTCCTTAGGGCAATTAAAATTTACACCGAATGGGATTTTTCCAACATTACCGACAACGTTGCTACTAGCTGCTAATATTCTTGTTTTGATTCTGCATGCACTGCAAAGGGTCGTTCTTCACTCGGCAATTCTATGAGCAATAACTGCTTTCGCCACAAGTAGTTTGTGGACTACTCGGGCTTAGAGGGGACTTTCTTAAACCACCTCATACGGGCAAATAATCGACAAACTGCTTGCGGCAAAAGCAATTATTGCCGAGTGAAAAGCGGGACAAAGAGATCTTGCTACCAGAGAAAGAGAATTATTGCTCTCGGAGCAATAATTGCTTTCGCCGCAAGCTCGAGATTTTTCGTGTGTGACGAGTGAAAAGCGGGACATAGTAAACAAAGTTCTGTTTATTTTCTGTGGACGATTCGGTTCATCCCCTCTAACGCTGCTCAACCGCTGTGGTATTGCTCTTCTCTGTGCGTCGTTGTTTTAGATTTGATTGGTAATTGTTGTTGGTTCAGTTAGCTGAATTTTTTTTAGATGTTCTTAATTTTTACTCGACATGAACAGCTGAATTTGACAACTAGCTCGCTTTTCTCTACTTTTTACTTCATTCCTCTCAGAGTTGACCCTACTTGGTTATTTTGCCATGAGTGTAGCCAGATGCGTGTAGCTACAGAGGCAGTATGTATGTACACTTTGCAGGTTAGAGCATGCGTTACTAAGCATTTAAAACTCCATTTATTTTTTAAATACCATAATAAATTCGAATTATTTATATTATGCATTATATTTTTTCCATATTAAAAATTTATTTTGTTAACTAAAATTTTAATTTTAAATTACATTTAAAACATACATATATGTGTATGCTCTTTATGACAGGAAAAATAAATAATTAAAATTTACCTATATTTATTTCCATTAATTAAACATAACTTTCAATTTCATTTAGTTTTAACCAACAAAATAAATGAACAAGAACAACAAATTCATCACCAAAAATATCAAACGAAAACTTTTTATAAAACAAAACAAATTTTTACATGAATTTAATTATGAGTTTTTTAGATCAGGTGAGTTTGAAGAAGGACAACAACAATATGTTTGTTGTTGAATAATTTTTATTTAGAAAATGAAACGCTTTAAAATAGTTTTGAAAAATAAACATAAAAAAAGAGAATTTTTCTCTATTACTGTGTAATAAGTAATTCTACGTCTATACTTACGATACTATCGAAACTGTGTCTTTTTTTTATTTAAAAATTACACTTAAAAAGGACTTTTATTTGCAAGGGAAAAATAAGACTTAAAAATAATTTCTATTTTGCGAGGAGCAATATGGAACTTAAAAAATAAATTTTATTTGTAAGGTAGAAAAAAAGTTCAGAAATAAGAATTATTTTCTTAGGAAAAAGTAAAAAACTTAAAAAATAACTCTAATTTGTAAGGTAAAAATAAAACTCCGAAATAGGTACTATTTTGTGGGGAAAAATAAATATAAATCTTTAAAAATAAGTATTATTTGTAAGAGAAAAAGTAATAAGAAATTAACTGACAAAAGCAAACTGACATAAGCAGAAAAATTAAAGTTGAAGTATAAGTCTAATTTTAAACCATTATTTAAAAACTATAACTTTTTCACTGAAACGCACAACGCAAAAGTCAGCTTAAAACTGATTTAATTTGTTACATTTTAAACAAATCATGCATAAATAAGTTGTCACAAGCATAAAAGAAACGGCCTGAGAAAACGTAAACAAGAGCAGCATGCACAAAGAAGACAAAAAATGCAAAGAAAATACCGAAATGATGCTTTTTTTTCTATTGCTCTCTTTATTTCTATTGCTTTTTCACATTCAAAGTGTGCATAAAAGAAGTAACATGAACCTTTGTGCTCAGATTCAGCATACATCGAGTAGCAAACAGTACATTTTCCAGGTCCAGTTCTGAATCATTCGTGAGTATGCAGAACACAATTAATCAAAAACTGGTCTTTCAAAGTCCTTTCTAGTGCTGAAATGGCTAATTTATTTTATATTTTTTAATTAATAATAAATTCACAATGTTTTTTGTTAACCTTCACCCAAATCAGTTTCGCAACGAATTGTTTTTTTTTTTGTTGTTGTTATTTTGCCTTTCAATGTTTATTCCCGTAATATAAAAGTCTTTTATAAAATCGGTTGATAATTTCTAGGTCAAACCCGTTTTAAGATCATAAAATCTGCTACAATATACTCATTGATATTCTGAATTATGTATCTCATGAATAGCTCATAAAAATATTAACCATTCACAAAAACACATTTGAGCCAGCAATAGCAACCTATGTCAATGGTTAAAATGTACTTTGCATTTATTGAGTGTTTAAAATGAATGTTTTTATTAACATTTTCCTTTATCGCCCTTAATGATTTCAACTCTACTTTTATGAATTTGTAAGTCAAATTTTGGGGTTTTATGATTTCATTTGGTCTACAGCAAAAACGAGAATACAATTATTTTTATGCCTGTTTTAAAATTATGTGCTTTAAGGCTCAAACTGCGTCTGCAATCCTTTTTTGTCATTTAACATAAACTCTTTTTAAAGCACGACGCAAAGCAAGCCACTGTGAATGTTGTTGGAGGACGTGCCAAAACAAATTGGCCAATGTCGTCTACAAATAACAGAAAGGAGTGTTTATGTGTGTGTGTGCGTGCATTAGGGACCATGATTTTGCAACACAAAAAGTGGCTTACAAATGATCTGCAATAAATTGTCATGCCTGAATATTTCATATTCTTTTAACTTCAGTATTTTTAAGGTTGTTTTTTCTTTTTATTTTACGGAAAACATTTTTTTACCTTAATAATAAATAGCACTTATCTTTGAATTTTAAAAGTTTTTCATACCCTTTGAAAGAAATTTTCATACTCTTTGAAAGAAATTGATGGCCTAATAAAACGATAGAAACTAGCATAAATTTCAAATTTTATTTCCTATTACTTGGGTTGTTAACTTTTTTAAAAATTTTAAATTGATTATATAAAATTGGAAAATTACAGATGTGACGACTGTAAAATACCTTATCCAATTTCATTGTACTATTATTCTATCAAGAAAATTATGCAACGTTAAGAATATAGAAAACTTCATATTATCCAAAAACTTCACATATTGTTCTCTCACCGCCATAAATTACTGTAAGCTTCTACATTAAGTGTTGCCACTTCATCAAACTGCAATTCAATTCAAACGCTTTGGTTTTTTTTTTTTTTGTTTGCCCCCACATCAGTGAAGTAAGTTTTGCGTTGTTGACGTACGCTTAGGAATGCGCGTTTCATGCATGCCATTTCATTTGCACTCACTCGCAACGCAAAAGCTCGCTCCCACTCTCTCTTTCAATGTCTCCCACTCACTCTTAGTTAAGCTTAAATTATTCCTCAATTTGCCAGCATAAATATCAAATTGCTAGAAAATTGCAATTCAATTACTTGACGCTCGTCCCCCATCAACGCGCGCGCTCATCAGGAAAGGTTCTGTAGGTACCCTAGACAATAGCTGTCAAAGCGTGGAATGACAGTTGCAATTATTTAAATGTTGCCATTGTATTTGGGTGAGAGTGCATATGAACGTGGGAAAATGTCAGTTGTGTTTATAATATATTTTTGAATATATTGATATTTGGCGATGGGAAAGATGGTGAAAAAGCTCTGGCTGCCAGTGCGACAATTTAACGCACTTTCACTTCAGTGGATTTGTTGAGCAAAACATACACACACATGACACTTGACAGAGTAGCGAAAACGAACATGAAAATAATGTGCGTTTTTGAAATTGTTGGCCAAACACATTTAAAACACAGATATTTTCATAAGCATGCTGTTAATTATTGTCAGTTCACTGAAGTTATGTAAACAATTTTTTAATTTGGGAACACAATTTTAACTTATCAAAGTGGAATTCCACTAACAGGCCAGTAAAGATGGGCCATAATGGAAATTTGCTTAAAAATAGAGTCAGAAAACTATTAGGAAGTCCTTATTTTGATAGAGTACTGACTTCAAACGTGACACACTTTTACACGGCTAAGCATTTTGGACTACTTTTTAATCCAAACTTTGGTTTAAAGGAATTTTTAATCCAAAAAGAACTATTTTTTAATCCCAACTTAAGTTTAATTTAGCTGGGTCTCAAACCCACGTTCCTGAAAGGTGCATGCCACACACAGTGGACACCGACAAATTTGTTGTTGTTTTCGCGGGTAAAAGAAAAAACTGGAAATTGAGAGAGCTTCTCACTCATCAAAAAATTTCCAGGCAACCGACAAAAATGTTCACGGCCCAAAGCTGAAAACAATTTGGACAACGGTTGCATTTTCTTGATGTTTTACGTTTAGTAGTAATAAAACTGCACTGCAGTAGGAAATGTACTATTTGAATTCATCAGTAATGCGATGTTTGTTGTTTAGTATTGAATTGTACGCTGCTAGTGCTATACATGGCTTGAATGGTATTTATTTATAAAAAGAAGAAGAATACTTGACGAACATGCAAAATGCAGCCCGGTTAGCTGCAGCAAATGGATTCAACTGAACAGCTGAATATTATTAGTGATTGTTGTGAATGTAATATTAATGATTTAATATATTGTTTTTTTAGTGATTGTGTATTTTTTAAAAATAAAAATATGAACGTAAAATGTGTATATTATAAAAATGTATACATTTTTTAACCATATTATCCATTTATAAACTATTCCATCTCATATATGAAAGTAACACGTCATAGTATATAGAATTTTTAGTGCTTGTATGTACAGCTGCAGTTGTCTCTTTCACCCTTGTATTTTAGGACAATCGTCAAGAGAAAATGTGAGTAGTAGATTTACTGATAGTATAACAGATCACACTAGTCATACATTACAGCCGCGTAGTTAACAAATAAACTGTTTATATGTACATATATCTTGTAATATCGTTTAAATCGTTAAAATTTACAATATTCTTAGAGATAAGGTTATGGCTATTAATTGGAGTGAAAATATTACTGAAATGGGCAAAAATGAATTTCAAAGCCAACCGGCTTTGTGAGATATTCTTAAAAAGTTTTAAATGCTTTATCATCAGTGCATCTTAGTTCCTTTGATAAATTTATCATCCCTTTCTTATGTCTGACAATTCTCCATGGCTTAATCCAGCAGGATCTTTTTTAACTTTTTTTTTTACTCCATCCAGAGTTTCATCAACTCAACAATCGTTTTTATTCTGACCATATCGTTGTCATCTAAATATGTGGATACACTTCCTGCATACATATTGGCCAATGTAATTAATTTTAAGCCCCGGAGATCAGAATTTAACCCATCAATTTTAAATGCAAATAAAACCATTTATAAACAACCTATAGAGGGTAGCCGTTTTATTGAATCGATTGCATAAAGGAGCATTACCTGCACGAAATTGTAGCAAAAACGTAGTAAATTTAGCTTCCGCCATTATCGAACAGAAAACTATGTGTAGCATGCCGTGGACAAAACAATGAGAGAAAAGAAAAAAAATGGCGAAAATTCCAATGTTTGACGGACAAGCAGACACCGTGTGACATGCCCCAAAGTAACTTATTTGCATTCGTAATGATGTAAAATAAGCGAAATCTTATTAATAACTGAGTTGGATGAGTGAAATTTTTTTATTTTTTATTTTTATTTTAGTTTAGTTTAGCGGGGTCTCGAACCCACTTTTTTGCTTGCTTGCTTGTTTACTTACTTCAAGCTTACTTGCTTTCGTAATGATGCAAAATAGCGAAACCTTTTTAACAACTGGGATGGACTAGTGGATAAGGTGTTGGACCAGCACATAAGAGGACGTGTGTTCAAATTATGAACTGTGGCAACATGTTGTAACTTCGAAATTTTCGAAATTCGGTATGTTGTAACACTTTCGACGGGCGATAGTTGCGATAAAATATCACTTTATTTTGGTGGCAGTGATCGAGAAGCAAAGTAAATATAAATGGAAATATTTATCCATTTAAGCATGGATTTATTTTTTATATTTTATTTATTTAACATAGAAGTGTTAAAAAATGATTTTAAATTATGAAATAATAAAAGAATTGGCTTTAATAAAAGTATATATATAGTTACCTTAAAACTGTTTGTTAATATTAAGTTGCCTTTTATTTTTTCCAAGCAATGTTTTTTATATGTTGACTATTATAAAAGATTTTTGCTATACGTCTGACTATGTTGTTAGTTGTTCCTATGAATTCTAGTGCTTCTTATGGTGTTGATGTTAATTGTAAACTGTTAATAGATATTTTGTGTAAACAGCGTGATGGTTTGTATATAGTCCATTTTAATGCTAGAAGTTTAAACGAGTCAAAACTTGATTATGTAAGAACCGTTTTTGAAAATTCAAATGTGGACGTTATTTGTGTCTCCGAGACATGGTTTATTTCCGATATTCCCAACGCTTACTATAATATCCCTAATTATACTCTGTTTAGAAATGACAGAGCTGGTAGACGAGGAGGCGGAGTTGCTATTTATTGTAAATCATGCCTAAATTCAAACCTTATTAACAAGTCCTGTGAGGCTGAGGTTGAATTTATAAATGTAGAAATTTTTGATGCCAATTTTAAAATTTTTGTCTCTTGCGTCTACAATCCTAACAGAAGTTATAGTGTTGAACCTTTTTTCGTTGATCTTTGTAATCGTGTGACTGACTTTGACTGTTATTCCATATGTGGTGATTTTAATGTGAACTTGCTCAACAAGGATAATGTATCTGATAGTTTTTATGAAAAAGTCAATGCGGCTGGAATGACAATAATTAACTCCTCTCTTCCTACTCGTTTTGCTCCTAATGCAACCCCTAGTCTAATCGATGTTTTTATACTTTCTGATGAGTCCTTGCTTCTACTTTTTGACCAAATTTCTTATATCTCTGACCATGATCTACTTTTTTGTACTTTAATTAATTGTAATGCTTGTCGTAATAATGTCCCAATGACTATTTCATACCGTGACTACAATTCTATTGATTGCTCAATGTTGTATGATAATTTGTCTCATATCTGTTGGAATGATTGTTGGTTCTGTGAGAATGTGGATGATAAATTAAATATTCTTGTTTCTCATGTCTGCTGTGCTTTTGAAAATTTCGTTCCTCTTCGTACTTCAGTAATCAAAAATAAGTCTTGTCCTTGGTTCACGTCATTTGTTAGTTTAGCCATAAAAAAAAGGAATAAATTGTATAATAAATGGAAAAAGCACCATAATGCTGAAAATTGGGAGCATTTTAAGCGTGCCCGCAATAAAGCTGTATCAGCAATCAGACATTCTAAGAAAATATTTTTCCAACGTAAATTGAATTCTAACTTGCCATCCAAGGATTTATGGAAAAATATACGTAGTCTCGGCGTGTGCGGTAAATCTGATCGGAAGTGTGATATCAATCCTAATCAGTTAAATAATTTCTTTCTTTCGAATACCATACCTCGAATGATAATTATCAATGCGTTGATCATCAATTTCGTGATGAAGACAAATTTTCTTTTAAGCATGCTACTGAAACTGATGTTCTTAATTCTTTAATGAAAATAAAATCAAACGCTATTGGAGATGACGGCATTTCATTAAAATTCACTAAAATCATGTCACCCTTTATTATAAAACCATTGACGCACATAATAAATCACTGCTTTACTACCTCTTGTTTTCCATCTTCATGGAAACTATCCACAGTTATACCAATTTCTAAAGTAACTCACGCATCAACAGATATGAAAGATTATAGACCCATTAGTATTCTATCTGCTTCTTTCAAAAATCTGTGAATCTATTATGGCTGGCCAAATTAATCAGTATTTAAAATCAAATAATCTCCTATCACCATACCAATCTGGCTTTCGATCCGGACATAGCAGTGCAACAGCAACGTTAAAAGTTCTTGATGATATTCGTTCATCTTATGATGCAGGTCATATTACTTTGTTATGTCTTTTGGATTTTTCCAAGCATTCCAAAGCATTTGACTCTGTGAACCATTTTGTCTTAGTTAAAAAACTTAAGTGTATGTTTGGTTTTACTAGTAGTGCATCTAACTTTATTGCCAACTATCTTAATGGAAGAAAGCAAAGAGTAAAGATTGGCAACTGTTTTTCTGATTATAACGATGTTAAAATGGGTATGCCCCAAGGCTCAATTCTTGGGCCTTTGCTCTTTAGTATTTTATTAATGATATTTTTAAAGTGTGCAATAACGTAAGAATGCACGGCTATGCTGATGATATTCAGTTATATACATCCAATCGCATCGGACTTGTTGAGGACTTGTGTTGTAGACTAAATGAAGACCTAACTGCAATCGCAAAGTGGGCATCAGATAATGATCTATGCCTTAATGCCAAAACATCATATGTTCTTCCTACCTTCAGGTATAAACTTGACCACCAACAAATATCACCGAACTTTTTAAGTAATAATTGCCTACTAATGGTTGATAAAGTTAAGGGGGTCTTCTCATTGAGCAACTTTTTTTTCGACTTTTTTTTGCATTTATTTATAGCTTAGGTAGTTGTGAATATGCCCCTAAAAGGATTTTTAGAAATTCGAAATACTTTAGAAGATACAGCCTTTTTTGTGAAGCAAGGTCTTCGTCAAAATGAGCTATTTTTTTCGACTCATTTTCGAATGAAGCGGCATAAAGTAACCACCGAATTCCGTTGAAAATGTTTATTGTTAGGTAAAAACGTGTTTGCACACATATTCATACAAACATACGAATACACATTTCTGCTTATTTTAGGGGTTGAAGCATTTTTTGAGTGCAGGTGTTCAACTGAAAGCATCATTTAGTTCAGTTTGTATCGAGTTGAGCAACAGACGCGTGCGCTTCAGTGAACGGAAAAGTAAATTTTTCATAAATTTATTGTGATTTTTGTAAAATGGATCGGAAAAGTAATAAAAAAAAAAATGCCCAAGTGAGCGTCAGAATCGTGCTTAAAAACGCGGTTTAGTGGAAATCAGCATCTTAGACCAGAGGATTCTGAATATACCAGTACATCGGCCAAGAAATTCAAGAATAACGAAGACGACGAAGTATCGATCAAAAACAATTTGAAGTATTGCATTCTCGAGTTCTGTTCTGTGTTTACCACGTTGTCAGCGTTGGTAATTTGTGCCTCATGCAAGCAAAAAATTGAGTTCTCAGAAGCTCACCAAATGGAGTTGGATTTAAAATCGCTTTGAACTCCGCCTGCCCACGCACAACATATATTCCTTCGTCACCTATGATCGGAAAATCATATGAAATTAATCGACGCTTGGTTGTTGCCATGCGGCTTTTAGGGATTGGGCCAAAAGGTATAACCATGTTTTGTGGCCTCATGGACCTCGGACAAAGTTTGTCCAACAATCTGTACTATACTATCCTACAAAATTTGTACGTTGCTGGAAAAGCCATGTACGAACATGTCATTTCAAAAGCTATTGGAGAAGAAAAAGAGGCTATGATCGAAGCGAATCCAGAGTGCGATCCCACTTTATTTACTGTGTCGGGGGATGGGACTTGGATGAAGCGTGGCTTTGCTTCCCTTTATGGTGTCACAACTTTGATTGCCAAGCATACCAAAAAAATTGTTGACACTGTCGTAAAATCTCGTCTGTGTAACAGCTGCAAATATTGGGAAGCCAAGAAGGAAGAAGAGCCAGAGGCTTACCAAATTTGGCTTGATACTCATGACGAAGAATACACCATAAACCGTGAAGGAAGCTCTGGGAAAATGGAGGTGGACGCTGTAATAGAGATGTTCTCCAGGTCATTTGAAACACACGGCATAAAATATGTAAAGTATATCGGCGATGGTGATTCGCAGACCTTCAAAGGTGTATTAGATGTTGACCCCTATGACGGTGACCCTATAATGGAAAAGAAAGAATGCATTGGGCATGTGCAGAAGCGAATGGGCACGCGACTTCGAAAAATAAAAAAAGAAAATAAGGGCATTGGAGGCAAAGGTGCGGGCAAGCTCACCGACAAATTAATATCCGAGTTGACCACATATTATGGCCTTGCGATCCGCCGTCATCCTGACTCCGTGGAGGATATGAAAAAGGAAATTAGGGCCACTTTTTACCATAAGTGCTCCACCGATGATAAACCGCAACACCAAAATTGCCCCACCGGTGCGTCAAGCTGGTGCGCATGGCAGAAAGCAGCTGCTGAAGGTACGTTAGATAGCATACGTATGCACCTTTCAGCATACGTATGCACCTCTCGACAAGAAGGTGATGGAGGTAATAAAACCAGCTTACGAAGCGCTGTCGGCAGATAATTTGCTTGAAAGATGCCTTGGATCTTTTTCCAATTGGAATTCCAATGAGTCCTACAATTCTGTTCTTTGGTCACTTTCGCCCAAACACAACAACTCAGGCGCACGCACCATCGAAGTGGCCAATTTCATTGCAACGTGCCTCTTCAACGACGGTTTTATACCCATACTTAAAATTATGGGTTTGATGGGTATTGCGATTGGCAAAAACGCATACGAATACGCACTATCTCGCAATGAAGACAGATTGAACCGATCAGAGACTCGAGCTGCGGCATCATCAAAAGCTGGCAGAACGGCTAGCAGAGCAGAGAGGGCAGCAGAAAGCAGTTTCTACGAAAAAGAGGAAGGTGGCCTGTATGGAGCTGGCATCGCCGACTAATATTTGTAAGTAAAAAATATCTGAAATATTTAGATTTTCTTTCAAAGGCCCTTTTTTGACTACCTGGCCAGTTTTCTTCACATCTACTGAACCAATTTTGATGAAACAAAGCTTTAATGACGCAGAATTACCTCCTTTTGTTAATTGCGTACTTTAATTTGTCACTTTTTTTCTTTTTTTTTCAAAAAAATAACTTTGATACCAGCAGAACTGCTTTTCTGAAAAAAAAATTTTTATGTTTTTTTGAAACCCTCGTATTTTGACCTATGAGTTAAGTTTTCTCCGGTTCTACCGGACCGATTTTGATGATACAAAGTGAATTCGACGGAGAATTGTCAGCTCTTTAAAACTGCATTTAAACATTTTTGATTTTTTTTTCCCAAAAAAATTACTTCAAACTTTAAACGCGTTTATCTCGAACCCACGTTTTTCGAACTGGCGGCCATGATATCTCCAGTTCAACTAAACCGATTTTCATGAAACAAAGTGGAATCGGCGCAGATTTGTCACCATTCTCGGGTGAACCTCGAACATAATTTTAAAAAATTTTTTACTATTTTTTTTACACTAAACTACAAAAAAAAAACCCGAAATTGAAATTTTTTTTTTGAATGGCCGCCATTTTGTCAAAAAAAATCACAAAATTAAGCTTGAGGTTCACCCGAAAATTACGTCTATACTGATTATAACCCCGTTTTTTTTCATTTCAGACGCTCCGGAGACCCGGAATCGTGGCCGCCGTGACGACACCTTTTTTTTCACCACCAACTTTGAAGTCTCATTACTTTCGAACAGCCCACGTATCGAGGCAAAAAAAAATTTTTATTTACTTTGAACCTTTTGTAATATAATAAATGAAAAAAGTTTTCAATTATTCTTTGCATTTTCAAATAAGAATTTTTTTAAAAAGGGTCCAAAAAACGGGTTTTGAATGAGAAGACCGCCTTAAAAGTTTAGGTTTTTATATTAACTGTAGACTTTCATCCTCTGATCATGTTAACAATATTGTTCAACGAGCTTTCTACACGCTTCGATGTTTGCGAATGTCTGCTAAATTTACTCCGATTGAGACAAAAAAGAGGCAATTAATACTTGTACAATTAATACTTCCAATCATATCTTAGAACTAATATACAGCAATCTTGACTCGCACTATTCGTATAAAATTCAGGTTGCTTTTAATGATGCAGCAAGATACGTGTTTGGCCTGAGACGCTTTGACTATGTATCTGAAGAGAGTAGAAGCATTTTAGGTTGTAGTATTATAAACTACTTAAATGCGAGCAATTGTTTATTTTTGCATAAATTAATTTCCTGTAAAACTCCCGCATACCTCTATGAGAAGTTACACTTCAGTGTTTCTACTCGAACACACAACCTTATAATACCTAAATTCAATTCCCTACATACTAAGCGACTTTTCTTCATCAGCGCCATCAAACTCTGGAATTCTTTACCTTCTAGTTTAAAATCTATTGTCAGCACGAATAAATTTAAGTCTTATGTTATGTTATACTTTTCAAACATCTAACTATCTATTACTTCTTTTTTCTTATTATTTATTTTGTCTTCTTACTATGTTTCATCTTTGTTTTTATATATATAAGACTGTCTATTTATTACAATCATAAATAATATATCTAGTATTTTAAGTTATTTTAAGTTGTCAAATTTTAAGTAGACAGTTGATTATACATATAAATTTGTTGCACTATTAAAATAATAATTATATATTTATTAAGTATTTTATGTTATTCTAAGTATTCAATTCTATGTTAACTGTTGATTATGCATATAATTCTGTTGTACTGTTAAAAGATCTCCTGTATCTTATTGTACTAATTAATATCTAATAAATATGAAATATGAAAATATAATGTTATTTGTTGAAAATAACCAACTAACCATTTTTAGTTTAAATTACATTTTTTTTAATGAAACAATTTTTAAAAATATTGATTCACGTTATTTAGAATGCCAAGTATCAGAAAAAAGCTTGCGTGCAGCTGTTAAATGTTCGAATATAACTTCGAAACAAACCAAATCGCCTGTCGAACGAAAATATTACAACATACTGCCAGATCGAAAACTTCGCTTCGATGTTCGCTTCGACAGTGAAGTTACAACATGTCGCCACTGGGTAGAAAAGTTTTTTATTTTAAGTTAATATTTATATTGCTTCTTTTAAAAATTTTGTGAACTTAAAACTAATCTTTTTGGATAAGAAATTTTTAAACTTTTCCTTGAATTAAAAAATAATCTTTTTTTGGGGTTGTTATCCAAAAAATTTTAAAATTTAGTCCAAGATTTTTAACAGCGTGGATATTAATCCTGATCAGGTCACCGGAACCTGATCACATTTTGATGCGGATTCCTTAATTATGAATAGCCTCAGAAAAACCTGATTACCACCTGATCAAATATAGAAAAGTCTTCTTTAAAAAGGCTATCCCTTTCATATCCGAATCTAATCCATACTTATATAAGGTTTTTAACTGATTTTCACTTGGGTATATGAAGGGATTTTTAGTTTGCTATGATGTGATCGCGAAAATAACGGCATACAAAAGGACAAAACGCCCTTGTCCTTTGTGCTTCAAGATAATGTCCAATTAATACTCCGTAGGAAAAAGCCCTACTGTTCCACATAAATTGATTTTCTGGTCGTAAAATTTAAGCAAGCGAAATAGATACATCTTTTAAAATATTCGTTTTTAATATTTGTTGCCCATCAATATTTCCGGTCTTATTTTAAATTTTAATTAAAAGTCAATTTTCAAAAGCGCCAAGTTTTCCAAATTATAATTGAACCAAGGTTAGGTTAACGTGGCTGCAGTCAGGTAATCAGGGCCGTTGTGATACCACAGAAGTAAATTAGGTAGTAATCAAGTGAAACTTTTGTGTAGTATGTTTTGAAATTGGTGATATATAGAACGATGCGATCCTCTCCACAAACTTTCGTACCACCACTTTTCGTCGTAATATTATGTATTTTTAAAGTTATTTTGATTAAAAATAAGGAAATAAAGGTCTAAACGTATGACCATGAAGTGGTCGAAACTCCAACCCGAGACTCCTGGATAGTCAAGCGCCACTAACGTGATCGTAGAAAAAAATGGAACCAAAAGGTGAAAAAATTTGAGTTTCTTAAACAGGGTCGCGTTTAATTGTATGGTACTTAAGTGAAAATGTACTTTTGAAGTGACATCGCACAGGTTGTAGATCTAGTATAACATGACATCATACTTGAGATTTTTAATACACCCCCAAAATGAAATTTTACCGTTAAAAAACCAGTTTTTAGGTACTTGACGCATTAAACAATCATTAATTTAGCAAGTTTTCAATCGATAATTTATTTTAGAACGATTTTGGAAAGATCAAAAATAAAGCTTTCAAAATACGTACACGGAGATAATTATTTTGCTTGAATCAAGCAAATCTTTTGCTTAAAAGCAAATCAGCAAAACTTTGCTCAATCACGGTGTGATTTTAGAAAAAAATTGCTAAATTGTAATCGCTCCTCATGCTTTTTGTTTGAATTAAATAAAAATTTGCTAAGTTATTATAAACTGAAAAAACAAATTTCTACTTAATTCAAGCAAATATTTGCTAAGTTATTATAAGCTTAAATAGCAAACTTTTACTTAACTCATGCAAATATTTACTACGTTATTATAAACTCAAATAGAAAATGTTGACTAAATTCAAGCAGATATTTGCTAAATATTGCAAACTCCAATAGCAAATTTTTACTAAATTCAACCAAATATTTGCTAAGTTATTATAAACTCAAATAGCAAATTTTTACTAAATTCAAGCAAATTTCTTCTAAACACACGAGCACACGCTTATTCTTAATGCAGAAAATTAGGCGACGATTGGTTAACAACTACGATGCTCGAATGAATAAGCCCATGCACTTACACTCAATTACAATCAATAATTGATTGTTAATAATTATTTCACTTCACAAATATGCTCGATTTCTGCAAAAACTAATCAAAATTTGGTATTCTAATTTATAAATATTTTAAAGCAAATATTTACTTGAATTAAGAAGTTATTTACTTTTGCAGTTTATAATAACTTAGCAAAATTTTGCTCGAATTTAATCAAAAATTTGCTTAGTTATTATAAACTGGAATAGCAAATTTTAATTAGTTTTTGCTGATATCTAGCATAATTTTTGAATTTTCAAGTTTTGCTTAACCACAATACAAATTTAGCAAACGGTTTTCTCCGTGTACATATCTTAAAAACTTTCACTTAAAGTCACCAAATTTGAAAAAAATCACAAAATTATATTTAATGGAACCGTCAAAGTGATACATGAACGCACCCATGACACATCGAGCAATAAAGACGCAGTTTCTTATGTATACAAAAAATTTAATATCTCAGTCAATTTTCATCCGATTAGCGCTCTGTGCGCTTTTTTGTGTCTTTTTTCTCTCTATTTGATAATTTAAACATTTTTCACTTAATTTTGGTATAAGAAATTTCGTGGTGACATTTGTTTTACCACTTTACCGAATATTTTAGAACAAAATTTTCTTTTTTAAGATATCAAAAATTGCTCAACATATTCACTCATTTTCATGTTGATAACTCTTGAACCATTGGGATTTTCATTTTGTTTTCTTGGGCAAAGTTCTTTCTATAATTCTGGCAAACAACTTTGTTGAACATCGAGTGATTCTTACAAAAAGTCAAACGAAAAAAAATCGAACAACATTGCGTATGAGTAACATTTTTTGCTTTGAAGCGTTAAAAGCGGGCCAGACATATGTAGCTTATTAAAGGTTTAAAGACAATTTGAAATGATTTTTCGTTATATATTTGTTCAATAAAGTTGTTGGCAAGAATAATAGAAAGAACTTTGCTGAAGAAACCAAAATAAAAATTCTAACGATTCAAGAGTTCTCAACATGCAAATGAGTGCATATCTGGACTAATTAAAAAAAAAAATTGCACTAAAGTCTTGGGTAAAGTGGCAAAACGGATGTTACCACGAGATTCCTCATATTTAAATTAAATGAAAAACGTTGAAATTATTAAATACAGATTTTCTTGCCACACAGTGTTATTTATATTATTATTAATAAAGTGCACTTTCATAAAATTATTACGTTCAGAGTAGCTTTTACCAAAACTTTGACAGTAAATAATCCTCAAAGTTGACAAAATTTGAAAAAAGGTAAAAATGTTAGGTTTGGCCGATTATAACTCAAAAAGATATTTTTAAAGTTGAAATATGTATATTAAAGAGGAGTAATTTTTTTCCATGGTGCCAACATCCAGTTTTAGATTCTACATGAAATTTTGGGTAAAAAATTGTTTGGGACAATACAGCTCCGATGAAATTTTTCCCAGCTAAACATCGTTTATAGATTTCCGTATCGAAGAAATTTTTTCGTCATAGCACAGAACTGCTCAAAAATGAGCATCAATTTACAGGGGCTACAGTTCACCACAAAAATGGTACTCCAGGGGTTTTTAGGGTCGCTGATCATAAGCCCAGGTAATGGTCAACACTTTGAAATTCAAAGTGGCAGCTTCGGAAATGCGGACATGACCATTTTTAAAATTAAATAATGAAAGTAAAATTCTTCTCTTTTTAAAAGATTTTTTTAAACCTTTATCGATCAAACAAAAAAATTTCCAGAAATTATGTTATAGACATTAGTTTGTATTTGTATTTTGTATTTGTATTTATTTAGTTACAATATGTTGACATTTAAGACTTAGTCTTTTATATGCCTTATTTATAGCATACATAACAACTTATAAGATTAAAATATTTTGTGAATTATTAGAAAGACAAAATGTAGAATTATAAAAAAATACAGAATTATTTAAACAAATATTAATATCAAACGAAAATTTTACATTAGAAAGACAAAACATAGAATTATAAAAAATACAGAATTATTTAAGCAAATATTAATATCAAATTATTGGGGGTTGGAATTAATTTTAAAGGTTTTTTTTCGGTTTTTGAGCATTTATTTAGAAACAACGGTACAATGTATATTATTCAAAGTATTGTCCATCGTTAGCTACAACATTTTCCCATCTTTCTGGCAGCATATGGATTCCGCGCCGGAAGAACGATTCGTCTTTTGAGGCAATCCACGAATCGACCCATTTTTTGGTATCCTCGTAAGAAGTGAAGCGCTGCTCAGCCAAGCCATGCGTCATCGATCTGAATAGGTGGTAGTCGGAAGGGGCTATGTCTGGGCTATAAGGCGGGTGGGGTAGCACATCCCAATTCAGCGCCTCCAACGTTTCCTTGACGGTTCTTGCAACATGTGGCCGTGCGTTGTCATGTTGAAAAACCACTTTGTCGTGTCTTTCGGCATATTCCGGCCGTTTAACCTTTAATGCTCGGCTCAATTGCATCAATTGTTGTTGGTAGCGTTCTCCAGTGATGGTTTCGTTAGGTTTTAGCAGCTCATAGTACACGACACCCTTCTGGTCCCACCAAATACACAGCATAAGCTTGGCGCCATGAATATTCGGCTTGGCCCTCGATGTTGATGCATGGCCGGGTGGTCCCCACGATTTTTTTCGCTTAGGATTATCGTAATGGATCCACTTTTCATCGCCAGTGACAATACGATGCAAAAAACTCTTCCTTTTATGCCGTTGAAGCAGTTGTTCGCACATGCAAAATCGCCGTTCAACGTCTCTCGGCTTCAACTGGTACGGCACCCAATTTCCTTGCTTTTGAACCATTCCCATGGCCTTCAAGCGTTTGCCGACCGTTGATAAGTCGACTCCCAATGATTCTGACAATTCTTGAAGGGTTTGACACGGGTCTTCATCGAGCAAAGCCTCCAATTCCTCATCTTCAAACTTTTTCGGCTGGCCCGGACGCTCTTTGTCTTCCGTATCAAAATCACCACTTTTAAACCGACGGAACCAGTACTCACAAGTAGAAATCGATGGAGCATAGTCCCCGTAAGCCTCAGTAAGCGTGCGTTGTGCTTCAACCGCTTTTTTCTTCAAATGGAAGCACAAAAGTAAACCTTCCCGCAAATTGCGTTTTGTTGGAACGAAAGTCGACATGTTCACAGAGAAAAAAATATATGTTGTTTACACTTCAGTGGAATGACACATACCAAAAAATGAAGCTTAGACAATGTGCTTTGAAATGAATATAGTCACAGGTGTGCCCGATGCGATCTATTGATAGTTACGCCATCTCTTAGAAAAACTAATTCCAACCCCCAATAAAATCAAATTTTAACATACATTAGTTTTTGAACAAGAAAAATATTAATTATAAATATATATTGAGATATTAAATGTAAATATTTTAAATTGCTTTCTCAGTTTATAAAATAAAATTTGAGAAAAAAAAAATTAGTTGAGAAACAGAGTTAAGATTTAAGAACTGAAAGGAAAATTTAAAGAAAACAGATAGAAAAAGAGAATTAAGAGAAGTGCTCGAAAATGAAATGCTTAAAGTACCTACTATTGGAAACATTTTTAATGCTGTTTGGCAGTGAGTTCCATAGTCTTATTGCACCAACGAAAAACAATCTACTTGAGTTAAGAAAATTAAACTTAGGTATAATTAGGTTCATGCTTCGACTTGATCTACAAAATTTAAGCTTCTCAAAAAGATAGTCTGGGCATCGCGAGTGGATGATCCTATGCAGGAAAATGCAGTTTCTTGCCTCAAGATAGTTGGTTAAGCTACGGCCTAATAACTGATAAGTAAAGCGTGAAATGTGATCAGACCTTTTAATTCCGTAAACGTAGCGTGCAGTGTTATTAAAAGCAACTTGTAGTTTTTTCAAAGATCTCGAGTCCATTTTGCTATAGACAACTTCCGCGTATGTAATAATTGGCAGTAATAGCGTTAATACTAGTTTTTTTCTGATGTCAACAGATACAAAATCTGCAGTCACTCGCAGATTTCTTAAGACATAGAAAATTTTACGGACGCAGGAGTCAACATGGTCATCGCAAGACAGAGAAGAATTTATTTTATAACCAAGATTTGTGGCCTTACATACGAATTTTAGCTGCACGTTACTAAGGAGAATCGGTGAAATATCTAGATTTTCAAATGCAGTCTTTGAAACCGGTAGGACATACGATTTGAGAGGGTTTAGCAACAGTTTATTAAGATTCGCCCATTCTGCCACTATTTTTAAATCTTCATTAACTTTTTCAATTAAATCTTCAACTAGTCCAAGTGGCCTAGACAAATACTGTTGTAAGTCGTCAGCATACGCATGCATGGTTACATGATTGCATTTACTGAAGATATCATTTATAAACATGGTGAAAAGAAGTGGGCCAAGAACAGAGCCTTGTGGGACTCCACTCGTGGTTCTTTTGTAAAGCGAGAAATTGTTCCCTACCCTGACTCTTTGAGACCTGCCCTCCAAGTAGCTATGCAAAACCGAAGCATTGGAAAATCCGAAGTAAATATTAAGTTTTTTACAGAGTAAAGTATGGTCTACAGTATCAAACGCTTTAGAAAAGTCTAATAGACAAAGCAAACTCAGATGACCCCTATCATATGGCAATCTTATATCATCTAGAATTTTTACTAAAGCAGAGGAGCAGCTATGTCCGGGCCGAAAGCCTGACTGCAGCTTAGACATCAGGCCAAAAGTAGTTATATGACGAGAAATTTGTTCAGCCATGAGAGATTCACATACTTTAGAAACTGAAGACAATAGGCTAATCGGTCGAAAATCGGATGGTTCCGAAGCATTTGATTTTTTTGCAAACGAAATGACTGTCGCCACTTTCCATATCTCAGGGTATCTCGAAGTTGTAAAGCAGTGGTTTATTATGTGTACAAGTGGAATTAGTACATAAGGCAATATGCATTTCAGAAATTTTACGGAGATACCGTCAACACCAGTAGCATTTGATTTAATATTTTTTATGCAGCGCGCTACATCCAACTCGCTAACTGTATTAAACTGAAATTCAAATTGCAAGTTATGAGAAACATGCTCGCCATCATCAGGCGTGTCTTTAGATGTAGAATTAGCAACAAAAAAGTCGTTTAATATGTTAGGATCAATGTGGCACGCTTCAGATTCCTTGTTGCATATCACTAAGCCCTTTAAATTGCTCCAGAGCTGTTTTGAAGGTAGTTTAGGATTTAATTTTGATGAAAAAAACCTCTTTTTTGAGATCCTAATGGCGTTTGTAGCTTCATTCCTAACTTGCCTATAATGCTGCCAGTTTGGTGCAGTAGGATTTCGTTTCCACTTAGTGTAGACTTTGTATCGTTTTTTTAGAAGCGATTGTACAGAATGTGTAAACCAAGGGCAAGAATTATTGGCTACGTGACGAGTACGCAGAGGCACATGATTATCAAACAGATTTGTAATTTTATCTATAAAAAACTTAAACTTTTCGTCGACTGATTCAAGAAACCAACAGTCTGACCAATTTATTCGCGTCAAATTGTGGTACAAGGATGTGTAATCAATCGACCTGTAGTCACGATATAGAAATGAAGTTTCAGTGGCAAGTTTTGTTAGATTTATGTTTAAGGTGCAAAAAATAAGGTCATGGTCAGAAATAAACGAAATTTGGTCAAACAGCATAATAGACGACAGGTTCGATACAACAAAAACGTCCAACTAGCTTGGATAGCCATTGTTTGCAAACCGAGTTGGCTTTGTTGTATTAACCAAATTCAGTCCTACTGCATATAAATCATCATGAAACTTATGAGATAGGTGGTCATGAGCTAAAAGATTTACGTTAAAATCACCGCAAAGAATAAAATGCTGGAAGTCTATAGCACAATTTGAAAGTTCTGTGAATAGTGGCTCTAAGCTACAGCTTCGATTGGGATTGTATACGCATGACAGAAAAATCTTGGTTCTGCAGTCTGATATTACAACATTTAGATATTCCACATCCGATCCACACGATTTTCCCAAAACTGTAACATTTAAATTTTCTTTGCAGTATATTGCAATGCCGCCACCTCTACAATCCAATCTATCATTTCAAAGAAGCCTATAATTTTTAATATTTACTAAGAAGTCACACATCCACATGAAACCATGTTTCTGAAACACAGGTAATATCCACATTTGATTCAGAAAATACAAGAGTACTTAACCGCAATTCAAGAGTACTTAACCGCAAAAAGCTAGTCAGTATCTTGTACCCAGTCGTACTTATGTCACTCTAAATTTGCCCTAAAAAATACAGTTTTAACCCTTTAGATACTCAAATTTTCAAAAACCCTGAAAACTATAATAAAATTAATCAGAATCCGTTAACAGAACTTGGACATCTCAATAGTATAACTCCAATTTTTTACCCATTTTTAAACCTTTTTACCAAATTTTTACCCTTTAAAGGCATAATTTTCAAAATCCTTTTTAGTACGCATCTACATAGTCAAAGTAAAGGGTGTTTTTTATAGAGTGATACAAGTTTAAATTATAATAAAACTTAATAATGTATTTTAAATATCAATGAAATGAACTTTGTTAGATAGAAAATTTTATGACATTAATGTTTAAATATGATTTCGGCCATGTAGTTTCCACGGCTGGCGCGTACAAGGCGCAATCTGAAACACCAATTTTCACAAACTTTTCGCAGCATTTGCGGCCATATCTCGCCGATAACTCTTCGAATGTTGATTTCCAGGTGTTCAATTGTTTGTGGTTTATCGACGTAGACAAGTGACTTTACATAACCCCAAAGAAAATAATCCAATGGGGTTAAATCACAAGATCTTGGGGGCCAATTAATTGGGCCATTTCATGAAATTATTTTTTTCGTCAAAAGTTTCCTTGAGTAAATCAATTGTAGCGCCTGCTGTGTGGCATGTGGCTCCGTTCTGTTGGAACCACATATAAGCAAGATTAATACCAGCTAATTGAGGTACAAAAAACTTCGAATCATGTATCTATGCCGTTCACCATTGACAGAAACATTCTGACCATCATCGTTTTTGAAGACATATGGGCCAATGACTCCGCCAGCCCATAAAGCGCACCAAACAGTAATTTTCTGTGGATGTAATGGTGTTTCGACAAAAGCTTGTGGATTCTCCTCAATCCAAATACGACAATTCTGTTTATTTACGTACCCATTCAACCAAAAATTGGCTTCATCGGAAAATAAAATTTTCCATGGAAATTCAAAATCAATATCAATTTGTGATTCAGCGCATTTGCCTAGTTGGCGGCGCATACGATGGTCGTTTGGTTTTAATTCCTGCACAAGTTGAATTTTGAAAGGTTTTGAGCCAAGTTCTTTTCGTAAAATCTTCCATAAAGTGGAAGGACACAAGCCCAGTTGCTGAGAGCGGCGACGAATTGATTGAATAGGATCATCTTCAATGCTTTCCTGTACAGCGGCTACAGATTCTTCAGTGCGCACTGTTCGGCATCTCACGGGATGCACATTATCAGTAACAGTAAATGTGGCCCGAAAACGATAAATTGTTCTTCGAATTAGCAGCTCTAAAGGACGATTATGTACGCCATAAAATGGACGAAGTGCACGATAAGTTTGACGAACAGAATCATTATTTTGATTTAAAAAGTGTACACAATTTGCACGTGTTGCTTTGGTGTAAGTCAATTCATAATGAAGTGTCAAAGCAAACTAAACTAAAATCAACTATCAGCTGTTAAATGGGAGGTCAAATAAAGCAGTGATGCCAACTCAAAGTTGTACCACTCTATAAAAAACACCCTTTATATTCGTATTAAATTTAATTTTTCTAGGCCAAGTAGTTTGTGCGGTGGGTCGATCAATGAATGAGACAGACGACAAAATCGAACGCTCTATGAAATTATTAAGTGTATAGGAATATTTAAAGGATTTTTCGATGGGAAAATTTTATCGGAGTTATATGGTCCCAAGGAATTTTTAACTCAGAATTTCATGTAGAATTCAAAATTGAACTACAGGTCGTAGACCTGGTGGAATATAAGATAACTACTTTAGAAAAATTTGGAGTGTTGAACTTAGAGCTAAATGGAGATAGGTTATTTTGTCAGAAGAATATTTAAACATGTTCTACTTAATTCATAAACTGTTTTGGAAAAGTTGTTCTGTAAAATGCAATTTTAAAAAGTAAGTTAAAAGAAGTTGATTTGCCGATGTTATATTTTTTAAATTAAAAACCCATTAAAAAATATGCCAATTATAAAAACGAAGCGTAAGTATTAAAATTTTATACAGATAGGTGATATTTCTAAGCTAAATATTTTTTACTGATCTATCAAGTAATCCCATACATATTTTGTTTCATCAAAATAATATCATATATTGTTTTCAATAATTAGAAAATAATTAAAAAATCTATTAATTTCAAAAGAATTTGAGTAATTTGTTTAATTTTACGTATTCAAAGACCTCACCGTATAAAATATTTGAACTGAGCTAACGAATAACATTTTTATTTTATTGGATAATTATTAATTCCGACACCACAATAATTGATAAATTGTTGACATAAATTCTAAAGCGTAGCTTTTTGCTTTTCAGTTTCATGTTCGGAACATTTAAACCAGTTTTCTATTTTTGTTTAAGAAAAAAATTCACATAAACTGCTTTTATAACTATTCAAAATGCTAAAATGTAATTAATGCCACCAACTACAGCTGATTGCTTCTAATTGCTGTACAGATAATTTGTGCAATTATTCAATTTTCATGCCGCAGTGGCAACACTGGTGGCTATAATTAATGAACAGCTGGTCTAAAAATGTTAATAATTCATATTCAATAGATTCAATCAATTGAATGGAATGCATAAGTAACAATTGCATAAGTAAAAAATATATGCATGCTTAGTTGAAATTTGTAACAAAACAACATTTCGGTTTAAAAGGTTTAACAGAGATTGTTTAATGGACATTGTTTACAATATAAACGAGTTTTAATATTGTTAATCAAAATAACCTAAAATCCTTTTTTTAAAAGTGAACGTATATGGGTCAGAATTTGTAAAAATATCACTTTTTCCGACTATTTGTATTTTTTTGATGATCATAATTAATTATCAACAAATAACTACAATTTTTCCCTTAACAACATACACAAATTTCATGTTAAATTGGTCGAACGGATACTAAGATATAGACAAAAGAAAAAAAATATCTCTAAATTAAAAATGCCAATAACTTTAAAAATAAACATTTATAAGACTCAAAATTTTGTAGAAATGATTGTGCTACCAATTAATCGTATTTTCATTAAAAAATTAAAAAAGTAAAAAAAATGGTACGTTCCACGAATTCTTACTTTTTATCTCTTATATGATATAATTAATCGAACTTTCAAAAATAAAGTGAGGTATTAAAAAAGTAGCAACAATGTATCTATTATATACATATTCAGTATAATGTCAAAGTTGAAGGCATAACGGTCGAGAATGTTCAAATTTTTTATCGGATTTTTTTATTTTAAAATCGTTTCGTTTAAAATTTTTTATAATTATGTCCTTTTATCCGTTAATAAGTAAAAAGTATAAAACAAAAATAAAAATTATTATTTGTTAGTTACTGCTTTTATTTTAATTAATCTGAAAGTATCCAATCAGTTAAAATTTATCAATTTATTTATTCGTTATTAAGAATTCTTACTTCTCTAATAAATTACGGATATATCAGTTTTTTCTATTTTTTTTATTTACCAAAAATGTTTTAGTTCAGTTGAAACAACAAAGAAAAATACTATTGTAGGCTGTTGTTATTTTGCAGAAGTAAAAATGCTTAAAGTACTTCCATTCGAGGTAATTCATGATCTTGTTGCAGCGTTGCAAATGCAAAATTAACATAAACAAAAAGCATTGATATGCATTTGCAACATTCATGCATTAGCTATAACAAAAGGTTGTTGCATATTAGACCATTGCAAAAAAATGTTTTTCTTATTTTTTGATAAGCACCCCCCTTATCTTGTGTCTTTTGTTAAAACGAACTTAATTACAAAATATGAGTCATGTAGGTCAAGTTTTGACCCCCGCGCACATCAATTACAATTTCAAATATAGCAAAATCCTTGTTAGCCGTTTCAATTATTTTCAATTTAAAATACTTCAGATTTAATTTCGAATAATTTCTATTAGTAGGCTATGACTTTGATTCTGTGAAAAAACATTGACGAATATGTCATTAATTCCAAAGCTGTATCTGTTTTTGTCGTGAAAGGTTTATTTTGTTTTTTATGCAGTACGAGTTCAATCATTTAATTTCAGTTTTCTGTGATTGTAAAGAAATCGGTAAGCTCTTTTACTATCTCAGTATTAAGACAAGGTCTAAAAAGTCTTAATTTTTGTTAAAAATTTAGAAGCATCGAAAAAATGGAGCAGCAAACGTTATCAGCTACAACAAACCGAAATCTAAAAAAAGATAAAAAAGCTCATACTGAAGCATGGATCATTGAAGAATTATTGGATGATTTGACTCCACGTCAAGCGACACGTCTCAGCTTCCCACAAATGGAGATGTCCTTCGATTTTTTGTTCATCTCAATCGTGGTCCCATGCAAAATTTAAAAAGGAGTTACGGTTTTAAGAAATGTTTTATTGAGAGTAGAAGAATTTTGGAAAATTTCGGGCATTCCCAGTATGCCTCTAAGAGCTGGACATTCCAAGCGCAAACTAACTAAACTTATTGCGCAGTATGAAAACCTGCGAAGAAGTAAAACACATAAAAATTTTTTAGCGAAAAGAGAAAATTTTACTTCTATCATTAAACATGACATATGCAGAACTAAAAAAATGATTCAGGAAGATATTAAATTTTTACAAGATCAAAAAACATGTCGAAAAATTATGTTAGGAGGCGTCGATAAAAAACATTATGGAAAAGTCCAGAAAAAAGCTATCGGATAGCCACAGAAATCAAGCGTGCTGAAAAAGAAAAACATCGCACAGCTAAAAGTTCTGCAGCGAAAGATATTAGTTTTGAAACAAACAATTCAGATTCCACGACTAATATAAGTGAAGATCCTGATTTTGCAATAGCTTCAACCAGCAGTGCTGCAAATGCTGATAAGCAACGTAAAAAAAATTCAGATATTACTTTGACCCTTCCAAAAAATCCATTTACAAGCAAAACCATCTCAGGGTGATCGGCTGAATTTATCTGCAGGGCAGCGCACAGCTTTCATGGGAGCAATTCTTGCAGAAGGTGGTGTTTCACTTGATAAAGCAACACTTTCAGTTAAAAGTACATGGACAGCAGGTATGGAAGTTCGAAAATCAGTTGCTAATAAAATCAAGGCAGCATTTACTCCACCAAAACACTCAACACTACATTGGGATGGCAAAATGGTTCCTGACATAAGAAAAGAAAAACAAGAGAGATTAGGAGTTCTCATTTCTAGTGTGCCAAACTGTGAAGAAGGTAAATTGCTAGGTATACCTATAATATCAAATATGAAAGGTGCAGAGCAAGCAAATGTTACTTTCAGTCTTGCAAACTAATGGGGAATTTCAGAAAACGTGAGATCCATTGTTTTTGATACCACAAATTCAAACTCAGGACAAAAAAATGGAGCTTGCGTACAACTTGAAAAACTATTCGACAAAAAGTTGCTTATGCTTGCTTGTCGACATCATGTCTACGAGAGAATTTTGTGTTCAGTTCACAAGGAATTGTTTAGTGAAACATCAGGTCCCGAAAATACAGATTTTACCAATTTCAGAGACTCTATTTGGAAAACAATCGATACTGACAAAGATTTTAAGAAATTACAACTCAAGGATAGGTCATTAAAACTCCTATTGGCAAATAAAAAGCAAGCTTTAAATAGGATTATTTCAAAACCTAATCGAAATAGCATCTTACCTCGCACTGATTATAGAGAGTGCGCAGAACTTATGTTAATTTTACTAGGCGAAGTACCTGAAAGAGGGATACATTGGCGTAAGCCTGGAGCAGCTCACCATGCCCGATGAATGCCATCCATATTGTATCCAGCAAAGATGTACGCTTTTAGTTCTCAGGCAGATTATGACCAATGTATGATGGATAAATTAGAGAAACTATGCAAATTTAATGCTCTCTTTTATGTTGAAAAATGGATATCTTCACCGGTTGGAGCTGATGCACCTTTCAATGATTCAAAGCTGTGGCATGAGTTGAATGAATACAAAAAACATGATCTCCACGTTGCTAACGCAGCTATTAAAGCTATAGAAAGGCATTTGTGGTATTTAACCGAAGAGTGTGTTGTATTTTCTTTATTTTCAAACAGAGTATCGAATACAAAAAAGCAACTAATCGCCCGGAAATTGCTTCAAACTCTGAAACCATAAGAATTTGTCAAGGGTTATCCAACGTTCGCTATTTTAGGCAACAGCACAAAACTTCATCACCTTATAGGTTGTAACTCAAGGTTCATATTTCACAACCTTGGCGTAGAGGTCGAGTGGCTTAATAAACCTATAATTGAGTGGCATCTTGATCCTAATTATAATGAATGTGAGACATATGTAAGACATGTCAAAGTTGTTAATGATCTGTCAGAACGAGCTGTGAAACTAATAGAAGATTTTGCTACAAGTATCACCAACGATGAAGTTCAAAAGCAGGATTTATTGCAAGTGGTGGAGTTTCAACGCAAGCAAATTCCAAACTTCAAAAAAATGTCATTAACAATGTTAACACCATCCTAACACCATAAATATGCCATGTGGTTTTCATTAACTTTTTGCTTTTATTATATTATGAATAAATTTTATGAATTTTTATTATATGAGTAAATAAATGAAAAAAGAAAATAAAAAAAGCTTACAACTTCATTATGGTAAAAAGGGGTGCGCGGGGGTCAAAAAACGTCCAAATAAAATAAAAAAATTGTGTGGACTCTTCTTTCTATATTTAGAACAGCATAGAGGGGGTGCTCACCGAAAATTAAAAAAAAAAAAAGTTTCATGTATTCATGCAATGGCCTATTGCATATGCTATTTCAATAATATTGCCTGACGATATTGTGAATGAATGTGTGCAATTTGCACCACCGAAAAGTTTTATTTATAATAAAAGTAAGAAGTGGTAAAGAAATAAAGGGAGTTTTAAAAAATTAATTTAAAAAGGAAAATGCCATTTTATTTACTCGTAAATATTTCATTCAACTAACTAAAAACTTTTCACAAACGGATGATGTAAAAATTGTTAACAAAAAATAGCTGTTGCAACGCATTTACAACATCATGATATTAAAGATGTGCTCACAAATATCTACCCTTGCAAAAACGCATTTGCTACGATGCAACAAGATCGTGAATTACACTATTAACTCGATTAATGCAACACTCAATTCTGTTTAGATAAAAGTTTTTGGTTTTTAAGGTATGACCTGCGGTTCAAGCCCACAAAAATAACGTTTTTTTTCAATTTCTGTAGCTTATCAGTCATTTTTCAATTTATCAACTTTGGGTTTTTTACGTAAAAGTAGACGTAGTTTTCTAACTTTTTCCGTACTTTTATATGTTTCGATGTTTTTTTATCCCCCCTCCCAGAGCGATCACGTAAAAATGAGAAGGCAAACGGGGTGTTGTTTTTCTTGATAGCCAGATGTCGTATCGAAATTCTGCGAGCAGAATTTAGTTGGTAATCACGTCAGACAGGTCCTGAACTAGGATATTTGCAAAATATAAAAAAATTACAAAATGGCGCGATTTTTAGTTAAAAAATTAGCTATTTTTTGGGGGGTTTTTGCCCCACCCCTCCCCCTGTAGTAGAGTTGGCAATATTATCCTAGTTCAGGACCTGCCTGACGTGATTACCAACTAAATTCTGCCCGCAGAATTTCGATACGACATCTGGCTATCAAGAAAAACAACGCCCCGTTTGCCTTCTCATTTTTACGTGATCGCTCTGGGAGGGGGGATAAAAAACGACACCCCAGTTTGAAAAAAGTGATTTCGAAGGAAAAGCATTTAAAGTTTTATTACTGCACTTCGGTGCGCGAGTATCAAATTTTAAAAAATCCTTTAAAGGCATTATTTTTGAAGTATTTTAGAAGGCATTTATGAAAAAAAAATCGAAAAAAATTTTTTTTAACCGCAGGTCATACCTTAAATATTTAAAGACCTTAGATTATTGCCACATTAAGGATTATAACCGTACAAAATTTGAATAAAAATTTATTTCAAAGTCAAAAAATGCTACAAATGTTAGATAATTTTTAATTGTTTCACTTGTAACTTTGGCATAATACTGAAAATATAGATGTAGGGGTTGTCCTTATTTTTAATTTATTTTTAAATTTTTTTTATATTTTTTAAATTATAATTTTATTTTGAAAACACTTTAGAGACCAGAAACAACAACTTCTGTGACGAAAATTATTTAAATAAAAATTTTATTTTTTATATGAAACCATGGTAGAATTATCCAGGTAGCATTGACAGATGTTATGGAAAACATATATTGTCAAGAAATATACTCAAAAAGAGAGCGCTTTTAATAAGTAAAAACATAAGAGTGAGGTCAGACGATGATGGTTTGATCGGCGTTCGAAATCTTTTGTTGTTGCTTTTAATGCAAAACTGTCAAAAAACAGTGATAGTGAGAGCGGATGAACACATTGTAGAGCAATCAAAATTTGTTCATTTTGGAACGCTGTACATCACAGCAATCATCGTTCAGAACAGTTTTTTGAGGTGGCGAAATAACGAAGGTAAAGGAATTTTTCTCAAAAAAGTACTACTTTTATGCTATAACATAATAAAAAAGAGTTGTATGAGCGCCAATCACTTCACTACCGTCTGACTGACCAGCAATCAAAATTTGAAAGAGAGTAGAAATAGTTCATTGAACGCCGATCAAACAATCATCGACTGACTTCACCTTAAAGGCAGATTCACTGATCACCTTCAGCATGTTTTGCAAGTTTTTTTTTTATATGAAGTTTCCTCTCAGAGAGAGAACTTGCTGCAGGCTCTTCAACTTGATTAACATTATTTTAATTCACACAAAAACTTGCTGAAGGCTATCAGTGAATCCAGCTTAACCAATGGGCGCATTCAGCGCAGAGAACTGTTGTGAACTGTAATGGAAACGCTACCTTAGTGAGCGATTTTTTCTCTGAATGCGTTGCTACTCTAAACGTCAGAAATTAGATTTAATTTAACTACATTTATTTTGTATGTTAATAATTCATATGCAAAGGTTTTCACTTAAATTTGCTGCTTTCTTTCTATGTTTATTAACTTGACAGCGTCAGCAGCAGCATCTGACAGTTAGCTCAACAGTTGTGTTCATGTAGCATAGAATTTTTGCTCGTTTAAATGGTGTCCGCTACCTGATCAGTTTTAGTCAGCGCTGCCTTAATTGCACCTGCCAAATTCAGCGAATTTTACACAACAGTTGCTAACTGTCGTCTGCGCTGAATGCACAAAATGTTAAAAATGTTGAAGTAAAAAAAAAGAATAACCTTAGCAGCTGCTATGCATCTGCAAGGCCGATATAAAATAAATATTCATTAAAAGTGGAGTCTTTTTGGAAGGTAAAAAATATATTTTGTGCTATGATATATTTATTACATATTAGGGGTATTCTCTATATCTAGGATATGCACGTTGCACGGTGCAAAAATATGAAATATACAATCCGTGCATTGCCGCAACAACAAAATACAAGTAAGAAACCCATGTATACGGCGATGGTATGAAGAATAGTTTACGAAATGCAACCCTGTGATTGTAATGAGAGAAAAGAGAATGAGAGAGCAGACAAACAGAAAGTGGAATGAGCGTGAAGTGCAGCTCATTATAGAATTATTTGAGCTGTTGATTTTACTATGCTACGCTTGTGCAATAGGGTGCTCTCAATCCATTGCATATTTTAGTATAAGATTTTTACAATCCGTGCTATCATGCAATTATGCAAGACATAGAGAATATCCCTATTATATTATTTAACGGCGAGTTTGAGTGGCTTTGCTTAACCGGGCAGCACTTTACTTTATTTATAATGTTAGTTTTCGACACTTGCTTTCATTTTCGCTTTCTTTCACTAACAGCTGTTTTTGACACACTATGTTTTCCTTTGGAAGGGAAAATAAGCAGTTTTCAATCCTACCTTGATAATTCTGCAATAATATCAAACATTTTTTGAAAATAAAAAATGTATATTTTTGAAAACTTATTTTTATTTAATTTAAATTGATTAACAAAGTGTTTATTGTGTATGTGATTTATGTGGTATCAAGGCACCACATATATACCTGATACATCGTTGAATATGTGTATCCTTCATACATTCTGTAAAGAAAGCACCGGGAATTGCTAATTTAAAACGACCGTAGGCCATTGCCGATTTTGTTCTGTTTCCAAAACTCCAATTAGCACTTTGAGGCCGTACATTTAATTAGGGCTGTTCACAGTTCAAACCGCTCATCAAATCGTTTGTCAAATCCAATAGAACAACGTGAGAATTCCATGTAAATTTCACGTTGTTCTATTGGATTTGAAAAACGATAGGATGAGCGGTTTGAAATGTGAACAGCCCTATTGGCGTGGAAATTTGACATTCAAGTAATAGTTTACACTAGCTTCACTCAACCGACTCACCGAATGTCCAATAAAAGTGAGTCGCAAAAATTTTAAATACTCTTGCCTCACTTCATTCACCTTCCCACTTCCTCATCTCTTCTGTAGACGTCAAAGTGAGTCGGTTGAGTGAAGCTAGTGTAAACTAGCACCAACAGTAATACTCTACTAACACATTCAACTAGCAGGTTATAGTAAGTATGTGTTAGTGTTGAGTTAACACCAAAATTTTGAGTGTAGAATTATATGCCTAAAAATTTTTGTTCCTACTGCATACTAAGCTTAAGAGCAGAGATATATGCATGAAGTAAAATATAAGTATCTAACATAAAACGGGTTTTTGGCACCAAATTCGAAATTTTGAGGATAAATTCAAAGTTGTACTACTTTTACTAGGTCTCGTGTTTTTTAACAGTTTTTCATTTAATTACAATTTGTTATTTTGTTTTTTTTTTACTTTCTCTTAACTTTTAAAATGTGTTGAGCATCTTTTTCCGAAAAATTTTTTTGTAGGTGTTTATTGCACAGTTGTCTACTTTTCAGCTATTTGTCTTTGATATCTGTCAACATATTTTCATATATCTACAAGTGTGCAGAGAACGTGACACGCGTTCCAAAAAGGATTTCATTTAGAAAGAAAAAACAACAATGTGTTTATGAAAGGACCTTTTTGTGACAGCCGGCAGGTCAATAAACTGGTGTTAAAAACGCCTTTAAAACTTTACTTCCGAAGAAACATGTTGCACGTAGTTTATTGTTTTTTTTTTAAATGCAAAAAAGGTTTGGAACTATGCCTTGTTCCATTGACCTTGGCTGTAGACTGTTTGTGTATGTTATCTACACTCAAAAATATTTGTGTGTAAATATTACTATTAACTGCGTCCATTCTACGAATTTTATTTGTAGTTTTTAGCGACGTAGATTAGTATTACATATTACAAATATTTTATTCGTATTCATACCAAAACACATGTATATGGTACGAATACATTTGTTACATTTACGAATGATCATAATACCTAATAACGAAAAAAAATATTTATATGAGCTGAAGATTGAACTTTTTCAAATTTTTTAAAATATTGATTTTTATAAACAATAATTATGAACGCATCAAAGCCAGTCGTACCTTTTATTGCCATTTTCATAACAAAAACCAACTTAAGTCGGCTAATTCATTTTAATTCATACCCAAAACTATCTTCAGTCGGCCAATTCACTTATAGTGTACCTTAAACAAACTTCACTCGGCTAACTCACTTTCAGTCGTACCTTGAACGAACTTCAGTCGGCCAACTCATTTTAGGTCGTATCTTAAACAAACTTCAGTTGGCCAACTCATTTTAAGTTGTATCAGCATTGAATTGTTCTAAACGGGTCCAGAGTTCTTTTGTGACAAAATGCAGAAAAAGTTCAGAAAAGTAGTATAAATTTTGTTAAAAAAGTACGGAAATAGTAATGTATAGTAATGTAAAAGAGAGCAGCGGACCAAATGGAAAAAATGGACCATTTTAGTTCAATTGTGCAACCGTGTCCTTGACCAAAAATAAAAACCGAAAATGATATTTTTGTTTGACCAAAATCAAGAGATACCCAACATTTGTTATAAAAAAATTTAATGATCGAAATCAGCCAACATATTTAAAGAAATTTTCCTAGCTCAAGAACTCTGATGTAAAATCTTTAATTTCATAGACTTAACATTTTAATTTAAATACAATAATAATAAATAAATAAATAATGAATTTAAAGGATTCAGTCAAACTATTGAAAAAAGGTCCGTTTTAACTTTTAAACTCAAGATGATGGCAAAAATAACACATTTTTAAATCTGCTTTTAAAATTCATTTATTATAAAAGCATAGCTTTATGTCATTGTTGATGTTCTAAACGAAATTTCCCAAAGTTCTAAGAAAATTGACAAGTGGACTCGAAATGCTGCATATTCGCTATCAAACCAACTCATTTCTGTGGACTTTATTATAAGTCTTGTTTTTATGAAAAATGTGCAAGTAAATATGAAACACCTGACTGAATCTCTTGAAGCCGTTGAACTGAATATTTTGGATGCTATGAAATTTATTTCTTGTACCCTTAAATCATTAAAAAAAAATAAATTCGGACTCTGAAGGTACGGTAACCTAACTAGAAGTGCCGTTAAAATCTTTTAATGTTGATTCTGATAAGGAATTCTCAATTCGCCATCGCCGTCGTCTTGCGCCGAAACGTTTGGATGATAACAATGCCAACGCGGCTTATTTTTCGATGAACTGTTTTTATAGAAGAGAATTTAAATTTGTATTGGATAAGATAACCTCACTGATGCGAGATAAATTAAGCAGTTGCTTAGAAACAATAAAGCCTCTGTATGAACTCTTTAATCCAATTCTATCTTCTACTAACTTGACCCAAAAGCGAATTCTAGAATCAATAAAATTGTTACCAAAAAATTGTTTGTTGGATTCACTTCAACTGAAAGTGGAATTTGAAGTATTCTATGATCTATGCGAAGGCGTATAAACTCTATCGCTAATATTTCAGAATGCAATAAAAAATCTCTTCCTGCAGTTAACAAAATGTCGCGTTTGCTGTGCCAGTGCCTGTTACTGTTTCAGGAAATGAGAGAATGTTCAACAAATTAAAATTAGTTAAAAATTATTTAAGAACCACGCAAAGTGACTCACGTCTTAATGACTTATTAATAATGTCATCGGAAAAGAACACAGCTCATCTCATTAACTTAGATAATATTGCGCAGCAATGGGCTACCTTAAAAAAAGTAGAATTAATATTTAAATGCTATACTTAATGCAACCAACTCATGTTATTAAAAAATAACGTAAGTATATTTGCTTCTTAGAACACTGAAAAGTAAGTATTAGTAAGTATAATTTTTTAAAATAAGTATAAGTAAGTATTTTCCCTTAGAAAAACAAATTGAATATTTTTTTGATACAATTTACTAATTTATGTTAAAATCAATAGAACCCACAATATTCTTTAAATATTGTCACACCCTCTTTTTGTTTTCCTTAAAAAGTTTTGTGTATACAATCTATCTGAAACCAAAAAGTCTTCAGATAAAAAATAAACAAAATATTAATTTTATATATTTGAAATTCATATATTATTCTAATATATAAAATAGTTTAAAAACAAACAAAAGCATAACAAAAAATTAAAAGTTATACGCACTTTCAAAGTAGTCAAATAAAAAAAAATAAAAAAATCACATTCAAATGTATACAGAGACCAAAGAAAAGTTATCATTATTCGCTCTCACTGTCACTGAATTGAAGCGCAACAATAATTTGATTTTTTCTTTTTGCTTGAAATCGTATTTGTCTTGGCTGTAAATTTTATTTAAGTGTGAAAAAAAAATTTTTTTTTTTTAACAATTTTTGTATATGTACTAAGAATATTGTATTAAATTTTTATGAAATAATTTTTTCAACCCAAAACTTTCTCTACCTGAACTCATGTTAGAACGCATTTAAAAAACTTTAAAAGCGTTTTTCTCTAAACTACGTTTTCACGGACGCTCCACACTATTTCTCCGGTGGGCTGATCCTTCTGAAATTTTAACCACATATTTAACACAAAACTACTTACAAAAAACTATAATCGTGTTAAAAAAATTGATGTTTACTATATTTTTTTACAAATAACAGCGAAAAAAAAAATTTTTTTTGGTTTTTGTTACTTAAATTTAACAACAATTGCTAAAAATTAATATTAATAGTCTTTTTTTATAGTCCTTGTAATATTGAATCTAAAACACTTCGGTTTTTTGTTTCAGATAAATAGATGCTCGTGTGGGAGCCGACCTGCCTCCAAATTATTAAAAAACATTAATAAATTTTTTTATTTTTATAAATTAAGACTTCATTTATCATTCCTTACTACTTATATAAACATATCTTTCATAGCAAGCTCACGAGAAATTCCCAAAAATAGCCTATTTTTTAGCCGACGAACTACAGTACACCCTTAATATTTCAGGTCTTGTCTTTAAAAAATTGTAAAATTCGACACAGCTGTATTCAATATTATTTTTTAAAAATAAAATTGACTGCAGAGTCTGTATTTTTAACGCTGTTAGTTACAATTTTCAAACTTTTTCCACTTTTGCAAATAAAAACGTTCAACCGAAGCTAAAAAGTAAGCATAATTAAGTAAAAATCTTAAAAGTAAGTATACTTATAAGTAATGCTACCAACTCATGTTAATACAAAATAAGTATATTTTCTTCCAAGAACACTGAAAAGTAAGTATTAGTAAGCATAATATTTTAAAATAAGTATAAGTAAGTATATATTGTTAGAAAATAAAATATTTCTAAAACACAAATTTAGACCTTGATAAGCGGGTATCAATAAAAATCAAAACAAATAACAGATGTCAAAAAATAACTAAACAAAATATTAATTTTATATATTACATTTCATATATATTTTTTATATATCAAATAGATTTAAGACAAAAACATTAAGAATCACATAAAAAGATCAAAGGAAAGTATAATTTTTCGCTTATACCTACTTTCAAAGTAGCTTATTAAAAAAATAAATTTAAATATATACAGAGATTGACGAAAAGTTTTCATCCTTAACAGTTTTTTGCTTAAATTCGTATTTGTCTTGGCTGGACATTCGGTTCAATAGTTCAGGCCTTGTCTTTAAAAACTTATAAAATTCGATGCAGCATTGTTAACGCTTTTGAATCCAATTTCTCGTTGGGAAAACTCAACATCTGTAGATTCGCAAAAAGATTTCAAGGATTCATCTCTCACGGTGTTAATGTAAAAATAAGAATAAACTTTAACGATGATAACCTCAATCTCGATAGGTAGCGGATCACAAGCGGCCTTAATTGTATTGTGGACAATATGTGCAGCACATCCGATACCAATTAGTGATGACTTCCACTGCTTTAAACGATAAAAAACGTTATTTTGTCCCCTACGCTCCCGAGATTCAAAATTTGTAAGGCAATTCACAGAATTCGACAATTTTACTTTTAATCTCGTTACATTCAGCAGCTCGGATGATTAGCGAAGAAATCACTTCAGACGTTTCTCCCTTATCCGATGAAAATTTAAGCATTTTCACCTTTACTCCAAGAATTGGAATGAAGTAGCGCACAACTACCGGCATCATTGTGACGTTTCCATGGTTCGAGGCATCTGAAATCGAGACGTAGCTCCGCTTTGCCAAATCTTGTTTTAAATTGTCTTTAGCATAAGAAGCCAACACATTGGTCACAATGGCTTCACACTTTTAACGAGCGCAATGAAAATCCTGGATTGCAAAACATTCTTGAAAAAGTTTTGAACAGTAATCAGTTGACAAAAAACTTTGATTTGAAAACTCCCTCCATGGCAGCGGTTTTATAGTCTTTTTTTGTAAAAATTTTTTAACTCTTCTTGTGTCTGTAGTTGATCGCAAAGCTTTTTGAAGTTTTTTCTGTTTGTAGGTGCTTCTGTATTGCCGCTTTTCCATGTCACTAATATTAAAAGCAGCCAAGCAAACTTCACAAAAACATCACTACCAGTTTTTCCTTTAGTTGCTTTCAGAAATGGATAGTTTTTCTCCATTTTTTTGTTGAAAACATTTCTTTCACGTGAGAACTCATTTCAAAAACGTTTTGCTGCAATTAAATTCAACTCACAACGAAACAAAGCAGAAGGTAAACCGAAATTAAAAAAAAATCGATTTTTTCGATTAGTCGATTCTATCATATAAGAGATTTTTACTTCCTGATCACACGAGACGCTTTTGACGGTACGCTGTTTATAAAATAAAACATATATTTTTAAAACCTTTTCCAATAAATGTTTTTCAAACAATTAAACTAACAAAAAGTAAGCATAAATAAGTATCATTCTTAAAACTAAGTATACTTATAAGTATTGAGTTTTAGTAAGTATATGAAGCTGAAAATAAGTATGATACTTACAAAGTAAGTATAGTTGGTAACATTACTTATAAGTATGGAATTTTAGTAAGTATATGAAGCTGAAAATAAGTATGATACTTACAAAGTAAGTATAGTTGGTAACATTAGTTATACTTAAAATTTAAGTTTGTATTTTTTATATAAAACACTATGTTTTTTAAATAATTTAAACAATTAAAAGAAAAATGTAAAAGAAATTGAAAGCCCTGTTTATTTTTTAACACATACAAACTATGAATTATTAAAACAAAAACGAAAATACATTTTTAAATGCTGATTCGATACTGTTGAAATGCTTTTATTTCTTTTTCTTTGATAGAGGGAACGATATGAAAAGTGATTTTAAGGGATCTTCTTGAAAAGTGTTACTATATGTGCGTTAAAAAATTTCAGGATTTCTCAAAACGGTACCAAAGATTAACGAAAAAGTCCGTTTGAGCTGAAACTGTTTTGCATAATATTTATTATTATAAAGTTTTTAAGATTATTATCTACAATCATCTATTAAAACCTAAGTCTCGAATTTTTAGAGCATTAGAAATGTAAAAAATAGGTTAATTTTTCAATTTTTGTTTTGAAAATGGCGCCAAAAACAGGTATGAGCTTTAGGTGGCTGATTATACGTAATCTTATAGTTTCAAGTACAATATTATCGTTTAGATGAACTAAAAAAATTTTCAGTTACCTGTTGTAAAAGCTGAGAAATCGTTGCCACCTTTTTGAATTCGAAAAATTATGTCCGAATTGCGAAAAGCTTAAGAGAGCAGATAAAAGACCAAACCAAAAAAAAAACTCAAAACATACTGAATTATATGTATTTTGATGTACACAATTTTTTTTATCATTAAAAAAGTTTTTAGTAAAAATAATTATAAAGTGTTTTTCTTAACCGTTCAAATGAAAAAGACCCCTTAAGATTTATTTATATTGATCGAACGGATGAGTAACTTTATATACATAATTCAACCATGTTGTATTTAAAAAAAAGTCGAGACTTAAGGGTATCCAGTCGGCCGAAATACATTGATACCCCCCAATCAAAATGGCCTCGGTACGCCCCTGCTTGTGCCCTTATTGAATCTACCTCCTCAATTGTTGTCATGCGTCAAATTTTAACTACATATATATCTACTGTATACAATCACGTGTTACTCTTATATATACAATAAATAGCCTAGTGTCCCAACGGGGAAAGAAGCACTCCAAAAGGTCTTTTTGAGTGCTTACAAGTCAGCTGAAAGCGTGAAAGTGCTGACCCGACGTATGACACACCATTGTAATTTTACATTGTATGTCCTAGGAAAAAAGCACTTAATTGCTTCAAAAGACCTCTCAAGAAAAGCTCTGGGTCAGCATTTCGTTTAATTGCTTCAAAAGAGGCTCTTGAAAATCTTTTTGTCAGCAGTTCGTTGTTTTGAATACACAAGTTTCAAGTTTTTTGAACTGTTCTCTTTTTTTTCTTTCAAGTTCTTTTTGAACTTGTTAAGTGCTGATAAGTGAAGAAGAGAACAGTTCAAAAAGATTGAAAAGTGTATTCAAAACAAAAATGTTTTTTGCTCTCCTGAAAAGTTACTGAAAAAAATATAACTGTTTTTGCTGGCCCAGCGATGATATGTACCTAGTTTAGTAAAAAAAATACAAAAAATTCCATTTTTAATTAAAAATTTAAGTATTTTGTACTTAAAAATTGAGTAGTCAGTTTTTGAAAATTTCGTTAAACATAGTAAACATTGATTCTCCAACATCAAATTTTGAGAATGCATTAAAAATGAATGCCTCAATACGATAATATTTTCAAAGTGCCAAAAAAATAGTGGTGCTCACCTTGAAAAATGGGAATGAAATTTTTCTTGAAAACGTTTGTAAGAAAGGACACCACAATAAAAAGAAATTCAAGATCTTTAAAATATGTCCCAAATTTTTTTCTTGTAGGACTAACGGTTTAGAAGATATAGTTGTTTGAGTACATGTCCAAATGACAATTTTTGTTTTTCTTTATAATTTTTCACTGTGTATAACTGCAAAAAAATAAATAAAAAATTATAGAAAGTATGCAAACATTTTTAATTTTTGAAGCTCTATCGACGTGCAAAATTTTTAAAAAAAATCGGAAGTGTCAAAATTAGTTTTTGGACAAAAGCTTCCGATTTGACATGGAATGACACTTATATAAGAGCGATATTCAAAATACATAAGAAAAAGTTTCAAAAAAATTTGACTTTATTAGCACGTGTCGTGTTGAGCTAGAAATTCAAAAAATTATTTATAAGAAAAAAAAGAACAATTCCATTTTGAACGTAGCGGCCTTACGCAATGAACATCTCCGGTTTGGGTGAAATTTTGCATGGAGCATCAATGACGTATATAAAACACTTCATTTGGAGGAAAAAAGTTTGACGTGATTTTTGGCGGAGTTACAGAGTGCACAAAATTGGCGAAAATCGCCAAAAGATTTATACTAAAACACATATCTCAAACACTTCTTAAATGAATCGTAAATTTGACCTTTCGTTGGAAACGCAAAAACTTTAATTCAAAAATAATTTTGGGAAATTTTGGTGGTTGGGGGTAAAAAAACTATTGTATAATGCTCATTCAGTTGCATTACCTCTGTGTGAACTTCAAGCTCCGAGCGACATGTTTTATTGTTATGGTAAAAAAATAGAGAACTATTTTTAGACGCAAAGGATCAAAAAAATCGGTTGCTTTAGAATTTCTAAAATAAGGACCACCCTACTGTATATAAATATCAGCAATTAAGAAATTCCATTTATTTTCTTATTTACAACATAATTTTTCTTCAACAAAAAATTATCAAATAAATAAATCTATAGCCAATTTTCAATATGTATAAATCACGTATTTAATTGGAAAAATAATAGCATATTTTTTTACATGCTATGGAAGCAATAAACTTTTGTAGAAAGAAGGTGGGAAAAAAACAAATAGATCTTATATTAAATGATAAATGAACATGGTGCATGATATGAATAAAGCCAAAAAGCTACATGACACATAACAAAATCGAAACAAGACATAATAGCACCAAAAGAACAACCGGAAATGGATTAAATGAAGCACAAAATAAACAACAGGAAGGTGCTAAGATTTTATTAGATGCTCGAAAGGAAATTGCGAAAATATTTAAAGCTAAAAAACAGACATGTTTTCACACGTTAATCTTGGAAAATTGTAGGAATCATTGGTAAAATTAGAGTTCTTACGTCTCACATCCTTTAAAATTTAATATTTACCCAGCTTAAATTGAGTGTCATATCAAAACAGCCTAAAGATATGTCGACGTTTTTTTTGAATAAGTAAAAAAATTAAGAGAAAGTAAATAAAACAATAAGGGTTCTCATCTAAGCACGTAACTGACCCGTAAACATTGTAAGCCTTGTGAACTTACATGCGCGTAAGCTATCTGTCCGAATTTGTATGGGCGTGAGTTTACTTCATTTCCGAGCCTATTTTGTAGTGTAAACTAGCATGTAAATCTACGTGTGTGAATGAGGGTTGTCTTTGGCACTAATCATTACATATTTAAAGTAGTTGAAGTAAATATAAACACGTTTTATTTATTTTTCTATGTTAATGAGGGTTTTTAAAAGGTTTAACATTTAAAAAAGTCATAATGTTGTCGCAGCCGCAGCCGCCATTTTGTCGACATTTACGCTATTTACACTTTATCGCTCATCAAAAGTTTAAATGCTATACATGTTTACACGTTTACATGCTTAGATGAGAACCCTTAATAATGTATGCTTCAAACACTGCCATCAACTAACTAATCAGTCTGATCAACAAAGATTAAGACCACAACGAAAGCCGCTCATTTGTTATGCACACAGCATATTTGGCCAGACTGTCCAAAACAATTAGCATGCCAAATGGTCAAAGCATAAGAATCATGTCAACACCTCGACACATTGACAAAAGAAATCACACGATATAAAATCGTACAAATTATGTACATGCATAATAAGAGCAAGAAACAACATTAAAACTCAAGAAATAGGTACTTAATTTTATAACAATTTAATGCTACGCCAAAAAAAATTTCACACAAATTCCAAAAAGTACGCAAAGCCGGCTGGCTAATTGTTATTCAAGTGGCGCAATTAGCAAATTTTAGCCAAAATCAACATGACAAGATAGTGTTCGGCGAAAAACAACAATGGCAATAAATCAATTTTAGGGCAGAAAAAACTTTTTGCTACGCTTAGCATAGCAATTAGATGAATTGAGTGTGTAAATGAGGGTATGAAGCTAGAGCAACATAATTGTGCACACGTGCAAGCCGCTTTGTAAAAATGCAGAAAACAAAAACATACCAAAAAGTCCTAAAACAATTTCATAGAAAAAGTTTGAGCTATACAAACTGTTTTCAAATGATTGAAAACATTACTTTGGCAACACTAAAAACTTTTATTCCTCTATTGTTAAGGATCTCATTTAGCTGAGTGGATTGTAAACAAATGCTGCATTCAACTTATTGGTTGGTGTAAATTAGAGCATGGTTATTAAGTAATACAATAGAAAAATTCGCAAAACTATAAAAAACAGCAATGGAATGCAGAAATCAATTAAAACAACAATCTAAAAGTTTCGCGCAAAAAGTTTGAAGTATTTGAAAGAATAATAATTATTCGTTAAAATAATGATAGTAAAAGCACAAACAATCAAAAATGCTTTTAACATAAAACGTTTTTATTGTTAGCTTTCTGTTATAAACAGATTTAATAAGACAAAAAATTATTAAAAAAAGTATCAATGCACTGAAGATGTTTTATTAAAAACCTTCTTAAAAAAGTTTTCCAAAAAGCTTGGGTGCGGCAACTCAAAACTAAAGAAGTTATGGCCAATTTTCTGGAGCATGGTTTTAACTAAAATGCACAACAAATTCATACTGAAAAAAGGGCATTTCATCTAAACCTGTCACACTAATGTTCAAGTATTTTTTTTCCTCAGTATTTTTTTTTTCTTCATTTAAAAAAATTTTTTTATGAATTTACTTATAGACTTTTTTAATTGAATATAACAATAAATAATTTAGGGATTTTATAAATTTTATAATAACAACTAGCTGATATACCCGGTGTTTATATAAAAATTTATATTTATATAAATTTATATAAAGTCATTTATATAAAAATTTTCATATACACTTTTCGATTAAATGTTTTTGTAAATTTTGGAATTTTGTAAAAACGTGTTAAATTTAAGTTTGAGAGGACTATAAAAATATTAGTTAAAAAATTTACCAAGCTTTTTTAACGAAAAAATTATTTTATCACTGTTTTTTACAATCAAAAACTGTTTTTTAGTTCTAAACTGAATTTACTGGTTACTGGTAAGCATGTTACTTGCACTTCGCTAATGAAAATCAAATTTATAAAAATCTTCCTAAAATTTTTTTAGTAGTTTTTCCAGTTGAAAAATAACAATAAGATTGTCTCTAAATAAAAAATTAATATAAATTGAGTCAGATAGTCGATGCAATTTCTTAAATCTTCTGAATTCCTATTTTATACGAAAAATTGTACAGTCGTTTTTTAATGTAAATTAACCAAAAAGGTGTAAGTTAAGAAAGCAGTCGCTTTTTAATTTTTATTATAGTATATACAGCAACCTGTAGCAATATTATCGACGTTAACAGATCGACATAAATACCAGCTGAAAAATCTGCAAGAACAGTGCAAGAAGTGCCGTTATGTTATTTGCTGCAAGTTTACGCTGTGTGCGAAAAGTACTAAATTGGATAACAGTTACCGACTTTTCTAATATATTGGAATCGTGTCGGTAATGCAGTACTTATTTCTAATTTATAATATTTTCCAGCATACTTTTCAGCATACTTTCGCTTAGTACGCAATCGAACCAAAAAATTTGTTCAATGCAGCCAAGCTTACAACCATGATTGGAGAGTTAAAATGTCAAATTGGCGTGGAAATTTGACTTTCAACAATATAGTTTAAATAACACATTAAACATGAAAAATTAACTCTTACAGCATTCTTATTCACAGTCATCTTTTCGATGATACAGTGATATAAATAGAACATTTAAAGTACCATTGATAAAGAACTGAGTGACAACGGTGAAACAATTCTGAGAAAAATGACAAATCACAACAAAACAAATTTAACAGGAGAAAGGGGGGAGGCAAAAAGTAAGATTTTTATCTACACCAAAATGTTTATAATTACTCTAGATACATAACTTCATTCCTATATAGAGAATTTTAAAACAAAACTCAGTTTTATTAAAAGTCTGGTTTGAAAAAATAGATTTTTAGCCATAACTTTTGATTGGAAAGAGATATTGGGTTAATTTTTTCACATAAATTATTTTTGAGACTTGAATTTTTTGTAAAAAATATAAAAACAACATTTTGGAAAAAATAAATTTCGCGAAAAAAATCAAAAGTTGTTTTGATGACAAAAACAGTAAAATAATTTTTGCGCTTAGCTGGAAGAATTTTTGCAAATAAATGCTATGTCATATGAAAGGTAGCCAGATGTGCAATTTTTAATTGATTTCATTTTTACAACAACAACAATTTTTGAGTCATTTTTTGAGTAAAAAGTCAATATTTTGGACCTTTTTTGACATAATCATAAAACATATATACACTGACTTAACGGTACAGTTCAACCTACTTTTGTGAAGTGATTTTATTGAACTTTTGAACAAAAAAAATTGAATGAAATATATTAATGGACAGCGGAGATATTTGCATCGAAAAACCAAACTTTGATTTTCATGTCGTTTTTTTCTCATCCTTAGGTAACCGATGTTTTATGAAAAAGTCGTTGTACTGAAAATTTCTCCAATTTTGAAGATATGTGAGTGTTTTTGACGTCAAAATAACAAAAAAATTTTAAAATTAAATACACAAAAATCTCCGATGGTAAAAAGTTTTATAATAACAAAATTACCGTTAGTTGAAAAATTTCAGAGGGGGCGTGGCAAAAACTAAGTATGTAACATTTTAAGTTGGGATAAACTTAATATGTGTACTTAGTTTGAGCAAAATCCGTTCAGCCGTTTAGATTTGTATAAGGGCCAAACAAACAAACAAACAAACAAACAAACAGAAAATGAGTTTTATTACTATATATTCATTTTAATTAAAAAGTATAGCAGTGAAGGGACTGCCGACCGAAATGAAAACCTATATATAAAATATAAGTAATACCTGGAAGACTTTGTCCTGCCACGGACCGCTTTACTGCTTAATAAAAATTTTCATGCTAACCGGAAAAACATTTTATATTTTCACTCCCTCAGACTTTGATTATATCTTTTAAAATATTTTTTATTCAGATAGCATTTTTATTTTATAATTACACCAAACTATATTATTACATTTAAATTGAATATTGCTGATATAAAAATAAAATACAGGGAGCACTATTGAATGAAATACAATCCTCATAAAATAAAATTAATTTTCTATTTTTTTTATATGATATTTTGTTTGATTCGTCTTGAAGTCTCTTTTAATGCCTGCATTTGAGATCTTGCTACAAGGAGAACAGAAAAGATAGCAAGCAAAGTACAGTTTATTTTCTGCACCCGATTCGGTTCATCCGTACATCCGGTTCATCATTAATGCATATTATTTTCATCTTTTATCATTTCATTATATTTTAAATTATGGGTATTAATTTAAAAACAGAGTAACACATAAACAAAAATATAAATTAAACTTATTTAAATAATTAATATACACATAAAATACGTATACATAGAATTTGTATTTACATTAATTTCATTGAATTTCATTTACATTATTTTCACTGTTTGCGTCATTAATAATTGAACTATATTCTAAAAAAGATACAATAGGCGTATGGTAGCTGAAATAAGAAACAAAAAATTTTTGGACGATGGAGACCCAGTCATGATAAAATTATTATTAGGTAGCCTTGGCAACTACTTATTTTCTCACGAGTTGCGACCATCGAATTTCACACAAAAGAAAACAATATAAAGTGCGTGTATCACACACATTGGCGTCTTTCAAAGGAGTCAACAGTTGGCCACTGTTTTTTTTTAAATTTGAGTGAGAAACCTTTGCAATTAAATGATCCATTCAGAGGAGTCCCCTGAATGAGGCCAATGTGTGTGACACACGTTCTCTAGTTTGTTTTCTTTAGTTTGACATTCGATTGTTGAAACACGAAATGTCACCCTTACCTATTACTTATTATAGCATGGTCCCAGTCAGAGAATATGCTGGCGACATTTCTAAAACTACAAATGTTTTTATGTTGGTCATGAAACTCAAACACACGATCTTGGATATTGGCTACCAGGCGCTCAGCTTTTTTCGTTTGACATGATTTTGACAGAATTGTAGGTATTGTCGAAATGGAATCAAAACAAAGACAGAATATAAGGGGTACTTTTTAAAGTCTCTCCGTATCGAGCCTACCTGGTTAATATCTTTTGCTGAGCGCCTGGTAGTCAAGATCCAAAAGCGTCATTTAAAAACCTACTCGCTGTCATGGCAGAATAACCAGGTAGGGCCGGCTCGCTTAGTGCCCTCACGCGTTAAAGACTTTTTTGACGTCAAAGCGGCAACCATACACTACACAGACTTTGTTTGCGCAGACTTGATTTTTTAGTTCAAATTCTATTAAACTTTTCTCTTCTGCTTCCATTTTTATATATTTTCCTTCACGCACGTCTTCACTCAATAAAACTTTCGGGACTCACTATACAGACGGTTTGCGCAAACACAACCAAAAATTAAAACATTTTCATTTTTGCGCAGACATCTGCATAAACCTGAAACAGCTAAATACACTGTCGAACAGTCTGCGCAAACACGTGTTTGCGCAAACAGTCTGTGTGGTCTGTTTGGCCCTTTAACGAAGAGTGGAAAATGAAAAGGTTGAAATAAGAATATTATGTTTTCAAATTGTAAATACAATAGTGCGGACACGAGTGTTAAGTTTGTGTTAATTTGAATGAAAATATTATAAAAACAGTATAAATAAAACTATAAAATGCCGAGGAAGTGTTCAATTTGCAAAAAAGCAAAAAAACAAGTTTAACCAAAAATCAACTGCAAAACATAAAAAAACTCGAGATGGACAGCTGATTTTGACAACTAGCTCGCTTTTCTCTGCTTTCTACTTCATACCTCTTCGAGTCGGCTCTACCTGGTTATTCTGCCGTGCTCGCTGTCTGTATTGATGACGGGAGTTACTCGGAAAATCACGATGACGCAAACCAAAGATCTACCCCCTACCAAAATCGTTCAACGCGCTTAAAGAAGTTTTCACTTCAAAAAGTAACACAAGATTAAAAAACCATAAGATTAAAAAAAATATCTTTAAAAAAGGAAAATGTGTTTGCGAGTCTCGACTTCGAACTTTGAAGATGCAATGTGTCGATGGCCCGATTCCAAAGTAAGTTAAGGGTAGTTTTAGGTAATAAAATTTTTGAAAATCTAATTTTTTTACATTGGATAATTGTAAATTGGTAATTTGTTAACTATTCACAAATATGTAAAAAAAATGTTTAAATCAATTCCGCTATTAATACAGATTCTCTAGCTCTTAAAACCCAGTGCGATAGAGTACCTTTAACTAACCAGAACTACTTTATCGCGTTTCTATAGAAACATATCCTGAGTCTTCATCTTACACTTGTTTCATACTTTCACATACTCTTTCGTCAGTTTCACCACGCGCAGAGCTTTTTTTTCATCGAAGTCTATAAACAAAGCTACTCCTTTTTTAAGAGGTAGTATTTTTGATTGAAGGGACTCTATTTTTAAAGGAATATGCTTAAAAATTGGCATTTTTATGGCATTTAAAATGACACTAAAATGACCTACAAAACCGAAAAATGCTCTAAAAATTAAAAATCTCAAAAAATTACAATAAAATGACTTAAAAATTGCTAAGAATGGCCAAAAAATGACCTGAAAACTAAAACCGATGAAAATCGATGAAAAATGACGAAGAAATTACCTAAAAACTTTTCATATTTGGAATTTAGAAAACATAAATGGACGTTCTAAATGTCTTAGGTTACAGGAAATGTCTTAGGTTGCTGCCAGAGTGAACGCCGATTGAGACAGGCAGGCAGACTGGCGTAGGCAGTAACATGCGAAGAAACGAGATAGAAATAAAACCAAGCTGTCTTTTATCTCGCTTGTTTACACCGTTCGCCTGCGCCTGTCTGTCTGCCTGTTTGAATCAGCGTTCACTCTGGCCGCAACCTTAGAAGCAGCAGATAAATGATGGCATGTCATCGAAATCCTAGCCCTGATTATAACAATATATAACAGTGGAGTTATTTTTTGACGAATTATAGACATGTTCTCTTATCTGAAGTTTCACATACAAGTTTTACAGATTTTTTTTTTAAGAGTAAATTAATCATTTATCGAAATGGAAAACTATTAGCTCAAAGTGTTAAGATCGACACCTTAGTTCAAAACAAACAACTGTTTTTGCATAGCTGCTTACGAAGAAATTTAAAAATTGCAGTTATATGTACATTCAAGAAATGAAAAAATGTTATTTAAAAGTAAACCCAGTCCTCTCGCACTTTAAGTGTACAAGTGCATGTGCATTTAGGTGCTTATTTGCATATTATTAGGTGCTTGTCGTTATAAAAACATATAAAATTTTTTTCTGACCAGGTGTATGGTGAATTAGGTTGGAGGTTTTGGGTTTATTCTAACCACCTTTCCTCTCTTCTTCTAGTTGAATAAGCTTTTACAACATGCATTTCAACTTAAGCAACACAGATGCAAAATATCAAAAGCTGCTAATAATTCCGAAAAATGCAAAAAAATATTTGCAAATTTATGCAGGTAACAAATGCAAGGAATATTTTTTTATAGTTTGTTATTACAAATTTGCAAATTTTAATGAAGCAAAAATAAACAATCTAAAAATGAGCACACATATTTTGCCAATATAAATAAGAAAATTAATTTTGTTGAAAAATTAAAGGAAAAAAAAGAGAAAATTATGAGTGAAATCGTTATTTGTGAAACACCTTAAAAAAAGAAAAAGCTTTTAAGTCTGTGAAGTTTAAATGTAGTTGAAGCTTATTCTTCTCAATGAAGCAAAAGTTCAAGTTTATACCAGAAATTAATAAATATTGTAATTCATATCAACAAATTTTTACACTGCTTAGCCTTGCCTTAAATCTTATTTTTAGATACAAAATTACTCTAAAGCTTTGAGAAATTTAGTCGAAAATAATGCGAAGAATTGTGTTAAATTCTCAACTTTTAAATTTTATTAGCGTTCACTTGGCCTTTGCTCAAGTGCTAAACTTAGATTCTTAAATTTCCAGTTTCAGGCTACTTTTTCAACATACAAACTTTTCCAAAATTCCTCCATGATAATAATATGAGAATGTTTTCACGTGACTGAGCTATTAAAGGAAAGCATAAAAGAAAGCAATTAAATTTATGGAAATGTTAACAACAAACAAACTGAACGAACAAAATAATGTGTGAACATTATTTTATAGCCCGACAAAATAAGCGAAAATTGAATGGAAATTTCACGCCATAAAAAGCAATAAGAACAAATATAATTCTAGAATCTAGATGAATACGTGATAAATATAAACTGAAATCATTAAGAAAAAAACTGCCTTTAAAATACAAAATAAACGAAAATAAGAAAAAGGAAAAAATATCCCACGCAAAGTTACTTTGACAACGCCAAAAAGTAGACATTGAAAATGTAGCGCTTAACTTAAAAGCGGAAACCACAAAAAAACAACTCACACCAAAACAAAAAACTCAACGCCCACGCTAACAATCAGCAAAATCAGCGGGAACTTTCATTGATGCCACGTTATAAAGGATAAGAAATAATAGCATATTAAATAAGAAATGATTTTCGAACAACGGCGGCAAAAGCGGGAGTCTATTGCGTTCAGCAATCTTAGAAAAAAATTGCAATTGCCTCATCAGTGGCAATTGGTGTGAGTTGGCAGCACTTCACTTTACTTAAGTTATTTTTAACTTAAATTTATTTGCATGCATTTTGGAAGTTATGGTCTCAAATTAATCTACAATGGAATAATTTGCCATCATTTACAATTTTTAAAACTTTTTTTTCATGTTCTTTAGATCTTTTTAGTTTCCGCAAATTATTGGATTTTAATTGAAGTTGCAACAGTTTTGATTAATCCCTTGATTAAGCGAAATTAAATTAAATTTACATTAAATTAAACTACGAGTACTAAACGAAACTAGATAAGTTCGTAGTAAATTTGTTTTTTTTTAAGAAGGTGAAACTGTAGCTTTTTACTTAGTCTTATCTTAACGTCGTCAATTTACTTCTCAATATAATGTATTAAGATACATAAGAAAAAGGAACTCAAAACATGTTAAGCTATATTTTTAAGTTGTTATATATTTATTTATTACTCAAAATAATGTTTCTTGTAATAGTTTAATATTTTTTGAAATTACCCCATCAATCCAAGTATTTCACTATTGTAATGTAATTTATATTTTCTTATAATTAAAACTACTATTGCTGCTAATAAATTTTTTAAATGGTCATGTTATATGAAAAAGTAAATAATTGTATATTTTAAAAATAGATATAAATAAAATCTCATCTTATTAAATCTTAATATATTATTTTTAATTATGTTATTATTAATTATAATAATTAGACCATTTTTTATATTGTTAAAATATTTGTTATTATGGTAAGAAAAACTAAAATTTTTACTAAAAAATTAATCTTATATATTGGTAGGCAAACATCAAATGTTGTCGTACACTTTTTCGATATTAATTTTAGAATACGGCAATTAAACTTATATCATTCAAAAGGTACTGCGCTCTTTATGTGCAGAATCATTTTAGACTTTAAATTTATGACCTCTGACCCGAAATATTAACATTGAAATTTTGTATTATTTTTAGTAAGGAATCTTAGGGCTAGGAAGAGGTAGAATGGTAAATAGACATTTTAGATTGATGACCTTCGACCTGAGATATGAGCATAAAAAGAGCATTTATTAAATAAAAGCTAAACTTTAACAGATGGAAGAATATAATGTAAGAGGGAAGTTTAGACGTTGATAAGGTGTGCAAAAAATACTGCCAACATTTTGCGCCATCTCTACGGATACCCTACAATAAGCATTTTTTTATACAACAAGAGTGAATATATATTGTGATGGTAAAATTTCTTACAAATAGTAAAGTCTGAAAAATTTCCGTTATTTTGGCATAAAAATTATAGTGATATCACAAAAACTATAGATGTGCTCAGTACAACGTATTTTGGTATGAAAAGTCGTTGGTTGCGAAATATAACGGTATAGGAAAGCATTCTTGGTAATATTTTCCACGGATAGTATGTTAAAAAAAATCCCCTTAAAATGACATTAAAATTATTAAGATATCTCGAAAAATTTATATCTTCTCAGTACAACGTAGTGCCTTGAAGCAAGGCCATTGCCTTAGAATAAGAAAAAACTATGGAAATTTCAAGTTTAGACTTTGCAAGCAAATATCCATTTTTCAATCAAGTTTTATTTGCTGAAAGACCAATTAACTGATTTTGGAGAAATAAGAAAAAATTAACCGTTATCCCATCTATTCAATGTTTTATATTGTTTTAAAAAACCTCTAAAATATTTAGGTTTTGCTCAAAAAATAAGACAAACTTTTTTTTTGTTGTAATTTTTTCTTTTCTTATTACATTTTCTTTTTTCACACTCTTTCATATGACTTATCATTTATTTGCAAAAATTGCCTCATTTTGACACATAATTCAATAAACAGTTTCTATCATCGAAATTCATGAGCAACTATGATTTTTTTGATGAAAGTTTAATTTTTCAAAACGTTGTTTTTACATTTTTTACAAAGTTCTACAGCTCAAGAAATAATTTCTGTGAAAAAATTTTCAAGTATTTCACACCACTCCAAAGTTATATACACAAATCTATGTTCATGGGCTTCCACAGGAGGGTAGGGGGATATTTCTCCCCAAGGCAGTGAAATTTTTTAAATATTTTCAGATTAAAACAAAAAGCCATAAGCTACAATTAAAAACTTTTACGGGAGAGTCAAAAAAATTTAGAAATTTTAATCGAAATTCATGATTTTTTTGATGAAAATTGAATTTTTCAAAATTTCTCAAGAAATAATTTCTGTGAAAAAATTTTCAAATATTTCAAATTACTCCAAAGTTATATGCACAAATCTATGTTCATGGGCATCCACAGGGGGGGCAAGCCCACCCCTCGGCAGTGCAATTTTTTAAATATCTTCAAATTGAGTTAAAAAGCCATAAGCTACAATTAAAAAATTATACGGGAGAGTCAAAAAACTTTATAAATTGTAATTTTAATTGTAAGTTGCGCTTAAACTTAGGGATTGTAGAACTTTTTTAATAAAAACGTCGTTTTTAGTTGTAAGTGTGTAAAATTAAGCAGGAACACGTATTTTGATAAGGTGCATCAATAATCAATCAAAAAGTGGACTTTGAATATATTGTAACTTACGGCTTTTTTGATTTTATATGACAATATTTTTTTATCATATATGTTAATATATTTTGAAGAGAACTCAAAAATACTTTTTAAAGTATATTTATAAATAAAGCTATATTTTTTTATTGAAAACAAATTTGCGAAAAACCAAAACAAGAGCGAGTCACCACAAAAATGCCTAAATTTACGGTGTTGCCAATAAAAAAAATTTAATACTTAAACGGGAAATTTTTGGAGAATGTTTTCTTTTAATAAATGCATTTTTTGAAGAGTAGCATTCCGGCATATGATAGTCGAAATATTGAATTTATATTTAGTAGCCATATGGCTACCATGGGAAGGAAAGGGTTAAATAGTATGTTGTACCCGTCGTAGTAATAAGTTACGATACCATTTCATTTACCCTTGTTTCACAGGCACTTTTCAATACGTATTCTTGCACTCAAAAAATGTTGTGTGTATATATTATTAATAACTGCGTCCATTCTACGAATTTTATTCGTAGTTTTCAGACACGAATAGGATTCGTAGATTGGACGTAGTTTAGTACATCCCAGTGGGCAAAAGCAGGGCTTTGAAGCGCTTCTAGCAGGCCATCATATGGATTTCTTAGCCCTTCCGTACTCATTTCCAAGTCCATTAACTTTTTTATATGAAACGAGAAAATTTTCTAGGCCTTCCTCTCTCGCTACTCTAAAGAAGCCTGCTAAAAGCTCTTTTTGAGAATGTACATTAGAAAGAAAAGCAATATGAATATCAACAAAATAAAAAAAATTTTGACAATTTCCAGATTTGAGCCAACGTCCTCTTATGTGGCAGTTCGGCATCTTATCCACTCATCTACCGCAGATCTGAACGAACTTCAGCTTATTTTGCATCATTACAATTAAAGTAAGCTTTCGGGAGCGCGGGTTCGAGACCCAGCTCGGAACAAAAAAAAAAGTTTTTTTGTATTTTTTTTAAATCTACATTTTTTTACAAATTTTTCTGTTCATTTAAAAATTTTTTGGAATTTTTTTGTAAAATTTCTTCATGCAAAAATAATAGAAAAGACTTTGACTTTTTCCGTATAAAAGTTTTCATATAATGTGATATGTAATGTGTTAGATTTCGGAGACCTGGGTTCGCGACCCAACTCGAACAAAAAAAAGTTTTTGTTTTTTCTTTAAGTTTTGATTTTTTTTAATTGATCTGATCATTAATAATTTTTTCAAAATTTTTTTCAAAATTTTTTCATATAAAATAACATAAAAAGACTCCAAACCTTCAAATGGTAGGTTTGATACTCATCAATACAGCACGCATGGACGGTATATTGACGCCAATAAGAGCACTACTAGCATGCTTTCTTTTGCGTATCGCTAGCTAAAATGCCCACTGGGATATTACAAATATTATATTCGTATTCGTACAAAAACAAATGTATATTGTACGAATACATTTGTTACATGTACTAGTAACGAAAAAAAAAACATTATATCTGAGCTGGGTTTTGAACCACGGTTTTTCAGCTTACGGGCCTTGTACTCTTTCAGTAGACTACGGCCACCTTGCAATCATACATTTCCTTATATTCGGTAAGATTCGTAAGAAAAGAATCATGAAAAGAATCAATTCGTTTCTGAGTTATACTCTCAAATACCCCTCTAAACACTGCCACAGCAACAACAGCGCTATCTACCGGGTCAAACTTTAAAACAAAACCATCTACAGACCCATGCGCACACACACACCAATTTTCATCAAAATCGGTAGAGCCGTTTAGGAAAAGTTCAGTGAAAAAGCCATGTACAGAAGAATTTATATATAAAGATTGTTACTTCTTAATTATATGTTAGTTCTTTTTTAAATTACCATTTTTTAAGTTATTTTTTCATGATTTTTTTTTAAATATTGTAATTATTTTTAGGAAAAATATTTTTTCTAACCTTTAATCACTTTAACTACTAATAAATTGCTAAAAATTACAAAAACGCATTTTTATCCATTTTGTTAGTTAGAAATAAATCTTACAAGATTTTATAAATTCCTTTGGAAATGGTATTCACCTTTATCGATGGTCTGCATTGAATGGAAATGCAATTACTCGATACCGGATATTGAAAGACACAAATTTAAAAATGGCAAATACAGAATTTTGCTTGGGATATGTCTCACATACGTATTCAGCCCTATTCCAGAATCCATCGTAATGAATTTCCAAACGTAGTGCTACGCTACGAATACGACCAATTTGCTAATCCAAATTCCGAACGAAACTTCCCCTTTTCGAATTGACTTTCAGGAGTTCGAAAAAAAAACTGAAAAAGAAAAATTGAAAAACTGAAGTGTTTTTGATCAACATTAAGGGTATTCACTTCACTGCTGAAATTTCCGAAATGCTGAAATTTATGAAAACTTCAGTGCAACTGTTGTTGTTTTGGTTTTCCGAAGTTTGCTTAAATTTAATCACCTATTGAGTTGATGAAAAATAATCGTCGGAAATTTGCGAAGAAAAAATGTGTTCAGTAATCATAAGCAAATCTGTTTAATGAGTCTGAGTCATTGTGAATATGATAATTTTGACAAGAAGAAGAGCATTCTGTCAAATCCCGCCTAAAAGCTGATGCAATGTCTGCAAGCAAGAACAAAATTATCATTAATTCTATTGTAGCTGAGTGGAAGTCGATTTATGTACAGTGGTGGTCACGAATTTAGCACACACTGTGTTAGTAACTCTAATTTAAAAGTTTTAACATCTTAGCTTAAGAATTGTAAACAAATATTGTTTGCCGATTGTTGTTTATGAAGTTAACTAAAAGAACCATTAGTTGGTTTTTCAGTTATTCTGACGTTTTTTTTACATATTTTAAGTAGTTGCAATCAATGTGGTTTAAATGCTGGACACAAATTCAGCACAGTTTTGAATTACTGTTCCATTTATTATTTTATTTTGGTTGATTAAATTTTACTTGTAATATTTGCTAAATTTATTAAGTTTATATTTGAGTTCTAAAAAAATTGCAAAAAGGTATGACGAAAGACTACTGGTGTTCAGAGGCTCAGCGCCAGTTGATTCAGCAAATGAAAAATGATGGAAGCACAGTTTCAGAGATTGCTCTGCTTCGAAGATGTTCCAGAAAGGTAGTATATAAGGCATTTCAACATGTAGAGCCGTTTGGTAGCATTACAAATGTAAGACAGCGACCTAGAGCGCGAAAAACAACAGCAGGAGAGGCCCATTTTATTTGTAGAACTTCATTTAAGACTCATTTTTAGATCTCAAATGAAATTTCATCAAAATATCGCATAAATGTAATCTCAGAAACCATAAGAAGACTCTTGAATGAAAACAATTTGCTTGGCTGTATAGCCCAACATAAGCCACATGTGTTGCAAAAAAATATTAAATGTAGTCTTGCGTTAGCAGAAGAACATTTAAAAAAGCCAATGAGTTTTTGGAAAATGTACTTCGGGGTCGTCCATAAACTACTTTACTGATTTTCCGGTTTTTTTACCCCCCCCCCTCCCCCTGCGTTACTTTTCGTAGTGTTTTTCAAAACCCCTCCCCCCCCCTCTAAAGTAACGTGACATATGAAATTAATTCATTCGATTATATATTTTGACTAGCTCTGACAATTTTCACTAGTATTAGTGACTAGTATGACTAGATACATTAAAGGAACAATTGGAAAAAAATCAATAATTAATATCATCTGTAAAAGCTATTCCATCTGCGATCCAAGATTCGATGCTCTCAATCACTGGGATAGAAGAAGCTGGTAGCTTTGTTGAGGATTCTACAAAATAGAATTTTTCATCGGATTCTATGTCGACCCATTCAGGTGAATCCTCGTTTCTAGCGCAAAGAAATTCACCTGGTCTTTGACAGAGTACCCTTAAAGGCTGCACCCGAGCTGCACCAAGTTCTGTGTTTTTGTGTAAATGCTTTCTGAAAATTGATTTATTTCAATAGTATTTTTTATTCCAATTTATTGTAAACGATACAATACAAACTTATGGCAATTCATAGAAGTTTTAAAAACGAAATACAAGCCGCAGGTAGGACACGACCTTGAACCGATTTCTTCTTTCTGAGAAAGACAGTACATGTCATACGGTGTCTCCTTTGATCAAGAACATTCAGGCCTTAACGCCAAAGACTGTCGCAAAAGCAAAGACGGTGAAAAGCAAAGAGATGGTGAAGGAATACCAAAAGGTTCCTGTGTCGAGGGAAAAGGTGGTGGAAGAAATCGTTGAAACAAAAGTTAACCATCAATTTAGACGATCAAACATAAACATGTAAGGTTAAAAATTTTTGAAATGATTGTGTTATTAATTAGAGGTTCTTCGTCGATTTTTTTAATTTTTGGTAACGTTACAATATCTAAAACCCCTCCCCCCCCTACCGTTACTTATCGTAGTGCATTTCAAAACCCCTCCCCCCCCCCTAAATTGGTAACGTAGTTTATGGACGACCCCTTCGGAGTGATCCATCAAAGTTCGGATCTGACGGCAAACAATATGTGTGGCGTCCTCAAGACATGCAACACAAATTAAGGCACACGCTTAAGACTTTTTAAGACGGTTGAGGAAATGTCATGGTATGGGCGTTTTCTTTGCACGGAATTGGTCCGATTGTTAAAATTGATAAAAAAATGGTTCAGAACATTTACATAATCATACTTGTGAATACCATGATACCATTTGCAGAGGATAATATGCCGCTTTTATGACGTTTTATGCAGGATAATGATCCAAAACACACTGTTCGAACAGTTGCGAGTTGCTTGAAAGACTCGTGTTAATGTCATGTAAATATTTTGAAGTGGCCAGCGCAATCACCGGACCTCAACCCGATTGAGAATCTGTGGAGGGATGTCGAGCAGCAAATACTAACAGTAAAACTCAAAACTTTTCCAGATTCGTGAACCCAAATCCAAAAGATTTGGTATAGTATTCCAAAGTACCGCTGTGAAGCTTTGGTAGAAAGTTTTCCAAGTAGATGCGATGCAGTAATTAGGAATAAGGGATTTCCTAAGAAATATTGAGTTTTATGCAATAAATTTTGATTTTATTTTTTATCCTAGACATTTTTTTGCTCGTGTGCTAAATTCATGACCAAGTGTAAATGGTTATTTTTATTTTCTACTTGACTTTAAGTTCTAAAACAAAAAAATTTTAAATAAAAAACTGTACATAAGAAATAAATTGGATTAAATATATATATTTAATAAAAGTCATTAAAAATTTCAAACGAATAAATAGAAAACTTAAGTATTCACTTTAATTTTTCAAGTGTGCTAAATTCGTGACCACCACTGTATCTGTGTATTAATCTGTGTTTAACAAAATATGAACAAAATTATTTGTTTTGGTAACAAGCGCACTACCGAAATGAAGCAATGGCGATTTTAAGTTTGACAGATGTATGTTTAAAAACGAAACATTACAAATAGGTTGCTCACTTCAACTCGTCGGAAAGTTCCGATTTCTGAAATTTCAGCATTGAAGTGAATACCCCTATTGTAATTTTTAGCTGTCATTTTGAATGGATTTCATTGCAATTGCAATTTTCGCACAATAAGAAGAAGATTTCTCACAAAGATAATCTTTGTAAATTCATAGAAGAATATTGCGAGATTCTATCAACCCTTTGGAAATGGATTACAAAATGTAGGAAATGCAATTAATAAATTTTAACTAACTATTCACAGGTTAAAAAAATATACCTACATTTACCAAAAATTAATTAAAATTTTTATTTTGCGGCATAACTATATAAAAATTCAATTGTTCTCTTTTGTCGTAAACAAATCCGTCGAGGCAAAGCTTTCGTGAAAAAATCCGGAAAACAGCTGTCAACAGTTGATGCGTTCGGATTATGGAGTAGCAATGCCACGAATGTTCGAATACGATGTAATGATTCGGATTGCAGAATACGACATTACGAATCCGAAAGAAAACTTACGCTAAGACGGATTATGGAATAGGGCTGATTATCTCAAAAATTAGCCTGAAAATACGTGAAAGTTAATAGGTTAAATAATAAATTTGAAAAATTACCTTGAAATAAATTTTTTCAATTACATATACAATTTAGGAATTTTCCATCTATAGAAGTAGCTGCTATGGTGACCACTTTCACTTTGACATTTAAAAAATGTCACATTTAAGAATAATCAAAGTAATAAAATCAATTTTAATCGATAAAATAGGAACGAGATAATATTGTTCATAAAATAAATTTCATTACAAGAGCTAAGCAAACTCCTATTAAAAAATCTATCTTTCCAAAAACGATAAAGTTTCTGTACAAAATATATAACCCACAATCTTTAACAAACATCATAGCTCCTTATGAATTTATATTGGAATTGGAACATTTCAAGAATAGCGACAACTCTCATTTTTAATTTTTTTTTCAGATTATATGGTTTAGAAGTTATAGCAGTCAAAATTTGGAAAAAGTGGCCTACAAATTTTGCTATTTTTTAACTTTTTCAACAAAACTATACGTTATGGGTATCTTAAGAAAGTTAATTAAAGTGCCTAATTAACAAGGTATCAAACATGAAAATTCATGCATAACTTTTAAAGATATAAACATTTTTAGTGTAGTGCTTTCAAAAAAGGGAAACCACTAGTTTTTCAGACAAATTGTAATTTTACGAATAGGTATATCTTAAGAAGTTATGAATGGATTTTCATGTTTGATACTTCGTTAATACTCGCATTAGCTTTTTTTTTATACCCATAATTCGGAACACTAAAAAAACGCAAGATTTGTATTTTTGCAACTTTAAAGACCTATAACCAATTTGGCGAATGGCCAGAAATTTTTCTATATTTGGATTTAGGAGGTTAAAATCCGTATAATTCAACAAAAATATTAGGAGTGATAGTTGTCGCTATTCTTGAATTATACCTTATAATTGAACAAAACAATAGTAAGAAAAATCTATTTCAATCATTATATTTAATAATAAATTAATTTTATAATTTAATTTTAAATAATTTAATTAATTATTTTAAGTTTTTTTCTTGTTTCTTCTTGAACGAAAAAAGATAAGTATATAAAATGAGAAACAAATGCTTCAATTTTAACCGATAAAATATGAGCAAAATAACTTTGTTCAATGAAACAATGAATTTTAAATAAAGAAATACGAGTTCTTTGAAAGAAGTTGAATACAAATAAATAAGTAAAGAAATAAATAAATAAATAAATATACTTTTTGTAATTATATGAATTTATAGTTCACAAAATATATATCGTTCTCAGAGTAAAAAAGTTTTTAGCCAAAACTTTTTTCAAGACTTTTTTTATGTTCTGTTCTTGAACAAAAAAGGACAATTAAAAAGATAAAAATTATGAAAACCCATGAAAAAAATAAATTAATTCCTTTATTGTAAATCTTCGTAAAACTTAGTTCAATTTCATGCGCTTATTTTTAAAAACATCATCACAAAACTATCAACTCAAGGCTATCAAATCAAAAAATCAACTCCAAAAACTAGAACATAATTCAAAAAGTTTAAAATTAAATGTCAAATAAAAATGTCAAACGGATTAATGAAAACAGATATGCAAATATAAATATTTTTGCAGCAAGTGAATACAAATACATATATTTTTTGTGCCATATACAGGACATCATCGTAAACAACAGCAGCAAAAACTAATTTTAGATTGACAACCACAAAAAAAAAATAGACCCTCAAACTTTTTCAATCTTGAACAAAAAGTGCAATCAAATAAATCAAAAAAAAAAAGAACCAAAAAAGTACTCGTAACTTTTTAGTGGCAACTCTGTGAGTATGAGTGTGAGTGTGTTTCCGACACTTGTTTGATGGCCTAACAAAGTTAAGTTGGCAGCTTAAAGCAGAGCAAGTCAAAATGATCTGTTGTAGTGAGAATCGTACTTAGTTGGAAGATTTATGAAACTGGCAAGGAAAATGTTGGCCATGATTTATATGTACGTATGTAGTTGGCAAGTGCAGTAGTTTATAGGCTAAGATGTCAACTGTGACAACAAAATTGGTAACAATCAGAGATGTCTTACTCACAATTGTGAGAGCTTTATTCATATTATTTAAGCAAAATTTTAAATTATGTGTAACGTAATGTTAAGATTTATCTTAAAAAAATTATAAGAATATATGCATGTATGTATGCAAATCTGTAAAAATTTTAATTCTAATGTTGTAAAATGCAAAATAGCTGTAACTGTCAGTAACAATGCATTACAAACTTTTAAGAGCCAAAAATGTTGAGCAAACATTTAGTACGATTTTCTATAAATAAGTTATATACGAAAAGTGTATCAGTTCTTAGACAGTTAAGTTAAGTGTTTATTTTAACAGTGTTATTGAACTTTTCCTTATCACCAACCACCCACGGCTTAAAAAATGTAGGCCGAAACTGTGTAAAAGAGCTTTAAACAAACGTACATCAATAAAAAGCTTAAACAAGTCATAAAAACAGTAAACATTTCATTACCTCTTTTAACTTTTGTTAATTTGTACGCAGAAAGCATTAATTTGTACAGCATTTATTTTATTTTCAGTCAAAATGAGGGCACCCGTAGTTTTCGAGATTGTGGCATAAATTCAACTGCATATCGCACTTTAATTTGGCAGTACGCTATCGCCATGACAGTTGGAGGCGGAAATTGGACAGCGTGAGGCCAACTACTTTGTATTTTATAGGTACCAGTGCGCGCCACTTTTCTTTGGGCTAAATAAATTATTTGATTACTCCTCAATCAGCGAGTAATTAAGTGTTAAATTGTAGAGAACGACTGTGAAATACGGGTGGTTTCCAAAAGAATAGATCATACGAATGTCATACGTCAACAACATGAGTACAAATTTTGAGCTAATGTTGTGTCAACAGTTTATAGAAGATATTGTTCTTTATTTAATTCTAAAAAACAATATAATTTGTTGAATAGTTTGCAACAACAACAATAGCTTTGCAAACCAGTCTGCTTGGTGGTTTGTTCTGCAAAGAACTTGTTGTTGTTACAACCTCTTGCTTCTTATATATACAACCTGAACTTATTTTGCACTTAGCTCAAATATAATTCTAAAAAAAAATTATATTTTGTCCATACAATTTTTTCCATAAGTGCACTTTTTTCACTTTCACTTATAACGTCTCATTTGTTGCCTTGTTTGCTTTACCAGCTCTACATAACATAACTGTTTGTCTTGTCAACTGTGAACTTTTCAATGCCAAACTAACTAAACAAATGTCACAATTAGCATATAGTTCAACCATAAAATATTCCAAACCTTACTTATTCCCAAACCATAGACAACAGCAATAGCCAAAATCTATCCAACTGCATATTCAATTAGTCATAATTATTAGATTTACATTCATGTTTCTAAAAAAACTATTATTATAATTATTAATCATATCCAACTGAAAGATTTTAATGTTAGCGCTGTCTATTATCACACGGGGGTTACACGAGACAGTACTGTTAAGACAGTCGCAACACATTCACAAATTTTTACTCACACACACTCATTTTTGCAGCAGTCTGCTACTGTCTGCTCTACTGTCTTCACTTTTTTGTAGACAGTTGGCGGGACAGTATCTAGGACAGTAGAATGATATTTAGCATATCAAATGATAGAAGATGATATAATTTAAAAGAATTAATTGGAAATTTGCAATAATTTGGCGTGCTCGTAGTTTTAACAAAAATTTCTTCATAAAATATAAATTTTTTTACAATTTTCTCTACTGTCTTGCCAACTGTTTTACCAATTGTCTGGACTCTTATTCACAGATACGAAGTTTGACAACTAATACGTATTTTTCACTGTCTTAACAGTACTGTCTCGTGTAACCCCCGTGTCAGCTGTCATGTTCTTGTTTCTATTGACAAACTAACGGACAGTCGCAACTACGCATTCTAATTCTGTTTTATGCCTTGCAATAACAATTTTGACAAAAGATACCGCCATCAACACTACCTTCACAACCACTATTTTATTGTTCTCCAAACAAAATGACTAATTTTTTCCCATTGAGTACATACATAAATACATACATTTTTTTTTTTACATTTTCACTCATTCTTTACAAATTGCCGCTTTTTTAAGCTTTGGTTTCACATAGCTCAAGTTGTAAAGTTTTCCAAGTTTAGCACGGGTTTCCGGTGACGGCGCACAGTGCAACACTTTCCTGCTAACATAGGCCAAAATAGTAAACGTTTACCTCAAAATGAAACTCAAGCTGGTTTTCTAGTTGTTCTTTAGTACTTAATTTTCTTTTTTAGACAGGTTTGAATACCTCTCTTCCGGGCCGCCGAGAGGGGGGAAGAACGGGGTGTTTTACCCCGGGCCCGGAGTGGCGGGTAAGTAAACTAACAAAAAGCTGATTTGTTGTTGAGAGAGAGAAGTGTTTTTTGTTTTGACGAAAAGCAAATTTCTCATATTATTTACTTGGCTTTATATCGACGAAATCAAAAATTATAATGAGTTCAGTTTATTAGTTTATTAAGTTTAAGCTTTCTTAGAAACTTAATTATAATCGTGGCTTGGGAACTTTTGAATTTAAACGTCAATACCTTTTTTCAAAGCTGTTATCTTTTGGATACATTTTTGACCTGCATGGATACCTATTTTTATAAATGTCGCATCAACACTGTATACTCGTATGAGTGCTTTCACTCATCAGTAGAAATACCCAGTTGCTATTCGAGCGTTCTTTGCGCTTCCAAAGCTTTAAACGCTAATTACTCAAAATCACTTTTTTGGCCTAGTTGACAGTTTGCGTCCGATCCATTTGATTCGAAATGAGTTTTGTAGAGAATATATTGAACTCTTCAGCAGGACGTAGCCGTTTTTTCATCTTTATTTTTATAAACAAATTTCTATTGAAAAACACGCGAAAATGATTATTTTCTTTTTCAAATGGTTGCCTCTTTTTTCTAAACAATCTTTTTTTAAAATCCGCTTCGTTAGGCTATAGCCAATAGTATATATTTCAAGAATCCTTTTCGTTTTTTGTCCTTAGATGATCCATGCGAACGCCACTGAGGCCAGATTTAAGAGGTGCCTTTTTCAAAGGACCATTACGTAAAAGTATACATTAAAACAAATTTTTTTTTAAGTACTTACTAATGTTCTAAGGATGTGTACAAAATTTGATTGTATATTTTTTTTATAAAACAAACAAAAAACACTTAAAATTCAGACATTTGCACTATTCAGAACTATTAACAGAGAACATGCAAGAAAAAACAGATAAGACTTTGAGTAAAAAAATCGGAAATGTTCGAAAAAAAGAACTCCAGTTAATCGTAATTTTGAGATACTTGAAAAATTGAGTTATTCAAATTTAAAATTGAGCATAGTTCGTGATTTGCAGGGAAATTGTTAAAAAATCAAATAAATTCGATACAAATCCACTTTTCGTTTATTCAGAGGTTTGTTTTTCTATATATATACTACAAAAGTATCATCATTTATTTAATTTCGCAATAATACAAATAAGGTTTTTCCCAAAATTCTTTGAAGATGTCCAATAATATTTTGGATGGAGTTTTTAGAAAAATTCTTAAATAATTCTGATCGTAAAAGTATTGCTTAAATTCCTTTGGAATTAATGAAAATAGTTATGTATATAATCAGTATAATCTGCTGATTATGATTAACCTTCAAATGAAGGTAGTGTGACTAACAAGTTAAGAACTATTTGTGAAAAAAAATCATTAGGGGTATTCACACTAACTTGGGTATGGGTAGATTGAGTACTTTTGGTTATTGCGAGCACCCTAAATTGCAATTGAGTACTTTGTAAAATAGTTTTGGGCAGTGCTGCATGTTTGTTTGATCTCCTCGGTTTATGTAGCTGACGAGAGATGAGTGACAGCTGGAAGATGGTTACCACCAAATCATATTTTGTCATTTTATGTGCGAAAAATTGAGGCCATTAATTGGGCGTAAAAAATTTATTTTATATACGTGTAATTTTTAACGTGAGCTTCGCAGCATCTTATCATTTACTAGTAATCCGAAAAGTAAGTAAGTTTTAGTAGTCGAAAACTTTGTCCTGTCACTGACCGGCTTACTGCCATATCAGAATTTTCATGCCAATCGAAAAAAACAAATTTTAATTTTTTGTATATCTGAACTGGCATATCTGTAGTGTGACTACGCTCATTTATAGTTCAGTTTCCGAAAATAGCTATGTGCACTAATTTACCAAATTTAAGTATAATACGACCAAAACCGTCTGAAATATAACATTTTTATTGATTTGTAGGCGGGTTTGGCAAAATTTTAATAATTTATCCAAAAGTGGGCGTTTCTATAGAGCAACCATGCCCTTTTTTAGTACTGTTCCCGAATGTAACTATACAAACTAAATTACCAAATTTAAGTCTTTTACGACCAAAATCGTCTTAAATAAAGTATTTTTATTGATTTGTGGACTGTAAAAGAGGGCGTGGACACCCATTTTTAGTACAGTAACCATACAAAATTTATTACCAAATTTTAGTCTAATACGATCAAAACCGTCCGAAATATAGCATTTTATTAATTTGTGGGCGATAAAATGCGTGTGGCCTTTTTTATTAACCGAGGTATTAACAGATATTGTAAGTTTGGTGGCCTTAGGTGTTACCGTTCCTGAGATCCTTAGAGACACTACACGAACGATTTTATATATATAGAAGGGCGGTAAAAGTAGGCGTAGAAAAATTTATAGATCTAGTGACCACCACTTGGTCTCATAGCAAATATAAACCAAGTTTCATTATAAAAACATGCACAACTCAGGAATTATAATTTCTGAAAACTAGACGTAGTTATAGTTCGTCCACGCCCATTTTTTGTTGAATTATCGATAGTAGCCATACAAACTAAATTACAAAATTTTAGTCCAATACAACCGAATTCGTCTGATATATAGCGTTTTTATTAACTTGTGGGCGGATGTAGGGGGTGTGGCAATTTTTTTTTATTATTCGAGATATTAGCCTTGACCACAAATGTTGTAAATTTGATGCCCTTTGGTCAAATATTGCCTATTTTTGCAAAAGGTGGTAACACATGGAAAAAGTACTTAATTTGGCAAGAAAACAATCTACCCAAACAAGTCAGGGCGTTAGCTAAAGTAGATTGGTAGATGGGTACTTATGTAGGTAGAATGGCACTTTACAAAAACAAAATGTACGGCATTTGCCAATCTACCCAATAACCCAAGTCAGTGTGAATACCCCTATTATATCTTTTTTATTATGCTTAAATTCTCTTCAGTATAAAAACATGTGAAAATTTTCTGTTAATAAAAAAAAATTTCAACAGATGTAAATACAAAAAGTTTCCCTGAAATGGTGTATATGTACTAAATTGGCACTTTAACTTTCACTTCCAAATTTTTATCGATAATTCACCAAAAATATAAACTTTTTAATTTAAAAAAAAAACTATTTTAAAACTCTTAAAACCCGGGTTTTTACAATGAATTGAAAAATTAAAAAATTCACATAATAATGCAAATCATCAGTAAATTTTACTTAATCAGAGTATCACACAAAATTTTTCGTTAGGTAGAGACAATTAATACAGACAAAAACGACAATAGGCTATGTTTTACTTGTCATTGTGCATGACTTTTTTGTGTTGAAAACATTTTGAGGAGGGCCCATATGTTGTAACCCCTCGGGCCCGAACTTGGCTCTCTACGGGCCTGCCTCTCTTAAAGCATCAAGCTTTCTCTTCATGCTCGCCGCATACCATACGTCAAACAGATAGCTTAACTTTGTAGGGAGCTCCACTACAAAATTCATTATAACATGTAGGGTAGTAGATACGTGCAACTTAAGTTTTTTTTTTTCTAAAATACATACTCTTAGCTATAAGTTGCTGTAAAAATGAAGATGGACTCTTGCGGAAAAAATTTTTTCTGCGCTCTCAAACTGTTCAATAACACTTTTGATTTGATCTATCATGGTGATTTGTTAAAAATAACGGTACACACGAACAAAAATAAAGAATATAAAAAAATATACGTTGTTATAAATTTTTAGCTCAATTAGTTCAAAAGTTATAGCTATGCTTCAAATGAAATCAAATGTCGCGACTTTGAGAGAGTGCTAAGGTAAGAAAAATCAAAATGAAAAAAAAATATTTTGAAGTCATTCTAATTGGAGTATTACCTAACGATCTGCATCAAAAAAAGTTAACATTAGGTGAATTACATTTTTGATTTTTGGCCACTCGCGTTACACTGTGCGACGGCGTCTAATTTACTTGCTATACGCTAGCTATTTATATGCTTTCATTCATGTTTTTTCGTAGTTATTTTCTTATGCTAGAAAATCCAGGATAGATTTTAAGAACTCCATGAATAGCAAAAACGTAGGCAGAATAAAAATTAGGGGGGAGCAAGACTTGATGAAATTCTTTTACCATATCTTTCATTCATGCATTATCCGAGTCAATGAAAATATTTCAAAATGAATATATGGTGTCGTATTATCTGATATTTTTATATATAATCGAGATAAATGGGAAAAAGATTTTCAACTAATGTATATCAAACACACGCAAGCCATGAGATTAAATAAAGCTACATTTTTTTAATTCCGGCTAAATTCATTTTAAAATATGTGATTGATTAAAAATTTACTTTAAAAAAAATAAACAAAAATTTACAAAAACTCAAACAACAAAATAGTACTCAACAAAATAGTACAAAAAATTAAAGTAAAGTAAAGTAATAAAACGAGAATTAAAGTGCAAGAACCCAAACTTATACTACGTTTACATTGGACCAAATGACTCATTTGAAATGAGTCATTCAAAAGTGTTTTCTGTCGCAGTATCGTGTAAACGCTCTTATCATGCCATCCCTGGTTTGATAACTCAACTTTAAAATCGAAATTTAAGTTATCGTACCAGGGATGCTATGATAAAGGCGTTTACATGATAATACAACAGTAAACACATTTGAATACTCATTTCAAATGAGTCATTTGGTCCAATGTAAACGTAGTATTATACTCTGACTCTGACTGAAATGTCACTTTGACTGCAATTCAAAATGAACAATTTGCTACAATTCACGTACCACTAGCAATAGCCGAGCGGGTTAACACTTTGACTGTTTTGGTTTAGGAAATTTTAATTTGTAACTTTTTTCTGTGTGATTCAGTACAGTGTCGAAAAAACTGAAGAGGAAAATATTTTCTAGCAGTTCGATATTGGCAATACTCAGATATATTCTACTGAGGTTACTACTGATACTACAACCTATAATACAAACGGCATTAAAAAAGAGTATTTTCATTTTTATAGAAAACTTCATAATAAAATAAAAATGTTCATACTACAATGTAAGTAAAATTTCAGCATTTGAAAAGACAAAAAAAAAAACGCCGAGCCACGTAAACTTAATTTTCGGTAGTACAATTTAATGGAATACTCAGTTTTTCCAAATCAAATCAAAATAACGAGATATTCCGATTTTTTATATTTGACCTTAATTTTGCCTGCACTAAAAAATTTTAATAGTTTTTTACCATTAGCTTTTTATTGTCTTTTCAAAAATACCTCCAACGTAAAAATCGAGTTAGCCTTGTTGAATCTATGATTTTTTAAAGCTAAGCAATTGCGCTTAATTCTTCTCTTCCATTCTGATCGAATTTGAATGTTGAACGTAAAAACTTTAAAAAAATCTTGCAATTTTTTTACTCAAATGAGTTTTTTTTTTCTTTAAGTAGATTAAATTCTGAAAGTTTAAGTAAAACTGAACGTGATAAAAATTTTTGGTCTCCAAAAATAAGCAAAATATAGCTAAAAATGGGTCTAAAAGTGACTAAAATTCAATCGCAAATATCTCGAGATTTTGATCTGATTGCGAAAACTGAGTATGCCACTAAATCTTACGACCAAAAAATGAGTATACACATTAGGGCGGGTCAAATTCTGGCTCAGCGAAATTCGTAAAATACATGTAATTTCAAGACTTTTTCTCCACTACAGCATATACAAATTCTGAAAAAAAGCTGTGCGGATTTTCGTAAATAGATTCATACACATACATTCATACATTCATATTTTATAATTGAGAACAAAATCTATTTACGAAAGTCCGCACAGCTTTTTTTCAGAATTTGTATATGCTGTAGTGGAGAAAAAGTCTTGAAATTACATGTATTTTACGAATTTCGCTGAGCCAGACCTCCAAAAAATTCGTCCATACAAATTGACCCGCCCTAATACACATATTCATTGACATTTTGTGTATCTTTTGACGTTCGTGTACGTTTGACAGTATTATCTACTCCATGTAAATATCTCAATTTTTAACTTTCCGTTTGAACAGTTTGAAATTTCCAGAAAATATTTACTAGACACATACTAACCGGCTTGGACAAAATTATACAATATTGCTTTTAAAATACTGATTTTCTCTTGACTTTTCCAGATATAGTTTCAAAGAAAAACGTAAAACCACACATTAAAAAAGGATCACAAATAGAAACTACTGAAATATCTATGGAGTTATGACGTTATTCGAGCAAATGGGCGCATCGATAAAATAAAATGTTTCAGATTTAGAGGGATCAGTTGCCCCCCTTTCCCCAGCCTACGCCCTTGATGAATAGCATAATTTACGCGTAGCATCTGCAGAGATTTTGAGAGTCAAACTTGATTACCCTTTTGTAATACCAGCGCTGTTAACAAGAGCTTGATTTGAATTTAAGCTAAATAAGGGTTAATAAATAATCCTTGGTAATGCTAAGTTGAGATTGAGTTTAACTATCTTCTGACAAACCTTGAGGATGGTATCTTCGTAAGACAATAGTCTTAATGAGAAATTTCTCATAACAAAACGCTAAAAGTTCAGCATGAAATTTACGGAAAATGGTGAAAGGGAACAGAATATCAAAAACGTACATAGCTGCATAGGTGCATAGCTTAATAAAAATAATGGCTTTTTCAATGATCAGCTCCGCTGGTTAAAAATTTTATTCATATAAATATGAAGAAAAGTCATTTTCGAAATCAAATTGTGACCGAAGAAAGTGCAGAAATATATTAGAAAATAAATAGAAAGAATATCATAAATCATTTGCCAATGATAAGAAAACATATATACATATCAGCGCAGTTGCTCAAGATAATCATTGGTTTATGATATGATGATTCCCAAAATATTTCGACTCCAGCGATAGCCATCCGTAAGCTGGAATGGTTTGAAATAACCTCTAAAAATCGATTTTTTTTTTAACATATTGGCTTGTGTTATAGTTGTAAGAAATAAACTGTCAGAAATGACAGCCTGGAGAAAGATCTTCCAATCTGCATCAAAAAATTAAAATTTTTGCATTCGGATTAAAGATAACGCTGTTTGTCATGCATTTTTTAATTTATTTTCACTAAAATTCTAAAAATTTAATTATTTCTAATGCGATCCTCTCTTTCAAGATATCGTTTAGTCAGAATTGCTTAAATTGATATTAGTATTAATTATTTAATAAACACCTACTGAAAAAATATTGTAAGCAATTAAAAAAAAAATAAAGTAAGTAAGTTATTTGAATATTAAAAGTTTTTGTATGGAAATAAAATAAAAAAAATATAAAAATATGCATGAAAGGCGTTATCTTTCATCTGAGGGCGGATACTGAAAAACGCTAAAGCTAAATCTCCACCGCTAAAGCTAAATTAATACTTTTTAGCAATATTGCTATTCTGAAAGACTCCATCGCTTATTTTCATGCTAAAAATTTAGAGACTGAACGAGCTTTTAACGAAGAATAAAATTAAAGCTGTCATAGCTAAATTTTTAGCGATTGCTGCGATTCTAAACTTTTTTTTAGCGATTTACAGAAACTCTAATTTTAGTTTTAGGTATAATTTTAGAGACCAATATTTTGTTGCCGCTAAGTTAAAAATTAAAAGATTTTTCAATTAAAATCGTAATTTTTGATATATATATTAAGAAAAATTAATGCTTTCTCTCTTTTGAATGTTTTCAAAGAAAAATATACCAATATTAAGCACTTTTCCGAAAACTTGCTGTTTGTATTTATCAGTTGTACTAATATTAGGGGTATTCACGTGTCAGTGCACTTGACTGTGCAGTTTAGGACTTGTGCAGTTGTGCAGTTAGGTTTTCGTGAACAAACCACTAACACTTTTTCCAAGCTGTCAAATTTTTCAATGCACACAAGTGCACAACTGCTCAAATCTTCAAGTTTTAGGCTGCAGTAGAAAAGCACTTGTGCAGATTTTTGACGCACGTATATTTTGATTTTGTAAAGTGCAGAAGTCCTCAACTGCACTGGCAAGTACACTGAATCGTGAATATCCCTATTGTTATCATATAACATACTTTTAAAAAAAGGTTTCATCTCTTAAAACTTTATAAAAATTTATTAAATGAATTGGTAGTTTGCAAATAAGCTAAAATTGTTGTGACACACTCTTATGTGATAATTCTGTATCACGAAGAAGCACACCAACGATAAGAAAGACACTTGAAACAAAACAATTCTATATGGAAGAAAGTATTGCTTCTTGTGTCTTTCTTATCATTGGTATGCTTCTACGTTATACGGAATAATGCAGTTAGTTTGCAATTAAGTCATTAATTGACAAGAAATTTTGCACCTTATTTTTAATATGTAAAATGTACTCTGAGTGCAAAATTTTGAATAATTGAATGAAACCTAAGCCTCCAATAAGCCACGACTGTTTTGGTATATAAAGTTGAACCAGTCAAAATAAATCCTTACTAGTTTTTACATAGTTTTATTCTATGACAACACGAGAATATTTAATGAAAAATCATAAAGTACTCGTATAAATATACTTAAAAAATTAACCACAAATTTTTAAGTATGTTTACTTAAGTTTATTTAAAATTTTTTCAAATTACTGAATGTTTTTATTTTGCACTTTTTATTTAGATATTGGTGCAGTTAGTAAACCATTTTAAAAATAAGAAACAAGCTTATTTTAATTATTATATTAATTTAATTAAGGTTCGAAAGAAACTTTAAAAAGTCTTCGAAAACTTTTCACTCGGATGATGAATTTTCGACAGTCGGAAGAAGAATTTTTGATATCAGTGAGGTGAGTTTTATTGTCAAAACTTCATGTAGCCCCGGGGACTAATAGAAATTTTGACAACTGGCACAAGAATTTTTGAGTGAAGCAAAAGGGTTGTGCTTTACCCTTACAAAATTGTTAGTATCAGTGTTTTGCTGTGTATTTTTTCTGAAAAAAGTAGTTTTATTTATGTTTCTGTAAAAAAAATAGGATTGTGCTTTGCTTTTAATATTTAGAAAATATTTATTCTTAGGCTAAAAATGCAGGCTTGAGGAGCAATTAAAATGCATGGAGTGACTTCAGTCGTCTTTAATTTATTTTAGCGTCAATAAAAATTACTACAATTATTTTTTAAGAATTTTATAACTAGGCCAGTCTTAGGAGCTAAAGAGTTTAAAATAAATTTTTATGTTAAATTTGGAAGTTCATTACTTCTGATATACGCAGTGTATTAAGTTTTTTCTTTAGTGCATTCAACTTGCAAAACTAATACATTGAATATACGTGTTCAAGGATGTTTTATGGTTAGCTACTTGATCGACTGAGCATAAGTCAATATTTTTTTTCGTATTACAGTCGATTGAGCTCAAAATTTGGCAGTAAGTGTATTTCGGGTATAACAACCTTTAGGTATAGTGCGATTTTTATCCTCGCGTATAGTTTAGGTTAAGGATTTTTAAGTCCAGTTGACAAGAAAACTTTAACATTGATACTTTTTTTACTACAGTATATTTTATAAGTGGAGTAAAATCTAAACATATAATTTTAAAACATGTTTTCAATTTATTCCATCTCTAAGCTAATTAGATAAAATGCATACAACAAAATAATCATGAATAAAAATTTTAAGTTTTTTACAAATTTTTAATGTTTACACAAGTTTTGGTTTTATAAGTTACTAGCTGAAACCCGGAGCGTTGCTGCCACTCTCCCTATTCAAACGCCCATAAAATGTTATCAGTTAAACAGCATGTCTAAATTGAGGTAGAATACTGAATTCCGAGACTGTGCGACCTATATCCACAAAGCCATTCGATATAACAAATTAGGGTTGTATAGGAAGTGCCACGTCCTCTTTATCACCGCTCATAGAATGTAATCAATTAAACTGCATGTGTACATGGAGGTTGAATACCGAATTCCAAAACTGTGCGACATATATCTCCAAAACTATTCGATAGCACAAATTTAGGTTGTATGGGAGGTGCAACTGCCCTTTTCCTTACGCCCATAAAATTTAACCAATGAAACTGCATGTGTAAATTGAGGTCGAATACTGAATTCCGAGGCTGAGTTACCTATAACTCCAAAGCTATTCGATATCGCAAATTTGGGTTAAGTTGGAGGTGCCACGCCCCCCGAAAAACTCTGAAAAATTTTATCAGTAAATCTGCATGCGTAAATTTTGGTCAAATTCTGAATTCCGAGCTGTGCGACCTATAACTCCAAAGCTATTTGATAGCACAAAGTTGGGTTGTATGGGAAGTGTCACTCCCCTTTTCCCTACGCCCATAAAATGTAAGAAATGAAAGTGCATGTATAAATTTAGGTCGAATACCGATTTCTTACGCTGTCAACCTATAACTTCAAAGCAATTCGATATTGCAAATTTGGGATGTAAGGGAGATGTCAGGCCTCCCTGTCCAACGCCCATAAAAAAAATCATTGAAACTGCATGTGTAAATTGAGGTCAAAAACTGAATTCCTATAAATTCAAAGCTATTCGATATCACCAATTTGGGTTGTATGAGAGGTGCCCCTCCCCTTGTCCAACTCCCATAAAATTTCATCACTGAAACGGTACGTCTAAATTGTGGTCGAATACCGAATTTCTAAGCTGTGCAACCCATAACGCTATTCGACAACACAAATTGTTTTTATATTAATGGGAGGTAAAAGAAGGTGTGGCATGTCTTCTTAAACCATCTCGTACTCAAAGCAAAGCCACTTACAAAATTTGAGCTCAATCGGACCAATAGTTTCGGAGTATTGTGATATTTCCAAAAGTAGGCGTAGATGAAGTGTGACAACGCCCGTTTTTATTAAAGTTAGTGACAGTCATCATAAGAACTTATTTACCAAATTTTAATTTAATACGACCAAAACCTTCTTAAATATAGCATTTTTATTGATTTGTGGGCGATAAAAGGGGTGTGGCATTACTTTTTTCCTAAACCTTTGCGTAGCAGTTACGAACAAACCAGTAGAAGGAAGTATCCTATTTGGTCTAGTCGTTTTCAAGTTTTAAGCATCCGAACAAATCACGATTCATTTTTATATGTACAGATATTGATTTGTGGGCGCTAAAAGTGGGCGTGAAAACATTTATGTATCGTGACTGCCTCTTGGAGCACCTACACAGCAAGTTTCAGTATAAAAATTTGTAGAACTCCGGAATTGCCATGATTTCGAAAAAGTGAGCGTATATATATTGCGACGAAAAAGTTATTTTTGTACAGTTACTGACAGTTACCATCTGAACAAAATGATAATATCGTAGTTTTTACGATCGAAACCTTCTGATATATATCCCTTATTTGGTTTATGGTCGATAGCGCAAATTTGGCTTGTATGGGAGGAACCATGCCCCCTCGTCCAAATATTACCAAACCTCACAGGAACAATCTATCTCCTCGGCAAACGTTGTTCTGCCACAGACCGCCTTACTGCCATACACGAAAATGTCAAGAAATGTCAAATATATTCACCATTTTCAGTATAGCTGCCGAAAGTAGCCATGTACACTAAATAACCACATTTTAGTCTAATACGATCAAAACCGTGCGAAATATAGCATTTTTGTTGTTTTGCAAGCGGTAAAAAGGGGTGCGGTAAAATGTTTCCCTTGAGCCATCTCGTAATCGAAACAAATCGACTGCCCAAATTTCAGCTCAATTTAGGTTAAGCCTGGCGCACTTTACTTCACTGGACGCTACCTCCCCGAAAAGTGAGTTTAACTAAAGTAGGGCAGGCCTATTTTTAGTGCACTTGCCGAGAGTAACCCTATGTACTGAATTACAAAATTTTGGTCTAATACGACCCAAACCGTTGAAATAAAACGTTTTCATTGGTTTGTGGGCGGTAAAAGGGGGGCGTGGAGACCAATTTTTAGTACAGTTGCTAACAGTAACCGTACAAACTAAGCCAACATTTTAGCTCAATCGACCCAGTAGTCAATTTTGATGGTTTCTTAAAAAGTGGGTGTGGCTATATAGCGCTGACGCCCTTTTTTAGTACAATTGCCGAAAGTAACCATACAAACTTAAGTATCATATGTTAGTCTCATACGGCCAAAACTGCATGAAATATAGCATTTTCACTGAATTGTGGGCGCAAAAGGGGGCGTGGAAGCCAATTTTTCGTACAGTTACTGTCAGTAACTTCACAAACCAAAGTAACAAATTTAAGTCTTATACGACCAAAACCGTCTGAAATAAACCATTTTCATTTATTTGTGGGCGGTAAAAGGGGGCGTGGAAACCCATTTTTAGGACAGTTGTCGACAGTAACCGTACATACTACATTACAAAATTTTAGCCATATACGACCCAAACCGAGTGAAATATAACATTTTTATTGATTTGAGGGCGGTAAAAGGGGGGTGTGGCAAATTTTTTTCCTCAGCCATCTCGTACCTGAAACAAATCGACTGCTAAAATTTCAGGTCAATCGGTTCGGTTTTGGAGTCTATAGACATCACACAGCCAGACACACATCGTTTTGCTTTATATATATATAGATATTGATTTGTGGGCGTTAAAAGTGGGCGTGAAAACATTTATAAATTGTGTTCGTCTCTTGGAGCACCTAAAGAGCAAGTTTCACTGTAAAAATGTGCAGAACTCCGGAATTGCCATGATTTCAAAAAAGTGGGCGTATTTATATAACGACCACGCCCATTTTTTGTACAGTTACCGACAGTAACCATTTGAACAAAATCCCCAAATCTTAGTTTTTTACGATTGAAACCGTGAGATATTTTTCTTTTTTTTTGTTTGTGATCGATGGAGCAAATTTGGCTTGTATGGGAGATACCACGCCCCCTTCTCCAATCGTTACGAAACCTCACAGGAACACTCTCAAGATGTGGCTTTATTTTCCCTGAAAATTTCATAAAGATCGGTTCAGCGGTTTTGGAGTCTATACGTGATATAGCCACATACCCACCCACATACCCACCCACATACCCACATACCCACATACATACATCCATTTTTATATATATAGATAGATTTTACTTAAAACAGTTGCATTCCTTGTAGCTCATAATATTATTTTGAATACAAAAATAATTTGTAGTAGTAGTGGCAGTCAAATGCGTCTTAAAAAACTCGTTCATTCGCTGAGAAGACGTCCAAATTTCTGGATAACATTTTAAGGTTTCATTTGCCACAGCAAAAAATGACAATTTAAACCAAATGGCACACAGCCATAACCAAATCAATTGTTTGACATACAAATCGCTAAAACAACGCTTGCTGTGGCCAGTAGTAGAAGCAACATTTTTAGCTAGGCGATTTGAAACTCAGAACCGCATTTTAGCGAAATCGCTAAGGAATTGAACGAAGCATTCTTTTAGCATTTAAGCGATAGAGATTTAGCTTTAGCTAGGCGATTTTCAGAATCCGGCCTCTGATTGCAAACATTTACAATTTTTTTATGCAGATTGGGAGAGCTGTTTCCGGCCTATAATTTCTGATAGTTAATTTTTTTACAATTATTACGCTAGCGAATATTTTTAGAAAAAACTCAATTTTTAGAAGTTATTTAATATCATCCCAGCAAGGAGGGCTATAGCTAGAACCGAAATATTTGGGGAATCCACATAACATAAACCAAGGATTATTTTGAGCATTTGTGCCGAACTTTTTATATATACCTAAGTAAAATGGTATAAGGAAATAATTAATAATTATATTCATGCTGCAATAAGCATAAACACATAATTTCATAAACACAAGTAGTTATAGCATACGTTCTAACATAAAAGTCGTTCTAGGAACATATTTCTAAAATTCTGGAACACAGAATTATTTTGTATTCTTTTAGTTTTGATTCTTTTGTTTTTATTCTCTTTAGTTTTTAATCTTTTGTAAAAAAATATTTAAAAACATTGCTTTAAAACTAACAAAACAAATACTTATCTCTTAAGAATGTCTTTGTTGAAATAAACAACTAGTTACTAGTACCTCTTAGAATTGCAATCTTGAAAACAAAAGTAAATCTAAATGTTTATAGTCACGCACCGATTAGATAATTAAAATCCATATAATACAAGGGAGATTACATAAATATTAATAAAGGGAATTGACTGATAATTAGCTCATAATTCAAGCAATCACAAAGCAGTAAACGAGAAATAACACAGTTCAACAACCAAAAAAAATAACAGACTTCGACGAAGAAATACTGGTTAAAAAACACACATTTACACGAGAGAAGCGAATCTTTTTCGCAGTTTCATAGATTTTTAATGGTTAATTTATAATTTAATGGTTTTTTTTAATAAAATTTATTTTGAAATCAAAAATTTTAAATTACATAATGTTATTGAAAAACTCACTTTAATATTCACACCAGTAAGTTTTGCTAATTTTTAATTATTTTTGTAAATGTTTTCAATTATTATTATAGAAATTTATAAATGAAATCATAGGTTTCCGATATCTAAAATGGCAACCATATATTATAGATCTAATGTCATCGATATATTCAGCAAATACTGCATCATTAGTTATCGCTAATCGTGTTGTACAAGTATTTGGATCGCTTATCATTCGTAAATTAAATTTTTCAAAAATGAATTGTTCAAGTGCCTGTGAACATTCATGTCTTAAATCACAACTAAAGTCTTCACCTAAAACAATTAGCATTTTGTGTTAATTTTCATCTAGTCCAATGGAACCTACTCATGTATAACATAAAAGTGATCTGTGAATAAATTTGATTATGCTATCGATTTTGTTTTTTTTTTCGGTCGTATTCTGAGATGAAATATAAATCAAAATCATCTAAATATGTTGTCCATTAGGACGTATCATTTTTTCAGAACATACTTCTGTACGTAATGGATGAAGTGAAGGAAAAATGTTGTTATTGCTTAAATATATGCTTGGTTTTCACTATGTCATTTTTATTGGTCAGTTGTTGTCAATCAAATTGAAAAGAACAACATGTAGACATTTTTTTCTTTCTTTGGCAATCTTGGAAAATTTAAAACAATTAAATTATTAAATGGAGCTAAGCAGAAAATGTTCTAGAGTTTTATTAGGGTGATATTTCAGGTGATATACTTTTGTGTTGTCATAAAAATTACATAGTGAAAACCAAGCAATATGGATGTATGGACATATTCCACATTTAAGATATTATGCCGATGTCATGGCTGCGTTAATTCCATATTAATTGACGCCATCTTTTTTTTTGCGTCACATAGAAAACGCATTTAGCAACGCACTTGTTGTCGCTCTAGGCAAAAATAACCATAACACAAACTCATTCACATCAACAACAAAAAAACGCCTACTTAACGATGCTGATGACAACGTGTTGTAAGTAGAAGCAAGATTTTTGTTATTTTGTGCTACTTTTGTTGTTTGGATATGAAGGATCTTTTGAAAAGCCATTACAAAATCCTTTTAATAGATTATTGTAATCAGCTGCCACATAGACTCACGCATTCACATCAACAACAAAAAACCACTTTCTTAACGCTGCTGATGAAAACGTGTAGTAAGTAGAAGCAACAGAATTGTTATTTTTTGCTACTTTTCTTGCTTGAATAGCTGCTAAATATGAAGGGGATGTAGGACAGCAAATACACAAACCTTTTATCAGATTATTGTGATCTGTAGCAATATTGAATGTACCACTTTAGCACTTTACCATGTAGCAAAAGGTTTTGAATTGGTAGATAGCGTGTGGAACTATCAATCGCAGGGGTATGAGTTCGATTCTCATGGCGTACAAGAAAAAAATTTTTATATTTTATTTTCTTATTGTAATAGACGCAAGCAAAAGCCATATCAATTCTAAGAAAACGGTGTGGGCGGAAAATGTGTAGTTTTAAAGATTTCACTCAAGCAAATTAAAAAAGGAGAAGTAAAACTGCGCTTCAAAAAATTGCTCGTGTATCGGCATTATAAAAGATTACGTCTGACAGTGTCTTACACTTACAGCCCTATTCTGGCAACTTGACAATAGTCAACCAGTATTTTTATTATTTCTATGTGTTTGCTGTAATTTTTTTTATTTCAAAACAAAATTTTAAGCTCAAAAATAATAAATTTTGATAAAAATTATCAACCATGGTAGAAGCATAGAGGTAGTCGCACGGCTGAGAGCGAACTACCATAAATGTCGAAAGGCAACTGACAGCGCGTACAAAATCTGCAACCGATAAGAATCTGACGAAAAGGAAAAATTAAAAAGAATCTGTCATGGCTGAAACTATTTTGCTTTTTAAATTTTTTATTGGTCAATCAATTAAAATAGGATTTTGACTGTTGAAGTAATTTATATAAGGTTCCAAAAAATCATTATCGTGGCAGTCTATAGCAAACACGAGCATCTTTTTTAAAATTTTTGGCATGTTCCATCATTTTCTTCTGGAACACAAAAACTTGGCCATTTTTCCTTGACCAAATGTTTTTGGCACAACACGCACTTCATTTTAATTAAAAAAAAAAGTAATTGATTTTTATTCAAGTTCTTCTACACAACACAAAAATATCCAATTCTAGCAATTTAATTTTGCTCTGTTATCTTTGTTTTCTTTTAAAAAAAACCGATTTTGACAATTCTGGTAGTATTGTCAAAGAGATCACGATTAGCCACGAGACTACCTGTGTTATTCTACCATGTTGTCAACTGCTTTTCAGATAGTGACAATTTCATTAAAAAATTTTGTTTTTTGAGCTTCAAATTTTGTTTTGAAATAAAAAAATTACAACAAACACATAGAAAACACCATATTGAAAATACTGGTTGACTACCCTACAGGAAAAATCGGAAGGCTTCCATCTAAAAGTGATAAAGAAGTTTAAGACCGTATCTTTTGGAAGCTTTAGGGTAGTTTTGTATTTATGTTGTTTCCAAACCGCTTCCCTCTTGTAAAAAATTGGAAAACTTACATATGGAAGTGCTGAATAAACATTCCTCATCATATCTTTTGGAATTATATTGGTAGTTTTGAATTTATGTTGTTTCCAATCCGCTTCTTTAAGAATGCATGTGGAAACTTTTACTTATTGTCAAGCAATGACAACAGAAAATATTAATATTATTGTTTCCTAGCCGCTTATTATAGAAAATATGTTTTACTGGGCGGCCTCGAAAGTCTAGTGGTAGCGCGCTTGCCTGTCCCTCAGTGGTCCCAGGCTCGAATCCTGGCCAGGCATTTTCATAACAAGAAAGAGGAATTTTTCAACATTAATTTTCAGAGTAGGGGAGAGGACTGCTTTCAATTCACTTTTTAACACAGCGGAGAGGAATGTCTCCCTTTAATGACATGCTATGTAATTAAAGCATGGAGTGTGCAACGAAGGGGAATGCTTCCTACATTCCATGGAATGTAGGAAGTTACATCCGGGAATGCTCACATTTCCTGGAGGGTATTGTCAAGTTGCCAGAATAGGGCTGTTACTCACATGAAGATTAAGAAAAGGTCTTCATGTAGCTTTGACCAATATTTGACCAAAAGTAAAATTTTTTGTGGAAAATTTTGATAGAATATCTAAGCCCCAAGTACATATTTTGTTCAAATTTTTAAAAAAAAAGTTTTTAAGAAATAAGTCAATTCAAAAGAAAGTATTCAAAAAAAGCATTTTGATGGTGTAGTCAAATTTTAGAAGAAATATTTTTGTTGAATATTTGAAAGCTCTTGCAGCCTTTTAAAAGGTATTTTTCGACACTTTTCGAAAAAAAATTACAAAAGTACCCTTAATAGTAGTCATAGAGTGTCAATGTATTCAGTGAAAATGTTTCTTGTAAAATTTATAATGCAGAGAGTTCATTCATTGTATGCTTGAACCGTGCAAAAATCTTTCCGGTTTTCACTTATGTACAAAATTCTCAATTTAAGCATTTCTTAAATATAAAATGGCTTACTGCATGTTTATGTAAAACGAAACAAACGCTGAACGTGGTGTCATACACAGTAAGCAATACAATTTTCCATATTGTAAGGACCAAAACTTCTGCAAAGTTTTACCCCTACATACTTTGTTAGTAAACTTTAATAATTGTTTTACTTTTAGAATACCTGCTGGGTCGTAGAACGACCGTAAGATGAACAAAGAAGAGAAAGAACTCCTCAGTAGGACACGAGAAGTGCAAGAGCAGGCCTATAGGCAGAGCAAGGTAGAGACGACAGCAGGCCATCGGTGAATCTGATAGGGTAGTTTTAAGTTAGGTTAAGGATATATGAAGTATTAGTTTAGTTTAAGATAATTATTGAAGTAATGAATAATATTTATTAAATACATTATTGCTGAACAATAATAACTTTCAAACTTACTTCATCCTGTGGTTATTTTTTAATTGTTAGGGTTCATAAAAGGTCATGAAATCCAGATTCGACGTATGAAAGGTTTCCGTGTAAGTAACAAATAGCCAAAGGCATTACTAACTCGTGCAGAGGGCACCAGTTGATTAGTGTATGGTATTTTCCCTACTGAGGTGTTATCAACAGCCAGAAACTGATGCAATAATTTCAATTATTGCATCATCCGATTTCTACGACGTAATTAAATATAACATTAGTTGTTTTTGCTTATGTGTTTCTTTTTTATTTGCACGTAAACGGGAGAATCAAACGATGTCTAGAGCCAAACATGCAGCTGCAAAAAGCCAACACAGGTGAAAGGGAGATGGTGGCATGGGTCACGCATGCCAAAGGGAGAAGACATGACCACAGGCATCATGAAGCATCGGTCATAGAGTAGAGGACAAGAAGACGATGAGGCATTCAGTCTAGTGCCGTCAAATGAGCATCACGTCTCAAGCTCGCGATAAAGTTAAGAAAGTAAAGTGCCGTCGACCAAGAAGGTCTTGTTTGCAGAACTGTCGCTGAAGTAGCGACCAACATAAATTAAAATCGAACAGCAGTCAACAGTCAGCAGTGCAGTCATCATCGGCAGAGAAGCCGACAGAATAGTTATCAAACACAGACAGCGCAGCAACAAAGTCGGCAGAGACGCCGGCAGCGTAGCCACAAGTCGACAGAGACGTCAACAGCGCTGCCCAAACGTCGGCAGAACCGCCGGCAGCGCAGTCAAAATCAGCAACAATAGCGACGCCGACAGCCCAACCACGACCGGCAGCAGCGCCCGCAGTAACCACGGTCGGCAGCGACGTCAGCCACAGCAGGAAGGATTACGAAGTATCATTTTGTTCATTATACTTGTTTCCTTTTTTTATTAAATATTTAAAATCATTAAATACAAAGATTGAGCATATAACATAATATATATATGAAATATATTTAAATAGATTTAGGGTATTCTTATATTAACAATTAACCGTGAGTGATTAACCGAGTATAAGCTAGCTGGCATTTCGTTATTTGCTAATTCTATTAACCTTATTCCTTGCCTTCCCCTGAGTACGTGTAAGTAGCTGCTCAGGATTCCACCTTGTGGGTTGAGGCCGTACCAAACGTTACCTTAATCATCAGACACAGTTATTTTTAACCTACCTCGAGCAACGTGAAAGTAGCACCGATCTGACTTACCTTTCCGCCATCCTTAATTTCCTACCCTCCCCCTGAGTACGTGTAAGTAGCTGCTCAGGATTCAACCTTGTGGGTCGAGGCCGTAACATACGTAACCTCGATCATCAGACCCAGTTATTTTTAACCTGCCTCGAGCAACGCGAAAGTAGCACCGCTCTCTTCCCCATTCCTAGCTTGCGTTTGTAGCAGCTTTATTATAGTTTAATGGTCTGTGCCGGCAGCAGACATTTAGTATCAAACCAGGGAATCCCAGGTAGGTTGGTCACTCAGTGGTTAGTGCGACGCACACGACAGGGTCCTAGTAAATTATTCCCTAATTGTTATTATTGAAGCAAATACAAATTGATTAGCTTTAAGTTAGCCTAAGCGAATTTGTTAAATAAAAGCATTGTAACGTTAAATCTGAAAAGTAAGAGTTTTGATTTGGTGTCTGCATTTATAAATAATTGCAACGGAGCCTGGGTCCGGCGAGCCGACCTCAGCCGTAAGAACACTTCGTTACAATATCAAAAAATATTGTTGCTTGTTTCTTTCAGGATGTTCAGTCCTCGTTTCGTTTTAGATAAACATTCAGTTAGTCTATAAACAATTAAGAGCATTTTGCTTGACATGAAAAATTTTTTATTTCTTAGTAAACAATTTTTTGTTTGCAAAAATCTTTTTCTTTTAATTTCTTTGAATTTCTGGATTTCAATTAATATTTTCTGAATTTCAAATGGAATTCTGAATTTCAGTTGAACTTTTCCAAATTTCTACAGGATTTTAATTGTCAGCTATTTAGTTCGACGAGTCTGCCGAAGTGCACCATAGAATTGAAACGAATTTTGCTTCGCTAGAAGCTAGTGTTTATCTGAAAGGTGGCTATTTGTATCTTTTATGATCTTTCTCAAAACACCTGGTCTGACACTAATGCTTTATGAACAATAAAAATTTTAAAAAATATTTTACCCACAACAACCCTTACTTGTTATGTATTTATACAACAATAAAATAAGGCGAAATGCATAAATACACAATCACTCAATTTGGGTGCTTTCGTTCAATTGAATACGACTTTTTTTTTTCTCAATAGATTTTCTTCAACAATATCCCAGCAAAAAAAGTGCTTCCAAAAGAAGCTAAAATGCAAGGGAAAGTCTTAAATTTCATCCCTTCCACTTTCATACCCAGTAGGCATTCTTTTAACATATGCATGTCATTGGAAGGAATATACTTTCCTTATTCTTCTCTAGAAGTTCTTTTAGAATTTTTTCAATGGAAGATTTCTTTGAGCCCTTCATTGAAAGGATTCTAGTAGGTGTTTTCCAGGAGAACTTGAAAAATGCATTCTATGGAATGGAATGGTTTTTTGGTTAAAGGGGGGGGGGTTTAAAAATCCCACGGAATATATCCCTTTTCCCAATTTTCTCGCAATTTTGGTATTGAGAATGAGACGTGTTAGGGTTTTGTTGGGTTGTAAAGTATCCTTTTCCTCGATTTTCACGGCATTTTGATGTTGGAAGTAGGAAATGGTTGGGTTTTCCAGAAAATCCCACGGAAAGTATCTTAAACATTGATAACAATTATATAAAATTTTTTTGCTTTGAATTACAATGCTATTTGAATGTCTTCCAGAAGTTTTTTATGAGAATGTCTCTTGAAAGCGCTTCTTGATAAGACTAAGAAGAATCACAATTGTATCTATAGAATGTCTTCTGAAAGCATTGTTCCTAAGAATGCAAGTCACATTTGTATCACAAATTTTGCTGGGATCTTATATTTTTTAGAAAAGTACATGCTTTAACTAAAAAATATCAAAACTAAAAAAATATTTTGATTGTTAAACAAAATTTTCAATTAGTTTTGTTTTTTTTAATTTTTCTGAAAAACATGAAAAATCCTCAAAGAAATTTTCAAAAAAATTTTAATCAAAAAATAAAGTAGGCATTGTATGTAGAAAATTTCATTAGCTTTAATGTGATATATTATTTGTTTGATTATTGTTGTTGGTTCTGAAGTTAAATGCTATTAAGTGAAATCAACTACTTTTTTTTTGTAAAAAAAAACTACAATGGGCAATATTTCTAAAACGGAGTAACAGAAAAAAAAATAATGACATTTTCGGAAGCGCCGACCAATTTTCAATTAGAAATAGATAGTGGCATTCATTGTACACTTTGGCTGTAAGCCAGTGTAATTAGTTTTTAAGGCTTTATTCAAGTGAATTTTTATTGATTTGACATATTCTTAAATCAAACGATGTTTTTTTTCAATAAAAGAAAATTATTAATAGAATAAAATTTTAAAAATAATAATTTTTTTTTATTCCTGCTAAAAACTCCTAAGAATATGCAATGGAAATGTTAAGTTTATGATGACTCATAGTTCCAAATTTCTGCAGATGATCGTTTTTTTACATTAAGTAATTAAAAAGCGACTATTTTTCTTCAAGAAGTAAGCAGTATATAAATTTTGTGCAGTTGAAAATTGAAATTTTGCAAGAAACAGTTTCATATAACATTTTTAACCTCAACGACTTCTTTATGGTAGATACAAATTAAATAATGTTTGTTAACTTATTTAGAGGTTTCAAAAGGACCCATTAAAAGGTTGCTAGAGGGTAAAAATATATACAAGAATATTTTACATAGAATTTTACAGAGCTGTAAAATAATGCATTCATTTGTTATTTAAAATCATTAAATTCCCAATCAATGATTTGAAAAAGTGAATGCATTCATTTGTTCCAAATCATTGATTGTGGTTTAAATTTCAAATCACAATCAATGATTTGAAAAAGAGATTGCATTCGTTTTTTCAAATCATTGATTGGGACTTGAAATCTCAATCGTTTTTTCAAATCTTTGATTGGGACTTGAAATTTCAAATCACAATCAATGATTTGAAAAAATTAATGCAATCACTTTTTCATATCATTGATTGGAAATTATTGACTGCATTCACGTGATTACATTCATTCATTTAAATAATTTTTTTTTTTATTTTATTTGAACTATTTTTTGAGAAATGGCAAAATCCATTTGTAATATAATTGATATTTTGGCATATATTTTTCCTTTGTATAATGAATACTGAAGGACCAATAAAATTTGGTACAGAAATCTTCATTTTTGTTTCTAAAGAATTAGTATTGTCCACTAAAGTCTAAGCAACGCGATTAGGAACCTGGACGAAACCCAGTTGAACCTGTCTGCCACAACAACTACATTTATATCCCAGGAATATAGTAAGCCGAACAAATCTCACTGAACCCACTGGCTTAAAAAAAATTATTGTCAAAGCAACATATTTGAATAGCATTCAGAAATGGTGTACACAAATTATTAACCTTTTAAGTAGTTTACATATTAAAAAGTAATACAAAAAACGCGTATGACGATATTTTAAGTAATTATGTATACAAAGAAAAATTATTACAGCTTTAACACAATTATGTGGTTTAATATGCCAAGTATTTCACAGAATAAAGTATTTTTTATTTTTTTTTTTATTTTAATAATAAGATATGTTCCAAAAAACATGGAGAATTTTTTTTTCATCTTGGCCTAAAGAATCAACCAAAGCTGGATTGAAGCATTAATTCAAACACACTGTTTAATAAAAAATATCGAATGCGTATTGTAATCTAATACTAAAATGACTGTTTTCAATGATTTAAGTTAATGAATGAAAGCACGTGCATGAAATACCGTCAAAGATTTCAAAAAATTATTGCATTCATTTTTTTCAAATCATTGATTAGGACTTGAAATTTGAAATAACAATCAATGATTTGAAAAAATTAATGCAATTGACTCGGTAATCGATTGGTAATCGCTTCTGCAAGCGGTAATCGGCTGGTAATCGCTTTGGTAAGCGGTCATTTGTTGGTTATCACTTTGACAAACGGTAATCAGCTGGTAATCGCTTTGGTAACCAGTAACCAGTTGGTAATCGCTTCAGTAAGTGGTAATCAGTTGGTAATCGCCTCGGTAAGTTGTAAGCGGTTAGTAATCGCTTCGGTCATCGGTTGACGATTGCTTCGGTAGCCCTTAAAAAAATGCATTTATTTTTAATATCAATCACATGACTTAAAATCACAAGTGATTGCATTCTCTGGAATTTTATTATAAATCTGTGATTACAGAAATTATGTCAAGACCATATAAACCTGTGTATATTAAAAATAACTCAGACTTCAACTTTTTAAAAGCCGATACAGTTGAATTTTTTTTTTTTTTTTGTCTACTCTACCAGAAACCGGTAAACCAATTCTGTAATTTTTGGTAAAAGCTGAGAAATGTAGTACAGTGTAACTGAAAATTGGTTTAATTATGAAAAATTGTCACGTTGCGATATATGTAGGCATAAGACAAGAAGCCATAAATCATGTGTAAATATGAGACAAAATTAGTTGAATAGCAAAAGGCTTCTCTTGAAATCATCAGAGTAGCTCAAATTTAAAAAAATTAATTGAAACATTTAATAGAATTTAATAAAATACCAAACTTTGTTTGACAACTGCGATAAACTAAAATGTTGATTAACTTTTATTTAAAACACTTTTCGAGTGCCAAATTTTAAATATGCTCGCTGTTAAATAAAATACTCTTTTGCCTAAAAGTGGCACATAGCATATTTTAAACTTTAAGTGAGTCATAGCAAAAGGTAATGTTTAAAGAGAAAATAGCTATCAAAAGCGTTTCCTTCCAGTAAAATGTCATACTTAAAAAATGCAGAACACAAAAGTGCCGCAAGGCTTGTCATACAAAAAACAGCTTATCTTTCAAGTTTGCTTGTGTCATAAGAAAAGAGGTCTATGCGAAAAAAGGGTCAAAAACCGCAAAAGTTGAAAAATGTTGAGAGAATATGTTTGCATTGCTGCAAGTTTAACAAATGTATTGGAGTAAAAATGTTTTTGTTATTGTTGTTTGTTTTGTTATCATGCTCTTCATGTTGCTTATTGTCAAGTTTTTCTGCTCTTATTTATTCAATAAAAACATGAGCATCATTTTTGTGCTTTAAATATATATGTATGTGTTTATTTAACTCAAAAAAGTTTGTCAAACACTGCAATGATGAGCACCAAAATCAAATTAATCAAAATATTGGTGTTATTAGTGTGATTATGTGAAGTATGATTAACAGCGTTCAGTGCCACAGTTGAGAAAAAACGAACGCTTTATCAATTATTCATTAATTTATTAGCTTAAATTTTTAATTTATTTATTAATGGAATTGTTATTGTTTTATGTGTGGGTATTTATATACTATATTTTCATAGCCATGCTTATTAGCATTGTTATTGATATTGTTTTTGTTGTCGTTTGTGAGTTTGTTTTGGTTCTGTTGTGGCTTTTATTGCGTGCAAGCATGAGCAGCACACGCTTCATGCGCCCATCTCAGCACAATAATTGACCCACTGACTTATCGGCTGACTCACTGAGTGACTGACGGTCAGAGAAGCTAGCACATTTTACATTGGTGCGGTTTGGTTTAGTGCGTCACTACGTCAAATGCAACTTTGTTATCGTTGTTGTTGTTCCATGATGTTGCAATCGGATGAGAGACAAAATGCATAAACAATGCAATGAATAAATTTTATTATTACCCACTTAATTTAATATTTTTTACAATGCTTCTTTATGAATTTGCAATACAATATCTTGCAGTGCTACTTCAAATTAAATCCAGATGATGTGAAAAAAGAAGCATATGAGAAAAAAGGTTAGTAGCAAAATAGTAGTAGTAGATTAAAATTAAACTGCATTGCATAAGATTTTGCACTGACTCTCATGTGTCATGGCAAAAATACTCTCAACTGTACTAAATTGACTTCAATTGATTTGCATTGACTGTTATTGAGTGGGCTTTTTTTCATTTATTTTGAGACTTTTTTTGGGGTTAAAATGAAGAGTATTTCTTTTTAAGGACTTTTCAAAAAATAAAATACTAAAAAAGTTAAACTTACTTTTATGTAGGTTGCAAAAAGCAATTTAAATAACCCACTTAACCACAAGCAAAGTTGCAAGTTTTTCGATAATTTGCAAGTTAATATTTTGTCCTTATTGAGTTTTTGTGTTTTGAACTTAGAGCTTGCTTGCGTTGCACAGTGATTTGTTCCATAGACGAAAAGTAAAACATTTTTTGATTGCAAATAGGAAGAAATGGATATAATTTTAAACGTAAAACATCCACTAAAATAGATCGGTATCAATTTTTTTAAAATATCTACATTTGTGACCGCTACATTTTTCAAAACTTTAAATTTTCATTATGGACTTAATGTTTTTCGCGTTTAGTTTATATAAAGACAGTTTTTTTATAAATGTTTCAAGTTCAGCCTAAATTTAGCTACTCATTGACTTACAAAGTAAGAAAACTACTAAATATACGCCTATGTCATAGTTTTTTTATTCGCAGACCTATAATGAAATCTTATGAAAAATATTTTTGCAGAATATTTTAACCCATTAGCACCCTATTCAAGCGTATATTTTTATAATTTTTTAAAAAAGATAAAAACCATTAAAAGTAGTCGCAATGTTTTAAAATATTCTATGGAAATTTGTCTGGGAAAATTTCACTATAAACCTCTTTGGACAAGAGATATATCTACAACTTATTTCTATGAAGCAGAAGAGTGAACATTATATAAAGTCCCCTTAAAACTATGCAATGAAATTTTCTTCTGACAATGCATTGTGAACATTTTTGCAGATGATGGAATTTCTTCATGAAGTACATAATTAAAAACTTATTTATTTTTATAAAGGAGGTACTTATAGAAGGTACTCTGTATTCAAGAAACATTTTCTGCAATATTTTAGTCCGCAACTTGTTTTTATTAAGGTAAAAAACGACCCATAAAAAAGTGCACCAGAGGCTTAGGTTAGGTTAGATTAGGTTAGTGTGGCTGTCTCAAACGAGACACACTTAGGCCAATGAGGCCCATTGTGATGCCAAGTGTTAATTCTTCCTATCTCTATTATAACCAGTTTGAGCTGTTTACTAAGCCTAGGATTCGGTAAATCAGAAGATTCCGAGAGTTCGTCGAGTTCATTGAAGAACCAGTTTCCTAAGTGGAGGAAGCGTTTTTGAGCCAGCGCTGGGCAAGTGCAGAGGAAATGTACTGTAGATTCTTCCTCCTTATCTCTACAGCTTCTACAACAGTCGTTGTGGGGTATGTTTAATCTTTGAGCGTGTCTTCCAATAAGGCAGTGCCCTGTAAGGATCCCTACCATGGTAGTATCTGTACGGGTGAGTTCATCTGCTTTGCAGTTACCTAGAAAGTCCTTATGTCCAGGAATCCAGCATGGAAGGATTTTAAGCTGCTCTGTCATCTCGTTTAGAGATATGCGGCAGTTGAGAACTGTTTCAGACGTTATTTCAACAGTTCCTATGGCTTTCAAAGCGGCTTGACTGTCAGAAAGTAAACAAATATCCATGGAAGATATTACATTTACCTGAAGCCAAGTTAACGCTTCATGTATAGCAGCGATTTCAGCTTGAAATACACTGCAATGGTCAGGGAGACTGAAAGCTAAATTAATGCTTAATGCTTCTGAGTAGACTCCTGCACCTATTTTGCCATCTAGTTTTGATCCATCAGTAAAGATCTCAATGACATTGTGATGTGAACGATTTTCTAGTTCCCACTCTTCTCGAGAGGGAATGGATACATCGAACTTCCTTTCAAAGGATAGTTTTTGTGTGATGTAGTCAATGTACCTAGGTATGGAGGGAGAAATTTTCTAATGCAAGAATGTCCTAGTTCTTTCCACTGGAAGGTGGCTTCTATGTGGATGGCTGTATTAGCGGCCATCTGCTTAGCTTGGATATCAAGTGGTGTAAGATGGAGCATTGTTTCTAATGCATCTGTCGGAGTGGTTCTTAAGGCTACACTGATGCACAGTTCCGCTGATCTTTGAACTTTACGGAGAAAATTTAGGTGAGTCTGTTTTTCGAGTGCTTGCCACCAGACAATAGCACTATATAGTAAGATTGGCCTTGCAACTGCTGTATGTTATATAGCCAGTGGGTAACACTTGGTTGTAAGCCCCGTTTGCTATCCACCGCCTTTTTGCAGGAGTACAGGGCAATATTCGCTTTTTTGGATCTCTCGAGCAGATTGGGCTTCCAGTTTAGTTTCCTATCCAGTATAAGCCCCAGTTATTTTGCTTGATCTGAGAAGCTTAGTCTTGTGTTTCCCAGTTCAGGAGGACTAATTAGAGGTAAATTGTGTTTTCTGGTGAAAACCACTAACTCAGTTTGGTTTGGGTTAACGCTAAGCCTACAGCTGATAGCCCAGTTGACTAGAGCATTTAGGCAATTTTGCATAATATCTCGAAGGGTAGATATGTATTTTCCAGAGGTAACAATAGCAACGTCATTGGCATAAGCTATCACCCTGTATCCCTCTAGTTCCAGTCTTACTAACAGTTCATTTACTGCTAGATTTCAGAGTAGAGGCGAAAGAACCCCTCTCTGAGGGGTTCTCCTTGGTACAGATCTTAACGTGGATGCTGCACCAAATTTTGCACTTATAATCCTGCCAACTAGCATTTGATTTATCAGTGCTATCAGCGCGACATCCACCTCAAGCTCCGTTAGTTCATCATTGATAGCTCTTGCTTCGATTTTATTAAAGGCCCCTTCTATATCAATAAAAGCTAACATCGTATATTCCTTCTGATGAAGGGATTTTTCAATAATAGAAACTATGGAGTGGAGAGCTGTTTCCACGGATTTGCCTTTGGTGTAAGCATGTTGTGCTACTGACAGTGCCTTTTTTGCTGTTTTAAATCTCAAATGAATGGCGATTAATCTCTCGAGGACTTTTAGAAGAAAAGATGAGAGACTAATTGGTCGCAGGTCTTTTGGGTTTACGTGTGAGCTTTTGACTGCCTTAGGTATAAAGATAACCTTTACATTACGTCAACGTTTGGGAATGTGATTTAGGTCAAGGCAGCTTTGGTAGATCAACAAAAGCCGCTCTTTAATGATGCTGTACGAACGATGCTGAATTTCAATGGGAGCTATAACATCAGGTCCTGGTGACTTGGTTGATGGTTTGAAGGTATTAATTGCCCATTCGAGCTTTGTTTGTGTGATTATGTTTAGGGATATGTTCACAGATGGTAGCTGATCTTCCCGAATTGGAGTATTACATATCTCTGAACATACCGGAAAATGAGTTTCTACTAAAACATTCAGGGATTCTGCACTATTGGTGGTCCAATTACCAACTTCCTTTTTCATGAAGCTTGGATTAGGGGGAGCCGTAGCCAGAATTTTCCTAAGCTTTGACGCCTCTGAAGTTTGTGTTATTTTTTCACAAAAAATCCTCCAGGCTTGTCTTTGTGCTTTTGTCAATTCATTCTTGTATTTATTTAGAGCCACTTTATAGTTCGTCCACGAATCTGAGGATCAAGAGGCCTTTGCCTTATTAAAGAGTTTTTTGGACTTATTACGGAGCTCCTCGATTCCTTTGTTCCACCAGGGTGGCTTTTGCTTTTAGAGGCTTAAAATACTTGAAAAAATATTTCTTATGAAGAAATATCTTCTTCTATATATATAAAATGGAATGTGTGTTTGTTTATTTGTTTGTTTGTACCTTATAGGAGACCAAACCTCTCGACTGATCTTCCTGAAATTTTCACAGCATTTAACTGGGACTCTGGCATGATTAATAGGGTACTTTTTTCGACCATGCCCACTTTTACGCCCACTTTTTTAAAATTATATAATTTCTCCCATATAGTTTTTAACAGATTTACTTCAAATTGTATACACATTATACTCCAGGCGAGGTAGAAATAAACATTTCTTACACCACGCCCCCTTTCACGCCCCTTTTTACGCCAAATTTAAGTTTTACACTTTTTGTTCTCTGTACAAATTTGTTCCTTTCAACGGATTATTTTTTATTTGGTAGTATATTGCCCTTAATACTGTTAACGTCGCCATATTACTATGAACCACGGCCTCTTCACCGCCCCCTTTTTTAATGCAGATACTTACTTATACCACTAACAATTTTTGCTATACAAAATACTTTTTTTGTAATATGTATTTACCTAAAGTTTTATATACTTTTTATCTACAGGTAAGGTAGCCATAGATTTTTTTATTACCAAATCCCCTTTTTCGCCCCATTTTACTTTAATTATAATTAATCTGCTTTCAATCTAGATATATAAAAATGAATGTCTCTCAGTCCGTTTGTTTGTTTGTGCTTTATAGGAAGCCAAACCCTTGGACCGATCTTCCTGAAACTTTCACAGCATTTTACTATGACTCTGGAAAGAATAATAGGCTATATTAAGTTTTTATTGGACAAAGGGGCGTGTCACTGCCCATAAAACCCAAAAATTTAAATCGCCATATTTTGGGCATTTTTTTACCTACGTTGATGCTATTTGGTACATATGGTATTGGCATAATTAGGAATACGTACCAGGAGAAAAGTGGGTGGGACCACGCCCCTGTTTGGGAAAATTAAAAATCGCAATATAGTCTTAACTACTGGACCAATCGTCGTTAAATTTTCACAATAGGATATTCTTACGAAATAATAAATTCTTGACTATATAAAAATGTGAGTGGACGAAGGGGCGTGGCCTCGCCCATATAACCCAAAATTTAAAATCGTCATATCTTGGGCATTTTTTGACCAAAGGCGGCAGTATTTGCTATATATGGTATTGGCATGAATAGAAATACGTACCAAAAGAAAAGTGGGCGGAGCACGCCCCTTTGTTTGCGATATATTGGAGGCTGGACCTGATAACCGATCTTACATTTTCACAGCGTTCAGCTTTGACTCAGGAATACTTATTACATGATAATATTTTTCGACCATGCACACTTCTGCACCTACTTTTTTACTACGTTTATTAACGGCTTTACCACAAATTTAAAATACATATTAATTAAAATAGTGGGGTAGCCTCATTCTCTTTCTTCCACCATTTTCTTCAAAACAGCTGATTTTATAATACGTGTTAATTAAAATAGAGAGTGGGGTAACCCCATTCTCATTCTTTCACAACTGACTGCGAACAGCTGATTGTGTAATTGCTGCTTTTTGATTGGTCTAAAAATAAAAAGGGGGAGCATGAAGCAAATTACATGCGATTCGGTGCTGAATTGTAATTGGTTTACAACAAAAAAAGAGGCGAAGCATTGCAATAATTAAATTAAATAAATAAATTTTTGTAAATATATAAATACTTTTAATTTTATTTTATACGAGGGGGGTAGCGAAGCACACCGGGTTCAGCTAGTATAATATAGAAATGGCAAGGTAATAGTAAATATTTTCCCATTTTTCTATAGATATTTAATTGAGCTTTCAGGACAAAGAAGATTTGAGAGAAATCTTTTAAAAAATAGCAGAAATTTTAAATCGTATTTCACATTTAAGGTGATGAATTCGAAAAAAAAATCTACAGTATTTCAGATATTTCGATGGTTTTGATGCCATATTAATGAGATTTCTTTTAATGTACTATCCTTAAAAAATAGGTATTGCCAAAAATGCTAACGACGAAATTTCTCTTCATTAACGACTTTTCATGCAAAATGCATTTTACTAAAAAATCTAGTCTTTAAAATGTACGAGTGTTTTTAATGTAATTTATTTTAAAAATAACTTACTTTAACTATCCAATTTTTACCAAGTTAGTAGTTATATAATCATTAGGCCAGATCGTTCTTGTCTGCAGAAAAAAAAGTCACCCTTTTGGGGTCTCAAAAGTTAGAGGAACTCATTAAAATGATTTCTGCATACTTTTTTTCAAATTAAATAACATCCACCGAAACAATTTTGACTCACCTGAAGGTCCTTTTTGGTAAAAATATGTGTTTTTTGCTTGTAACTTTTTATTTTTCACAGAACGCATACCCACATCTGCTAAAATGTTAAATTTTTTACTCATACCAATATTTTGACATAGTTTTTAAAATTATGTTTCATTATAATTCTGATTGAACACCAAAAATTGAATTTTTGCTATTTTTATAAACACATTTTTTTAAAACCGCTGTAAAAATCACTTATTTCATTAGATTTGCATGAAATTGTTATTGTTGGAAAAATATTAAGTTCTTCTTTCTTTCTGTATATCGCTTTAATCAAAATTTAATCAAAAAGAATTACGTCAAAATTTATTATAACTACAGTGAGTGTCACTTAAAATCGTACACATTAGAAAATTAGACAACTTGTTACAGAAAAGCTAGTTTTAAGAGACAAAAAATAAATAAAAATTAGTTTTGTTTTTACTTTATTTCAGTGCATATAGTTTTAATACAAAGCCAAAATATAAATATCATTTCAATAAAAGAAAATACATTTCATGTTCACAATCTAAAAATTTATGATTCACTTAAAATCGTACAGAATGCTCCAATTGCAAAAAATAGATTAAAAAATACTAAAATAAAAATGTTTAGTACTTCGTTGGGATACCTTTTTTGTTGGCAAGATCTTGCAGTCCTTTTGGCATAGAATTGATTAAGTTTTTGCTTGTTTGGTCCCATTCTTCTCGTTTTAATGACTTTTGCGCAGCTACACGCAGAGAAAAGACATGGTTGAGACATGATTACTGCAACAATAATTTTTTACTAAAATTATTATATTATTTCTGCAAACATAAATTTTTGCCTTAATAAAGTCATTATTTACTAATGGTGGTACCAAAAATAACATTATAGTTGAAATCATAACATCATTGAAATCATCAACATACTATGATTACCTCAACTATTAGTTGCAACAAAAATGTTGTAGTTCTGTCAATCATGATAAATGTGAGTATTTTTATAGAGACAAACATATTAGAATTTTGAATGTTTGAACTATTCGTTGCTTGTTGGCAAACGAAGCAGAACATAACCAAAAATCGAAAGAATTTATTGTGTCTGAACAGTTTGCAGGAAAACCCTTCACTTCATTCAGACACAATAAGTTTTATCGATTCCTGGCTATGTGCCGTTTCGTTTGTCAACTGTTTAGTTATTGTGTTTTATTTTAAATCGCCTTATCCTAAAAACAGCACGCAGAAAAGTGAAATTTTCGACTTTAATTGTAGCAAACATGTTTCTATTTACCGTAAACATATTTCGCAATTCTGACCATATTTTGTTTATCACAAATATTGCTATTTTTGTGACAATGCACTTAATGTACCATGTTTATGAATGGCATTAGTCAGGCGAGCGGTAGTAGCGACTGTGGCTTACTGGTAGTGTGCGTGGCTCATAAGCGAAAAAGCTGAGGTTCAAACCCCAGCTCGGACAGAAAATTTTATCAAAAAGGTTTTTTTAATTGAATTAATATTTCAGTTCAGTCTAGTCAATGGCAAACCTTCGGAGGGGAGATATCTTAATTAATAGCTGTGGAAATTGGAGGGCATGAAAATAAAAAAAAATATTTTTTCAATAATATTCTGGATCCTAAAATGAATTCATAATATAGTTGTTGCAATCATTCTATTTATGACCCAATAAGAGAATAATGATTGTTTCAATAATATTTTGGTTCCTACAAAAAAGTTCCTTTTCTAAATATGGTTGTTGTAATCATTTTATCATGATCAAAGAAAATATTATATGTTTAAGAACATGTTAGCAACAATCATAATCCGAATCATACTATGATCCTCTTAAAACATGGTGGCTGCAACTATGTTTTTTCTCTGCGTGTATATTTGGATTCATCCGTGAAAATAACGTCATTCCAGAAGTCCTGCAGCTTAGATTGGTACTCTCGCGCTAATTCGAGTCGTTTAAGCTTATTGCGCTTATTAATGTATGGCTTATTGCGTGCAATCCTGCTCTGGAAATCATTTTTTCAAAGAACTGGTCTTATCATCGAATCACTTACGTGTTTTTGCAAATATATTTTGAAGTCATTGCTAATTTTTGGTGCCGATATTCGAGGATTTTTTTCCACTTTTCGTACTATTCACCTTTCGTCTCTTGCAGTTAGCTTCTTATCGGACCGAGTTTTGACTGTATTTGAAATGCAATTGTTTATTTGTGCCCTTTTTATAATATACTGAATGGTGCTGCGAATCTTGTTAATTATTTCTGAAATTTCTGCGTAACTTTTGCCTTTTTGATAGTGATAAACCACCAATTCACGTTCTTCAATCGATGTTTGCTTCGTGGTTAAGGTTGATACAAGGTAATGTAGAAAAAGTCTTTGGGAGTCTAACAGAACAATGTACACAATGATATAAAGATCACGCAATGACAAAAATCAAGCTTTTCGCCATAGTTGAAACGTACTGATCAGCTGTACGATTTTAAGTGATGCAACTCTTTCACACGTGGAAGTTTGCTGTTACACTTTGAGAAAAACATATTAAGCTTTTCGCCTTTTTTTAAACATACTAGTAAAATATATTGCATTATCATCATTTTTCATCAAATTTTTTGTTTGGATATAATTAAATAAATTGTAAGCCTTCACTTGCTGTACGATTTTAAGTGACACTCACATTTTTACCACTGGGGTGATTTTTTCAATTCGACACTCGAAGAAGTTAGTTTTTGTTGTTTTATATAGAATTATTTTGCTATGCGCCAAACTTGTTAATAAACCTTGTAACCGACAAGAATAAATATGACATGAAATCCGAACGATAGAGCAGTGAACAAATTAAATTAATTGTTTGTTTGAGCAAGAAACGTATCATTTTATCGAATTTCTAAAGTCGATTTCTAACGTTGTCAGTTTTCGCACACAGCTTTGATTAAAGCGATATACAGAAAAAAAGAACTAATGAATACCTTTCCAACAACAACAATTCCACGTAAATCTAATGAAATATGTGTCTTTTACAGCGGTTTTAAAAAAAATGTGTTTTATTTAAAAATTTTATAATTTGGAAATTCTGCCAACGGATTCGGATTCAGCGACCCATTTTTGGTGTAACATTTTTTTTTTGCCAGCCCCGAATTGATAAAACTACAAAAAATAAGGTGGCAACCCTATCCACCATCTTGAATTTTAAAATTCTGACTTTAGATTCGAAATTAGCGACCCCTTAACACTGATAAATGATGTCCAAAACTCTTAAAAATACATATTATTAGGTGGCAACACTGTGGTAAAAATTTAGGTGGCAACCCTAACCTCCATCTTAAAATTTAAAACAGTGACATTATATTCGAAATCAAATCCGTTGTCAGAATTTCAAAATTACAAGAATTCGCAAAAATAAAAAAAATCTAGGTGGCAACCTTATCCGCCATCTTAAATTTTAAAGTTTGACATCATCTTCGAAATAAGTTACCCCTTAAACTTCCAACCACGGAGTCCATAGAATCCTTAAAAGTCCTATTACGCTTAAGCTCTCTCTAAACAAGCTCATTGAATTTTTTGGATACTTGCTTTAATTGGATACTTGCCTTCAATTTCAAGCATTTCAAGCTTTTTGCCGAAGGCATCAAGCTCTCCTTTACTTGAAACGTCGTGCCGTTCGCTTGTAAGCTAGCATACTTGCAAGTCGCAAGCTGTCGTGGGCTTATTTATATTCAATTACAAGCTAGCTAGCTATTAGAGTTTCAAGTAAGCTTGTGCAGTTCTCTGTACCACATGCTATTCAAAAAATAATGCCTCAAAACACTTAAAAATTTGTACACGTGCACTTCAATATGTCTACATCATAATGGCACCAATTTTTGTTTCATTTGGAACACCTGACTTTTGGCCAGTTTTGGCCGATTCGGCTGGCCCATTGTGCACTGTGAGAAGCACCAACGGTTGATATATTAAGATATAGAAGAGCAAATTTATATTTGATAAAGGGACGAACTGAAAAGTTGGATTGTTTAACCATTACCCTTTATTCAATTTATCCGAATTCAACATTAAGCGATTTTGGTCTTCGGTATCAAATGCCATTAAGAAATAGCCTAGCAAAAGTTTGTTCGCAATGTGATTAAATGCTGTTGTTATTTTAAAATGCTAAGAAATTAAAAACAAAAAATTTAAATTTCAGTGTACAAAAATTCAACCATTCTGTTCGTTACACGCTCAAAAATCATGTACTAAATTCTACTAAATCCTGTATTGTATATATGACGACACTGAAACTGTATTAAAATTTAATCAACGTTATGTATTAAAATTGATTTTTATTCTCTCATGGGACTTAATCTTAATTCATGCTTGAATTGAAATATTTTCTACAAAAATAAAAAATAACGAAACATGTGGGATTCGAACCTACTATGTTCAGTTTATAAGTTTATGGCTCTACCAACTGTTCTATGAAGCCACATGTATAAAGAAATGATAAACATGCATAAGAACCGAAGCAAGCCAAACGCTGTTTTTAAAGACTAATCCAACAAGTATTAAATATTATTCCAGGTTTTATTAAAAAATTTCTAGTATTTTGAAGAGTATAAAATTCTAATAAAACAAAAATTAAAAAGTTCATGATTCCAATGATTGGATTTAAAATTAGTCCAAGATTTTTAACCCTGCAAGCAAAATTAAATTTTTTAGATTGGTACAATTAGTTGTGACCTTTAGTGATTTTACAAGGTTAAAATCTAGAGCTTAAGGTCAAGTAAAATAGACTGTCTAGTCTGCTGTGTGATTTACAAAGTTGTTGTTGTTGCTGTTGTTTTCTTTTCATAAATTACTTGATCTTAAGCTCAAAATTTTAACCTTGTAAATTTTTCATAATTTACTAGTTCATTGATCAAACTTAAAGTTACCTGATTTTGTTTTTTAGTAATGTTGATTGATTGTACAAAATTGATTGATTGACAAACTTGTATTTTATTCAAATATAGTTCTATTGCTTTTTTATGTTATTATCCAGTTTAACGGATATTTTTCACTATTAGCATTCGCATATTAGTACATTTTTTCGGATATTTTAAAAATCGGATAACCAACACTTAAAATGTCTTATAGGTTAAAAAGACCTTAAATTAGTTTTAAAGTAGAAATTTAATAAAGGAATAAAACGCACCAGTGTAAGTTATAATTGAAATATGTTGAAATAGGTTGCAAATACCAAAAATAAATTGCAATTTTTATTATTCATTCTTCATAACAAAACAAATAATTTCTTTTAAGATAAGCAAATTAACACATTTTCTCTCCTTTTTTGTAGAAAAAAAATATTTTTTCTAATTTTGGCTTCATTTAATCTTATTACTTTTTATTTTCTTACAAAAGAATATAAAAACTACAAGTGTTTTAACTTTCTTTCAATTGACTTCTTTTTAATATTTTTTTTTTTCTTTTAGACTTAGACACTTATTCCCACCGTAAAACTCAAACTATACAGTTAAAGTATAATTTATGCATTTTCCTTTTACCACCATACTTGTGTGCAGATATTTTCAAAGCCTTACAACTAAGCTTATCACGAACTGACAATACCTATTTTATATCATGTTAAGTGTTGTCGTAAGTTTGCCAAGCTTATTTAAGACAACAGGGTTATTTAATATTTTGGCATCGTAAATATTTTTGATATATATGCATATTTAAAAACAATTTTTTTTATTAAAAGTCAAACTTTTTTACTCTAGTTTAAGCGACTTTTCTTGCGAAGCATGCAAATAGTTCAACTACATAGAACTAAAAATTGTTTACGTAAATTTCAGAGAAGGGCAGCTTAATCTCTTAGTAGCCAAAAAATTCTACAGTTCTAAAAAGGCTACATTGAGTCCAAAACATTCTTTTTTCTACTTCTACAACTGTCGTTAGAAATAAGCACAATTCAATCAAGTTCTCATTATAATATCTTTCAGACCTACATTCGAACTTTTGCTTGAGTAAACCATTCATAAATTTTACTGGCCAATTTTTTATTTTCTTCTTACTAACTAAAGCTTTTTAAGATAATTACAGATAGCGTCGAATTTGCAAAACAGCGCAAAGAATTTTTTAATTACCTTTGAATTACCTTTTGAAAAACCTCGCTGTTAAGTTGCAATGAAAGTAAGTAATTGCAGCCATGAATTGAAATAATCCTTTTTTCAATGTTCTATACCATTATGAATGTAAACATAAATAAAGCCAGTAAAGTTGCATTTGTTTCATGGTAGAAAAAGTGTTTTTATTTTGTGCAACATTGCGTATGAGTAACATTGAACTATTTCTATTTCAATATGCAATGCTTTTGCTAAAACTGTAAAGGTTTTATTTTTGTTTTCATTCTAAATGCATCCCATTGAGTTATTTTTTATTTGCAAACTAGTACTGAAACTTTTTGTTTAGCTTGTTAAATATTTTTTTCTCAAGCTCACCTGTCAAGCTGCTGCTGCTGCTGTTGCAAATAAAGACATTATTAAATCTTCAATAAGTTTTGTTTATTTTAACGAAACTTCTTTGTTTGTTGTGTTTTAAAGCTCACAAAGTAAAACCGTTTTTGTATAAGTAAGCATGTTGAATTTTTTTTTTTTTTTTTTTGGATGAACAATTTTTAAATCATGTTGTGTGTTCATTTGTCTGTTTATGAGTTTCTGTTATATTGCTTTGTGATAATTTTTTGCTTGAATCGGAACTAAAAATATCGCAAATTAAGACTTTATTTGTAAATGACATAAAGTTTACGCAGCGCTGCTTGTAGTTGACCAAGATCTTAACAAAAAAAAAAACAAATAAAATTAGCTCAAACATGTTAACATGTGAAACTAAAGTGTCAAAGTCACTTGCGTGTTTTTTTTACTACATTTTTATTTATATCCAGCAAATACAATTACTATAAATATACCTCGAATTTAATTTGGCCTTAATACGCGTTCGTCTTGCTGCCAAAATTTATATGAAAAAATCAAATTTAATTTATGCCAGCTACTTTTTGTAGCTCATTGAACTCTTTAGCCGATAAGTTTTCTTGCACATTTATTTATAAGTAAGATATATCGTTGTGATTTGTTTTTTGGTTCCCATTCAATTTGTTTGGTTCTTGATGAGCAATATTTGTGCGCTCTTCAAATTATGCTTGTTAATGGTACGCGTTGCTGTCCGTCCGTTTATGAGTTGTCGTTGGCTCACGTTCTACTTAATGCAAGCAATTTCTTAGTTGATTAAAATGAAAATTAAAAAATAAATAAATTTATGCACCAAGCTGCTGTTTCATTGCAGTTTTATTAGATTATAATGTTGTTGTTTAATTTGATATTACATATTTGCAAGAAATGTGGAGCTAACAGAAACCAAAATAAACAACATTAAAAGCGCCTGTTTGCATTAAAATGTTTTTATTATACTTTTTATTTTCAGATGATGTTTTTATGATGGCATAACTTAAACATTAAGCTACTACTTTTTTTTTAAATAAAGACATTTTCAGCTCGTAAATACCGCATAAATATTTTTATTTGTGTAACTTTCAATTTTATGGATATCGGAAGGCTTCTTTTGTGTTTGCAAATAAATTGAAGTGAATTTCTAAGATTAAACGTTAATTTAATAACAGTAAATTTTATTCCTTGCTGGTCTAAAAGACGCCAAAAACAGTGGAGTAACTACCACTTCATGTAGTAATGTTTAGAATAGAAATGTCTCTAGCTTAAAGCTCTAGCTCTACATTGTTAAAAGTAATTTTAAACTGACTTTAACATTATTTTTAAAATAGTTTTAAGTCCAAGAAAATTTAATTATCAATTAATCATTGACCAAACAATACTTCTCTACTGCTATCAATAATTCTAATGGCAAATATTGATCCAATTTTTAGATAAAAAAACAGATGCATTAAACATTTGAATATATTAGGTCTGTTTCCATACTCTAAAGTTTTAGTCCAATTTTCCAGTTTTGCAGGTTTTAGGCTGAAAAGCATTCCCGTACTTGAAAAAATGGTAAGAGAGTGCAATCGAGAGAGTAAAAAATTTCCCCTCACTGTCAAACGTTGCAAGTCTCATGATTCAATTATTATAAGGTTATTCGTATTTTTGACGTTTTCTCAAATTGGTATGCTTATTTAAAAATGAGAGCAGAAAAAAATCATGAGAGCAATGTCATAAAAGCTAAAAATGCACACAGTTGCCCAAATATCATACTAATTGGTACTATATTGACTACTATTAATTTTGTTCTACCACTTTTATTGCTCCTATTACTTAGTGCATTAATAACTTTTTAAATTATTTTTATTTACTAACTTGCATAAAAATTATATTAATAAATATATAAGTAATATAAATACATAAAAAAAATATAATTTTGTTCGTTTATTTTAATAAACACATAAAACCTAACTATGAAACCTAAACAAGAGCATTTAGAGGCGCGTTCTTAATAAGTTAATTAACCGAGCTAATTGCGTAATTGTATAAGAAAGAAATTCCCATCACAAAATTATTAGGAACTTTACAGAAATTTTAGATCCATTAATGGTAAGTGCATTTATAATTTTTTAAATTGATAAGAAAGAAAAAAGAAACAAAAATTCGTCAAAACAAAAATGAAACCACGGTCGCATAATACTGTATACATAATGTGACCAACCGTAATCCTTTTGGGAGTTTTTTACTTCTTTCTTTCTCGCTATACTTCTTGCATCGAAGTACGCAAAAAGTATTTCTTTTTACGTGTTGTACTTCTTTTTGACATAATTTTGACAATATTTTCATATATCTATTCAAAATACACCTCTCTAACTACTGCAAAAAATTATTTAAGATTTGTTCTGTACTCGATTCAAGTAACTTTATTTATTTTAAGGTAGTATCCAAGCGTGACGACCAAAATGTTGACTTTTTCATAAATTTTTTAAATAAAAAAAAAAGGCGATCGTTTTGAAATATTTTTATTGATGTTGTAAAGTGTGCAAAAGAATTTTGTTTGACTTGATTGTAAATTAATTTGTTTATAGTTATCTATATCAAAGAAGAGTACTCGAAAGAGGGTGTGTTTTTTGGGGGAAGCACCCAGCCTTACGTGTTCATCTGAAATAAAATAATCAAAGAGAATATCGTTCTGAAGGCTTTATTGTAGTGCTTTACCCTATAATATGTATATTTTAAAAATCAAATAAAAAATGGCGAACTTGTGAAAAACAAATTTGCAAATATAACTTTTTTTAATTTGCTTAAAAAAATTAACTTATTGAAAAATTTATTGTTTTAAAGTTCCGGAACTAGCTATGTATGCCTTGCTATGTGTGCAGGTGAAATTTTTAGCCAAATCGGTCGAATAGTTTTAAGTTAGTGCTTCCCCGAAGTTTCGAAAACGTTGTTTCAAAAAAACGTGTTTAAAAATTTAACAGCACTTTAGTATACCTACGTTACGACGCTTTCTCTTCTTTTGGCTGTAACTTTAAAAATATTTTCAATTTAGGTCTAAGACTTTTAGAGTATATTTTTCAGATTTAATTTTTATATTCTATTGCGAAAAATTAAAAAAAAATTGATTTTTTGAATTCGTCAAACTGGTGGACAGCTACTTTAATTAGCAATGAATTGTAATATCAATGAAATGGAATAGGATCTAATTTTGAATCTCTTATAAATTAAACTGTTTAATGGATTTATTCATGTATCTCTAATATCTTCATTATTTTTTGTGGATCTTGTAATTCTATATTTGTTATATGTACTTCTTTTGTGTCTCTTTTTAAAGTCTGTGCGTGCACATCTTTCTGCTTTGAAAATGTTGGTCACATTATGTATACACCACGTTTTTGTGTCGCAAGCTGCGTATGTTTAATCCCTTACAATTTTACTATTGCAAATTACGCTGCTGTAAACTTACCGAATATACGCTGCTTACATCGACAACACGGCGTTCATTGAATACCACTAGTACTTCTTTATAATTTATTTTTTGCCTTAACTAACTTTCTTCTAAATTACACTTTCAATTAATAAAATTCACTAATTAGGTTTTGAGCAATGACAAAAATAGCTTTTTATTTTAAATTTGCAAAGGATCTTTCTAAATTGCTAGAATACACTTACAACATAGCATGCACTTACCACGCAACACCTACATAGTTTTTTTTCTTATTAACTTGGTCAGAAATCATTGAAAAACTACTACACTAGAAAACTACACAACGAAACACTGAAACATACCTTTTTTTCCAACAGCACAAAACACTGTTAGCAGATTGTCAAAATAATTTTGTTTATAAAAAATAAGCATACTTCAAAAATACGAATAACCTTATAATAATTGAATCATGGCAAGTCTTAATCCGAGAAATTTCTTCTGATAAAAATGATAAAAGTGTCAAACTGCTTAAAATCAGCTGTTTACAAGCTAGCAAGGACACTGCAAAACATAAAAAGTTCTTTGAAATAAATAAAAACGGTTGGAATGGAAACCAGAGGCATGTTAAATTGCAAAAAAACTAAATGCAAATGTTAATTTGAAAATTAATTTCAATGTTGTAATACATATGAATGTGACAATTTTTCTTCATTTCGGGAAACGATTTTATTTGACAGTTTACACAATTTAAGTCCGAAAAACGTTCCCGTACTTTTTTGTGTTTTTATGTACTTTTGAGAGATTTTTTTCTTATTCTCACGCTTTTGACAGTTTTAACATTTTTAGTCCAAAAAGTACGGGAACAAACCTATTGTCGCAGCCAAGATCACTCGACTCTCACTCCTGCTTCAAAGCACTCCTCCAATCAATAGGACTCACATTTTCCACTCCAGGCGTGCGGCTGCTGAAGAAGTGATTGGCTACCACCGCCCTCGTCAAAACCAGTGGTATGATCAAGAGTGTTGCGAGAGAAAGACACCGCATATAAAGCATCCCTGCAGCCGGATATATCGCGCGCTGTTAAGGAGCGTTACAAAGAGAAGAGGCGGGAAGAGAGCCGTATTCGCAGGCGGAAAAAAAGAGAGACAGAAAAGCGCGAGCATGAGAAAATTGAGATGTATGGCAACAGGAAGAAGGCCCGATAACTTTTCGAAAAGATAAGACGCCTTACCGATGGTTTTAAAATCTCTTTCCGCAAGAAAGGGCCTCTTCCTGCAAGGATGAAAACGGAAATCTAGGGACAGATGTAAAGTACACTGACGTTATGTATGGAACACTTCTGTAAGCTTCTAAATGACGATGCTGAAAACAATCCCGCCAATAGAGATGATATGACAGTGTCGAGGTTCCGCTGGCCGCCTACAATAAAGTTCTTAGCTAGACTATAGCTCGGCTCAAAAATAATACAGCTATTGAAGCCGATGGCTTACTTGCTGAGCTGTTTAAAAGCGGAGGCAAAGATTTATTTAAATGCATTCACGATCTTCTATACAGAATATGGTCGGAAGAATGCATTCCAAACTATTGTAACCTCAGCGTGCTTTGCCCAATTCACAAAAAAAGCGATACCACTATTTGTGCGAATTACCGTGGGATAAGTCTTCTTAATATCGCATATAAGGTCGAGCTTTCGAACATTATATGTGAAAGATTAAAGCCAATTGGACTTTATCAGTGTAGCTTCAGACCTGGAAAGTCTACCATCGACCAGATCTGCACACTACGTGAAATCTTGGAGAAGACTTAATAAAAACAAATCGACACCCACCATCTTTTTGTTGACTACATGGCCGCATTCGACAGCCCAATAAGGAATCACCTATATTCCACTATGTCTGAATTTGGTATTCCTGCAAAACTAATCCAACTTTGCAGGATGACACTGAGCAACACCTGCAGTGTAGTTTAGTTCGGAAAGGACCTCTGCCCACCATTTGTTACCAACGAAGGTTTCAGACAAAGTGATTCCTTATCGTGTGAATTTTTTAACCTAATGATGGAGATCTGAGCTGCTGATCTGAGACGTAGTGGCACAATATTCTACAATAGTGTTGTTATGCTGCTTGCGTATACTGATGACATCGATATTATTGGGCATAATACGCGCGAAATCAGTGCAGCATTTTCCAGATTAGAAAGAGAGTCAAGTCGAATGGGTCTTGCAGTGAATGCAGATAAGACGAAATACTTGGTGTCAACAAACAAATAGTCCTAGCATCTTGGAACCCACGTTACAGTTGACAATACTTCCTTCGAGGTTGTGAAGGACTTCGTCTATCTGGGATCTAGCATAAACATAACCAACGACATCAGTATTCAGATCAAACGAAGAATAACTCTTGCCAACAGGTGTTACTTTGGACTTAGTAGGCAATTGAGAGGCAGAGCCCTCTCTCGATGAGCAAAAATCGTGCTCTATAAATCACTTATCATTTCCGTTCTTCTTTATGCATCACAAACCTGGACGATGAGCAGGTTAGATGAAAAGGCATTAGAAGCCTTCGAGAGGAAGATCCTTTGTTAGATCTATGGATCAATCTGCGTCAATGGCTAGTACCTAATACGTTGGAACGGTGAACTATACGAGCTGTATGCTGACATTGATATAGTCAAGTGCATTAAAATCAAGTGTCTTCGCTGGCTAGGACATTTTCAGCGCATGAAAGACGATTCTCCAGTGAAGAAAATGTTCGATACCCAGCTGCATTCAACACAGAAGAGAACGACCGCATCTTCATATGAATGACCAAGAAGAGGACAAACTGACGAAGCTTGGCGCCAGCAAACGAGAGACAGAAATGGCTGACACACTTCAGTAACTAAGTAAGTAAGAAGCAAAAATTTGTTAATAATTAGAAATAAGTAACCAAAAATAACGCTTATTTTAATGTATGTATCATGCATAAAATTTTGTTATACACCGAGAAAAGTATTTGATTTCATTAACTAAATGTCTTTAGTGGGCGCCTGTCTAACAATATTTAGTGGCATTCAACATATTTTGGTAAATATTACCACGTATAGTCATAGCAAGTCAAACTCGTGTATGTTGAGTCAAAGCAGTTTTTTATTTGAATGGTTTTGGATGGAGTAATTAACTAAACATTTCTTTGACATTCAAATAAAATCTGCTATTTTAGTTTAAGTAAAATTTATAAAGATTTAGTAATAATAACAAAATCACATCTTGAGCCAGCTATATCTTGGTATAATCGAATTCAACTGTAATTTAGACAATAACTTTATATTTCAGGGTTATTTTTCTGAAAAGATTTAAAATATACAGAACATTCATTATTTTGTTTACGAAAAACACTGAGTTATGGTTTAATTTAAATTGAATAGTCATTATCTTTATGTAAAAGCCTGTTTTTTAAGTATTCAACAGTATTTTTTTAAATCTCGAAAAAATCATAAATACATAATCAAATAAGTCGTGCATTTAATGAAGAGCACTGGAGTTTTTAATATTTTATATAGTATATTAGGGGTCGTCCATAAACTACGTTACTGATTTTCCGGTTTTTTTTACCCCCCCCCCTCCCCTGCGCTACTTTTCGTAGTGCTTTTCAAAACCGCTCCCCCATAAAGTAACGTAACATATGAAATTAATTCATTCGAATGATTATATATTTTGACTAGCTCTGACAATTTTCACTAGTATTAGTGACTAGTATGACTAGATACATTAAAGGAACAATTGGAAAAAAATCAATAATTAATACTCCATCTGCGATCCAAGATTCGATGCTCTCAATCATTGGGATAGAAGAAGCTGGTAGCTATGTTGAGGATTCTTCAAAATAGAATTTTTTATCGGATTCTATGTCGACCCATTCAGGTGAATCCTCATTTCTAATGCAAAGAAATTCACCTGGTCTTTGACAGAGTACCCTTAAAGGCTGCACCCGAGCTGCACCAAGTTCTGTGTTTTTGTGTAAATGCTTTCTGAAAATTGATTTATTTAAATAGTATGTTTCATTCCGATTAATTGTAAACGATATAATACAAACTTATGACAATTCATAGAAGTTTAAAAAACTAAATACAAGCCGAAGGTTGGACACGACCTTGAACCGATTTCTTCTTTCTGAGAAGGACAGTACATGGCATACGGTATCTTTTTGAAATGATTGTGTTATTAATTAGAGGTTTTTCGTCGATTTTTTTAATTTTTGGTAACGTTACAATATCTAAACACCTCCCCCCCTACCGTTAGTTATCGTAGTGCATTTCAAAACCCCTCCCTCCCCCTAAATTGGTAACGTAGTTTATGGACGACCCCTTATTACTTTGTCAATGTTTTGTAGCAAAACCATTGTTGTCAATCACTGCTTGACATCTGCGATGCATAGACTCCACTAAATTTTCGCAAACACTGTCAGGAAGGTTAGGTTAGGTTAGGTTAAAGTGGCTGCCTCAATTGAGACACACTTAGGCCAATAGGGCCCATTGTGGTACCACAGGATTGATTTCCATTGTATTTCCAAACCAGCTTGAGCTCTTCACTAAGCTTAGGATTCGGTATACCGATAATTCTGAAAGTTCTTTAAGGTCCTTGAAAAACCAGTTGTTTAAGTGAAGAAAACTTTTTTGAGCCAGCGCTGGGCAAGTGCCGAGTATATGTACTGTATATTCTTCACTGTTAGGAAGCGCTTCCCTAACTTTTTTGTTTCATCGTACAGCTTATCAAAGTTGCTTATCTTGAGCAAGCTCACTTCTTTTTTTACAACATGCCATAAGTTCTCAATTGGATTAAGTTCAGGACTGCAAGATAGCCAGTCCCAAACAGTAACTTAATTATCTGAAAACCACTGCTTGATCAGCCGAGCGCTGTGCTTCGGGTCATTGTCCTGCTGAAATATGCAAGTTACGGGCATATTTTCATCGGAATAAAGCAGCATCGCATTGTCCAGAATTTCAATATACTCAATATATTGGTTCATTAGTCCCTCAATTTTTTGCAGTGGACCGACACCACGCCATGACATAGCATCCCAAAGCATAATGCTTTCTCCTCCATGCTATAGTGTAGCTCGGGTATACTTTGGGTCGAACTTCTTTTTTCTCGAACTCCTTTGGGCGGCGGACATTTTTTTTCCGTCGGGTGACACTCTATTTATTTTAGTTTCGTATGAAAACAAGACGCTCTTCCACTCTTTTTCCCCCAATGACGATACTTTTCAGCGAACTCAAGCCTCTTCTTATGGTTGCGTTCAGATAATAGAGGCTTCTTCCGTGAAATCCTTCCAAAAAGTCCGGCTTAACGCAAACGTCTCTTAATAGTGTCTACGAATGGTGCTGCTTCATTTTCGCCATAAATAGCCACTCGTACTTCGTTTGCAGATTTATGCAGATTTTTTCTAGATTACCGGACAATGAGTGTATCTTCTCGAGCGGCTTCTTTGTTTGCGTTGCACCTTTTCTGCAGTCGAATTTTTTTTTAAATACTGAAGATTATTGCCTACCATGGTTTTAGAAACTTTTGACGCAGCTGCGATTTGTCGACATGATCTTCCATCTTGGTGCATCTGAATAATGATTTTTCGGGTGCTGACGCTACAAGATTTCTTTTTTCCCAAACTACCAAAAATAGCTCTAATAATAACTTGTAACTATAAATGTATATAAATCACCTAGTTTTACTTTATAAGATTATTAAAAATGTTATTTTGTCACTGTCCCTAATTTTGTTGCACGAGCTACTTTAAACAAAATTTCAGATGGCTTCACTGCTAAAGAATAACGGTAAAAAAAGTGATGCCTATGTGGTATTTTCGAAAGTACCAGAGTTGCATTTTCTTAAAAGTATTGCAACTACGCATTTTGTTGCGTTTTAAACATATCAAAAACCACCAACCTAATTAGTTGCACGTAGCTGTATATATCTTTTTAAAAGCATGATATAAATAATGGCCTTCATATCAAGGTTGACGAAGTTAAGCACTGATTTTTCTTTTTATATCTGATCAAAAAATAATTATAAAAAATTAATTCCCCCTTTTGCGATGTAATCGCGTCGATTTTTCATAGAATAAAAAGATATTAATTTCTAGCTTTTCGAATATTTGCAATTTTTGGAATTAAGGACGTGTCTTAAGAGGCATGAACAGTGTAAAACTGTAAAAAAGTTTTTGTTTTTTTTTTCATAAAGTTTCAAGTGAAAATTCGAACGTCAAATATTCAAAAAGTACTTGTTTGGCACTTGCAAAACATTAAGCGCCATTTACTTAAAATCACTTGTTTTGACCTAGTTGACAGCATAACTAATGCTTGGTTTTCACTATGTCATTTTCAGTGGTCAGTTGGTGTCAATCAAATTGAAAATGACAATATGTTGACATTTTTTCTACATTTGGCAATCTTGGAAAATTAAAAACAAATAAATTATTAAATTAAGCTATGCAGAAAATTTTCCAGAGTTTTATTAAGGTGATATTTCAGGTGATAAAATTTTGTGTCGTCATAAAAATGACATAGTGAAAACCAAGCATTAGACAGTTTTCGTCCGATCGAATTGATTCAAAATAGGTTTTTTTTTTTGAGAAAATGTGCCTCTTCAGCCTGACGTAGCCGTTTTTTAACTTTTTTTATTTGTTTTTTCTAAACAATTTTCTATTGAAAAATACAGTTTTCTATTGAAAATTTTGATTTTTTTTTAAATTCGATAGGTACAATGTTTGATATGAATTCATCAAACTGGTTTTTTTTTATAAAATAAACAAAAAACACTTAAAATTCAGACGTTTACACTGTTCATACCCCTTAATATATAATACAATTATAATTTTGTACATTTGCTGCTTTTTTCTAAAATTAGAGGTTAAAGGCCATGTCAAAGGTCATTCGTTTGTATAAACAAATTATGGAACTCAATTACACATACAACTTTGTTGAACATATTGACTTAATCAGCCCTATCGGGAATAATATTGCACGCGGAATCGAAAAGGAAGTTTTCATTTTTTCAGATAAAGCTTTAGAACCTTTTGAAGATTTTTAATGCAAATTTGTTGATAAACCGTTGATGAACAAATTTGCATGAAAAATTTTCAAAATTTTCTTGAGCTTTATCTTAAAAATTAAAACTCCCTTTTTCGATTCCCCGTGAAAAAAATATTCCCGATAGAGCTGAATATCTCAGACACTATGGAAGTTATAAGCGATAAGGTATGTTTGTTGCAAAAAATTTAAATTGCGAAAAAATAAGAAAAAATAACTTTTAAAAAAGTGTTTTTTTTAAATTTGAATGAAATGTTTTTAGTACAAGTTAGCAAACCTGGTAAAAAAAAAACAAAAATATCAAAAAATTTTTAAAAATCTCACTAAATACTTTTTCAACGGTGTCTTACTCATTAAAATCAAAAAATAAACAACGAAGATACGTTTTAATCAAAATTGCCTTTTAAAATTTTCTTTTATTAAATAAAAGCTTAAAAAAATTAGCAACTTTAGTTCTTATTATTTTAATACGAATCTATAGCCAAAATAACAGCCAAATCAAAAGGCATGTTGTCAGTTTTTCGAAAAAAAATTGCATTATGCTTGGAATTGCCGATATGTTTTATTGTGCAATTTAAGTCATTTTAATTTTTTTTTTTTTGTACATCACAAAAATCTGTCTTTCAGAATTCTGACCAAAAAATTATAGACTATATTTAAAACAGTTAACCCCAAAAATGTCCATAAAAAATAAATCACATCATTAAAGATAATATCTAAATTGAGCGCAATATAAATAATTCAGTGTTATTTTTAACTAGTTACAAACTGACGTTTTAAATTCCGCAATGACACCGGCACGTAACGAACGTGACATAAAAGCTGCATTTAAAAATTTTTTATGAATTAAAACAAAAACGCACAAACTCGATTGCAAAAAAAATATTATCAACATAATCAAATCAGAATATGAGCAAAGCAAGAAAAGAAAAAAAAACGCAAAATATATAAATAAGCTATATAAAATTCAACAAGCAGCAGCAGTGGCAGCAAAAAACAACAAAAATAAAAATTGCTATAAATATTCAAAGACGCCGCTAAAATGCATTCAACGCGCAGCAACTATAAATGTTTGTAATTTTGTTTTGAGTATTTCTTTGGAATTTTTTTTTTATTTGCACTAAATTTGTAACATTTTGACAAGCATTTCAATTAATTTGCAACAATAGCAAAAACAACAACATCGAAGTAACATAAAACACACCTGTTGCCAGCTTAAAATTGCATGTTGCACTTTGAACACTTTGGTGAAAAAATATTTTTTAGTTTGCACAAATTTTATTTTAAGCACATGTTTTTTGAAACTAACCGTTTTTAATAACTGTTATATTAAACACTTTGACATAAAATTTATTTAACAATTGAGATAAATTTAAACTTCGTTAAAATAGCCGGTTTGTATTCGGATCTACTCCGCTTTGCACAACCGATACACACGAACGACAAAATTCAACTAAAATTTATTTGTGGCAAAAATTCGTACAATGTTTAGTGCGTTGATTTTCTTGCAGTTGTTGTTGTATTTCATTCACAACCATTTTGCGCTGTCTGTCAGAGAGTATATAGTTACTCTCTGCTTGTAAGCAATATTGCCTCAAAATTAGTTAGTGTTTTTTTTAGTGCCAAACATTTTCCTTTTAATGTTGTTGGTAGTTTTTCGTTGTAAAACACACAGCGTGCTTTTTTAGCCGGGTTTGTTTGAGCGTGTGTGTGTGTGTTATTTATTGTTATTTACCGGTAAAAACATTTTGCTGTTGTAAGGTTTTCTTGATTGACTCATGTAGATGATTTTAGTGGAAGCTGCGAGCAGTGATGGTATTTGAGAATTTCGCAGGGGACTTTTTTACTCTTCAGAAAGGACTTTTTTGGACGCGAGAGTTCTTTTATTAATATGATTAAATAAGCTTTTGTTTTGTTACTGAGGCACATATGAAAAAAATTAATGCAAATTTTATACTTATTAACTTTACAATTAAGCATACTCGATACATCCCAGTTGAAAAATAAGCCCTGCTGTATGTCTATCGGCAACATGCCTCGGAAGGCCAGGAGACATGCTCGCCTCCATACCCGCTAATATCTTTTTTGTATAAACATGTCCTAGGCCGGCATGTCTGCCAAATGAACTGCCGTAGCAGCAATGCAGCATGCATCTTAGGTATGAATGCAGAAGGTATACATGTCTGCAGAAGGTATACATGTCTGCAATCATCTCTCGGCACTAATGCTGCATTCATACCATGAGATGCATGCTGCATTGCTGCTACGGCAGTTAATTTGACAGACATGCCGTCCTAGGACATGCCTATGGCAAAAAGATATAAGCGTGTATGGAGGCGAGCATGTCTGCTGAATTTCCAACTAATGTTGCCGCCAATTGAAAAATTACCATTATCCGGAGACTTGAACCACGCCCAAGTGAGTGTAAGTGCACGGGCTTACCCATTCGACCTTCGCAGTTCTTAATTTATCGTCGCTTAATTTCCTTAAACGTAAATTAAAAATAAACGTTCGAGCACAGAGTAAGAAAATTAACGCGTTCGCTTTGTTATTATAAGCAATTAATGCAAAAAACAGAACGAAATCACTAAAAAACAGAACAAATTTAAAACAAAACTAAAAGTCCTTAACAAAATATGTCTCTAATGGGATTTGAACTCACTACTCAATATTCCAAAATACATGAATATAAACTAAAGCCCTAGCCAACATAATATACATACCAACATGTTGATATAATATACATACCAACATTGTTGCTATCAAAAGTGCTTCGACGAAAACACAAAGTGTCGGCAAATAACAACAATCATGAAAATATTGAAGTTGTTGTCGCTTAAAATTATCCGGAATTTTGCATTAGCAAACATGATACTTTATTATGATACAGTTGTTATTATACTTATTTTGAATGTATTTATCTTGTGCTGTAAATGTACTTAGTTCTTACAGTACTGATGCATTTTGTTAATAAATAATAATAACAATAATGCACCTCACTTAAAAGTAAAGAGAAAGTTTTTAAAATGTCAAAAATGGACCTCTTAGCATTAAAACTATAACCTGCTTCATTCCTTCCATCGGCATGCCTGCTTGGTTATTCATCTGAGATGTAACTGATGCTGATGGACTGCTGCTCGTGGTACATTCATAACGGTTAATGTTTCCGTTAATGCTTCAGACTGGTTTGCTTGGATTTGAGTCGACAATCCAGAAAGCTATACCAACCATCTGTACTTTTAAAAGATTTATAAACTTAATCAAAGCTATGTATATTTAAAATATATAACTTATCCTTGGTTTTCACTATGTCATTTTCAGTGGTCAGTTGTTGTCAATCAAATTGAAAATAACAACATGTTGTCATTTTTTCTAACTTTGGCAATCTTGGAATATTAAAACCAAATAAATTATTAAATGGAGCTAAGCAGAAAATGTTCTAGAGTTTTATTAGGGACATATTTCAGGTGATAAGCTTTTGTGTCGTCATAAAAATGACATAGTGAAACCAAGCATTAGACTTAATGGTACATTGTGTAACAAAACAAAAATTCTTTCATCACTGCACTGCATGTCCACTACACCAAATGACATTGGTAGTTATAATTATGAAATTTTGTGCTATTCGTTATTTGTGCTGTTCACATTATAATAATTTACAATGTGAACGGCAATGTGGGTAATAATGCAAATTACAATAATGTGAACAGAGCGCTAATAACGAAGAGCATGGAAAATAGAAAAAAATTAGCGAAATTCTGAAAATTCAGTGCTAATTTTTAAGTGTGTTTAAGCTAATTTCGCTTTTACGAAGTAATAGCGGCGAGTTTTATTTTTTTCAATATTTGCAATTTTTGAAATTAATAATGAGTCTTAATATATTAACACAAGTGAAAAATTTGTACAAAAAATCGCGCGATAAAATAAAAAAATAATTATATCCAGAAGTACTGTAGAGAGCGAAGCCTGTGTTGGACTTACTGAAGGTTGTAATTTCTATTAAAAAGAGAAAACTTTATACATTTACTTTTTTCATTAAATTCTTAAATTCTTCATATAAAAAACTAAGAAATAAACTACAATTATTTACCTGAAAAACGTAACTTTGATGAATTTAATCTCCTAAACCATAAGAGACCCCCATTTATTTTTTTCACTTTTGGACTAAAGAGGCATAAATACATTTAATAAAAATAAAAATATTTGCACGTGGATATAAAGTAAAACTATTTCTAAAATAATTTAACTCTTGGCTAAGTTTTTTATTTGATTTTATTTTTTAATCCAATTTTTAGTAAAGTGCTCGTGTATTTTTGAACCCAACACAGTTTTAATTCTCCGATTTGGCTATCAACTACAGCTACAAATTTAAAATCCAATAACATACTAACAAATATTGTTATAGCATAGATTTTTTACTTTTTCGTTGGTTCGTAGCAAACTTTATTGGAAATAAGAAAAAAATTATTTCTATATAATACATATATGAGAAATAGTACCCTTGTAACGAACTGGCTCAGAAGGGATCAATAGATATGGTATCATACATTAACGATACGAAAGGATAAGAAATGATAAGACTTCATCTTACTGCTGCGGTTTTGAGCAAAAAGCAGGACATTTTTTAAACGATTTTTTAAAAAACTTCTAATGAATGGAATTGATAAATATTTAAGCTATTTTTATTTATATAAACTTTCATCACGATAGTGTTTAGAATAATAGATTTAAAAAAATTATTTTTATTGCAATAAATTTGAACAGAATGAATAAATATATGGTCTTCTACTATACAAAATTTGTTCTCGATATGACAATATTCCAAAATGTAACAGTGTTAAAAAATTCATTTTTTGTCAATATTTTAGTAGATTTCGGTATATTTATAAACGCTGATTCAGATTCTGGCAACCGAATTTTATCTTTGTTCGATTTTAAGATAAGGCATATTTGAGTAATTATTAAAAAATAATGGATAATGGTAAAATTCTTCTATTAGGCTTGAATGATATAGTAAGTCCTTATCTATAGCTTAACATTGTTAAAATAGTATGTTCGTTTGAAATTTTCAAAAATTTTAAAACAAATTTTGAGAGTCCAGCTTCCAAAAAAAATGATACAAAATGCTGATTAAAAATTTTGCCATTATAAAATTTAACCACACACAAAAATTAAATTTAATTTTTTGGCCTATAAAAAAAATAATTTGTCAATTGACTCATTAAGAAAAATGTGCGTTACCTGTAAAAATTCGCAATACCTCTATATTTTGTTGTAATTGACTTGCATTTATTGCAGTCTCAAGATTTGAAAACTTTAAAATAGCCTACAACCTATTCAACCTACATATATTCCAAATATCGTTAAATTCTGTTCAAACGGGAAAGACGGACAAACAGACAACTTTTCATTTTTTTTATATTAGTAAATATTAGCATTTTTTATGTTTTCATAAAAGCTAGATGCGCACAATTTAAATGTTGAATTTTTTTAAATAACATACGATTATGCTATCAAACATTGTAAGATTAAAAACTTTAATCTACTTTGTCTTTCAAGTCTGTTTTCAAGATTTTACTACAATCTATTAATTTTTAAAAGCCGAATCACTTCTTAAGATTAGTTTCGTACAATTAGTTTTTAAAAAATGTCCTGATTTTAAGGACAAACCTGAGCAGGAAGATGTAATCAGATCGAAAATACATTTTTTAGTTTATATGTTTGTTACAATACCTGCCGAACCAAATCAATGCTATGTACTTTTGAAATTTGCTCCGGCCTAATATATGGTCAATTCTAAAGAAAAGTCTACCGTGACCAAAAAATTAAAACTTATTAATACCTTATTGTTTTATGATAATATCTAAGAGAAACATTTGAATGTTATTAATTTAAGCAATTTATGCATACATGCCTTTACCATGATGATCAAATCGTCTGCACTGTTTCACAAATGTAGTTTTTCTTTTTCATCAGTGTTTAGTAGTAAATTTTTCGTAAACTTTTTGTTTTAGTAATAATGGAAGGCTTTAGCTTAATTTAATGAAAAAATGGTTGAGGCAAGGAAAGGACAATATATAAAACTTGTTATATATACTACCTTATTATTTAATAACCCAATTGAACTACAATGGACATTTAAGAAACGTAACGCCAGCTCAAAAAGCCTAATAAAAACAGTGAATATTTTTATATTTTGATCACTTTGAAAACAAACTCACATTATTTCAAATCCTTAAAAAAGTTCTACACAAAAAATCTTGCCCAATTAAGAGAGTTTTACAAAATTTTGTAATCCAAGTCAAAAATCACTTCTTTTTTTTTTTGTAACGTAACGCCAGCACATATTTTTGCTTATATCTTTAAACTCTTTGGGTCGATTGTTGATATTGTTTTTACCTAATGTAGTGCTACTTAATTACTACGCAAATATAAAAAATCTTTTTTAAAAATTTAACTTTTTCATTCTCTTTTTTTTAATATTCCTTAATACAAATCGTACGTAACACCAGTTTGGAAATGTCCATATATATATAAATTGGCGTAGGCAAAACTGTTCGGTACAATTTTCTTCCATGTTTCTCAACTGATTTTGATAATTTTTCTTTTAAATGAATTAGAATAGGGAGAAGAGGTGCATGGAATACGTTTTGTGTCTTTTGGCTTGAAGTATGAGCGTTCAAAGAGAATTTCTTAAATAAAAACTAAGCTATAAGAGATGGAATAACCCAGTGTAAGAAGAAATTTTAGACAAAATGTAATAATTTATATTAGGATAGTGGAATTTCTTACAAACAGTAAATTTTTCGAAATTCCCCTTATTTTGTCATTAAATTCATGACGAAAAGTTGTTTACACTGAGCGGCAATTTGAAAATAGAAATAGAGTCTTTTTTCCTCTATCTACGCTCATATGAGATCGCGGAGGCATGGCTGGTATAAAAAGGATATACGATATTCAAGCTTCTGTTTAATAATAAATTCAGATCAAGTTAAAATAACAAGCTAAATCGGATTTAAAACACGCCTACCTGCCAAAAAAAGTGACTTTATGAAAACTTTTATATCTCTTTAAACTTCACAAAGATCATTCTGACTTTTTGCAATTTGCCACACAAGATTTTATCTCTGCACCTGTATGTTTATTCACCCAAAACTTAAATTTTACCAAATCGCATGAAAATCACACCTACCTCTCATAAAAAGTATAAATATACTTTGAATGGTAGTTCGGCGTGGTTCTCATCTTTGTTAAACAACAACAAAAACAAAAAATTTTAATTACAGTAGCTGAACAGCTTTCAAACTTTTTCTCTAATCAGAGCTTACCTTGTAATTCTGGCACGTGGTTTAGCTGGCCGATAACAGAGACTTTAGTGAAAGCTCACTACTAGGGAATCTAAGTACATACGCAAAACAAACAGAGCTACAAACTGAACACAACTCAACGAATCGTTCTGCTTTGACATTTCATATCACTTTTTTTTGTTGTTTCAATGCAATTAGTAAGAATTTTGCAAAATTTGCCCTTTTTAAAGTGTAAATTAAATAACAAATATGGAAATGTTAAAAAAGTTGAAAGAACAAGGATGGTGAGTGAAAAATTTTAAAAATAAACGAAATGTTGTACCAACCCATGCAAACCACCAAAAATACAGGTACTTGACGGAAGAAGGTCTGAAAAAAATAATTGATGCAGAAACGCCCGGGACTGATGTGAAAAAAATAATCGCATCAGCCTTGAATGTGAGTTTCTTCGTAGACAAATTCAATTAGCTCAGGTTTCAGTTGCACATTTTTTTCAGTGGGATTTTCGTGAAATTGCGGGTGGTGCACTGCCTACTAAGCGAGAGGATACGCTGCCTGGACGGATTGTTTTGCAAGTGCAAAAAATACGTAATATCGCAGCGCCCAAGGCCAATGAAGAATCAAAAGCGGCGCCGCGTTTTTTGCAAATTGACTTTAGTGATGGACAAACGCTGTTGCAGGGTCTCGAATTGGAGCCAATACCCGCCTTGAGTTTGAATGTGGCTCCAGGCACGAAGGTTTACCTGCGCCCGGAACGTTTAACGCTGATGCAGGGATTTGCAGTGCTCAAGGCTGCCGATGTGCAGGTGTTAGGTGGACGCGTAGAACAGCTGGCCGAAAAATGGGAGCTGGCGCGTACAATGATGAAGTATGCGCGTAGTGGACGAAGAATAAGTGGATCATCTGGGCCACCGCCGTGGATAGCTTTTGGCAAAAAGCTTGAAGTAAAGGAATCGCTGGATGCGCGCAATTTTAAGAGCTTGCAGGCGGCGACAGATAAGGATAAAGATGCCAGCAAGGAGAATGAGGAGTTCAAAGCCATGCGCACGGAAGCTATTGCAGAGGCAGCCAAAGCAGGCTCGAAAAAGGTGGGGTGCATCTACACGTTTTTATTCCTTTTTTATTTATTTTTTTTACAAAATTTTCCAGGTTTTTGGTGGCGGCAATCAGCAGATAATCGACCACAATGTGAAGAAAATTTTGGAAAAAGGCTACAATGAGGAGGACGCAAAGCAGGCGCTGCGCTCCACCAACAACAATCTCGAGCGTGCTCTATACAATCTCAAGAGACGCGACGACTACAAACGCAATGAGGATAAATCCAGAAACAGTGTCGAATCTGCGCCTGCTACAGGACGTTTTGGTCGTGGCGGTACAGCAGCGCGAGAATTTGGTGGTAAACGTGGTGCAGCGAGTGCTAAGGAGGAAGCTTCTGCCACCAAGCCTGCAGGAAATGTATCGCTCTTTGATTTCCTAACGGAAAAGCTGCCAGCGGTAGGTTGTTTTTTTTCTGCATTTTATCTGAATCATCTTGAATTCGTTTTTACTTTCTAAATAATTGCATAGAATGTTGAAACTGTTAGTCGCACCGAGGCTGTAACAACAGCAGCTAATCTGTCCAGCAGCAGCATCAACAACAACACGTCCAACTCTAAATTTGAAAAGTCCAAATCGGACGTTGTTAAATCTAGCCATCCCAGTAAAACGCAGCAAGACTCAAGCAGCGCTTCGACGCGTCCCAAATTTGAAAATAATCTCTCGTCTAGCTTCGCTGCTAACCGCACGCCAGGTGGACCACGCTCTGGTGGGCGTTCCGAGCGTGAACCTTATAATGCTTCGGAACGTCAGTCCAGCTCGCGCTACAACAGTGCTGGTGGACGTGGTCGCGGTGGACGTGGCGGTGGATTTCAGAGCGGAAATAGGGCGTCATATGAAGAAGGCAACACTCGCGGAGCTGGCTACCAACAACGTCGTGAAACTGGCGGTGGTGCAGGAACAGAACGCAGTGCCAACTCGAACAACAATGCTAATAATCGTAGCAATCGCAGCTCACATGAGCGTTCCACAGCAGCTACCACCAGCCAGCAGAGTGGCAATGACAAGAATCAGACCCAGTCGGCTGGTGGTTATGAGAATCGACGCCAACCTCAGGACTATCAGAATAAAGGACACGATAAGGTAAAGAATTTTTTAACATTAAAATTATTAATGTGCTTGTCGAAGTTTCGGTACGATTGAAAGCATATCTTGTTGAGTTTATTTATGTGAATCTAGTCGTTCTTAAAGTATAAACACATTTTGAGATGCTTGATAACAGGGTGTCACAGTTAGTGTGTTTCATTAATAATTTTTGGGCGTTGTTTTATTTTTGTATTTGGAAATTATTTCGGTTCAGTAAAATTACCTCCACAAAAATAGAAAGATGTTATAATATATAACACTAAAAAAAAGAAAAAGGAATAAAAATACAGTTGTTTTGGAAAACTTATCCTGTCAAAAATGTACTCAAAAAGAGAGCGTTCCAAATCGGCCATTGTCAATAAGTGAGCAAACAAACGATTTTTCTGTAGACATCAAGCCACAGGCATCAATCCAACTCTGGCGACGAGTTTCATTTAAAGGCACTAAATAAAATTTAAAAAATTTTTTACTGAATAATAAATTAATTAAAAAAAATTTCATAACATCACGGACTGAAAAACTTCACACAAATCACACACGATTTTTCCCTCTTTCATTATTTTAAATTTTTATTTAAACGCGCAATAATTCTTATTGAATTTTTATGTTTGTTTTTGTCACTTCCTTAAATTTTCGCATTTTTACTCACAGCTGTTTTTGACAGGTGTTGTTTTCCCTAGTAGAAGAAAAAATAAGCAATTGTCAATGCTACCTGGTTACTTATACCAAGATATAACACACAAGAAAAATTAATGCCTAATTTGTATGGAAATTTTTTTACATTTGATTTTTTATTTTGAGAACATTCACTGAACCGATTTTGTACAAAAGAATGAATGATACACCAAAGCGTTTGTCTTAAAAAGTACACTTCAATAAGTGTGTATGATATTACCAAAATTAGTGTATAAATTTATATGAAATGTTTAAAAATATCCAACAATTAGTATACAAATTTGGTAGTGTTTTTAAAACTCTAAAAAGCGATTATTGCCCATCAGCCCAAAATTTTTTAATATTTTCTCTGTGCTCTTCTTATAACCATTAGTGTAAAAATCAGACGTTCCGCTTTGACGGTTTCGGTGGTCGCGCTCTCAGTCGTGAGCCTAACTGGTTTTTTTGTAGCATGTAAACAAATTTATTCCGTTTCGTTTTGACAGTATCGGCGGTTGCACTCTCAGTCATGAGCCTACCTGGTTTTATTATACCATGCAAACTAATGTATTCCGTTTCGGCGATCGCGCCCTTGGTCGTGAGCCTACCAGATTTTATTGTAGCATGTTTGTATATTTTGTGTTCTTTCTCAAAACACCTAATTTGACACTTATGTCTTATGTACAATAAAAATTAAAAAACAATATTTTACCTGCAACCTTATATAACAACCCTTACTCGTATATCTATACTATTTTATAAAATTGAAGTGAAGTGAAAATTTAAAGTTACGACTTTATTCCAAAAGTACTGGGCAGCTTTTTATGAAACAAATTTATAAATATCATATTTGTGCTACAGATTTATTTAATGGTATTTTTCTTTCGAAATTTTAATAATAACTTTATTTAATTAAGGTACATATTAGGTTTTTTAAGAAATCATCCCAGCTGCCACGCATTGCTTATTCGTTCTCTTTTTACGCGTTTGTGTTGCGAGTGTTTCCATGTTGCTCTTTTTTCTCTTTCTTTTCGTACTCAGCTAGCACAGCGTAACAACAAAAAACTGATGAGCATCGAGCAAGGCGAAAAGTGAGATACATATAAATGTAGAGCGTCGCACAGTGGCTCGATTTGACCTGCCCCGTTGGAAAAATCATAAGTTCTAAACGAATTGAGATAAACACATAGTTTATTTTGCTATAGATAAAAATATTATGCAGCTTGCATGGTGAGAAATTTCATTAGAAATGTTTACAGGATGTAACGGTATGCGTTGTTGAAGTTTAGGTCTTTGCAGGGAGGGAATAAAGGTAGAATTGGCAGAAAATAAGACGTCTCCTGTGTAGACATATGTATATGTTTATGATCAGCGACACCCCCTGAGTCGATTTTATAAATAAAAATATATAAATTTTTTTATCAGCTTTACTTCTTGAGTCTATCGCCTGTCCGACATTTCCTTGAAAACACGATTACGGACAAACGAATAAAGCTACAAGATTGAAACTTGGCATATAGAATACCTATCTCCATAGCCTACTTGGTACTGAAAATGAGCCTGATCGGTTAATGTCCACTCCTACCTCCCATAAAGTCCCACTTCAGAAACTATTTGAGAAGCCATAACTTTCGGCTTGTACTTTATATTTCAAAAATAATTGCCAAATAATTTTATATTATCAGTAAAAATCATTGTGCGAAAAATGGGCGTGATCCACCTACTTTAAGTAGTCCCATAAAACTACTATTTTGGAATGTCTATGGAATTACATTTAAAAATTTTTTTTAAAATATTTTATAAATTTTTTTTTTTAATTTTTTACATAATTTTTTTTTTACATGTCAATGTCTGAATAATTATTATTATCTAATAAATTAAGCATTTCTAGAGAGTAACATTTTTTTAGCTCTTTATCTGATTTGACATGTCTTAGAGAAGAAATTTTTAAGTCCGATGAGACTGCTAGCATGTTGAAAAGGTCCTCGTTCTGTCGCTTTCGTGAAATTTTGCATGTATTCTGATATCTGTATTTTTTGTAGTCCTTATTTTTGGATTCTTGCGCTTCTTCTGACAGTTCTCCGATTGGTAAAGATTGATATTCTATGATACTTTTACCGTGTACCAGCACTTTATGAACGGTAGGCGTAAGTTTTTTCAGGATATTTTTGCTGCAGCAAATCTGCAGTTGTTGTGGCATATTCTCCGAATTTGTCGGCTTACTTTTCTCTACAGCACAAAACATTGAGAATTACTTGCAGCCTTTTATTTATTTCTCCAGTTTTAATTAATTCAACACCAGTAATTCGAGCTGTCAATCCGTTTTTTTAAAAAAATTTCTGGATGCATATCCATAATTGCTGTTTCATATCCTTGTTTTGGTTGGTCAACTTTAGTCCAACCTGCTTTTGAAATGCGGCTTGAATTTTTCTTTTTCTATCTTCAACCTTTTGAGTCTTTTTGCATATTGGGCAGGAGAGTCTGATTTCGTTTTTGTTAATTCGTTTAAAACTTTTCCGTCAATAGTTAAGAAAAACTCATGTTTGATTTCTATCATTATTTCGTCGTCAACTTTATGGTAAGTAGGTTGAAAATCACCAATTTGATCTTTTATGTTATTAACCGTGCTTGAAATTAGTTCTGGAGTTTCCTTTGCGTACTGAAACATTATCGGTCTACAAAAATGAACTGAAGAATGCCGAGGATTTTTCCAATGTTCTGCTATGTCGCTTTTTAACCTTAGCGGAACAACTGAAACCATAAAAATATTTTCATCGGTTATATTTTCCCCTTCTGGTGAAACGATTGCTTGCTTGTAAGCGCTTTGTCCAGATGATCCATCGCAGCCCCACTTAGTTAATAATTTAAGATTTGTTGGAAGTGTGCTTAACTCTTGCTCGCTTATACTTTCCATAATCCTTTTCGCAGTATGATCTATCATATCTTGAAGTTTCACTTGAGCTGATATCTCAGTAAACTCTCCATTAAGTGGATCGCTTGCTTTTTGCGCTGCTGTTATATTAGCATAACTTGGAAAAACATCAACATTATGTTTACTTAAAGAATCTCGCATTAATGAATATTTTTCTTTTGATAATTCCAAATCCATGAATAAGGCCAACGCATCCTCGGAAGTATACTTGATGGGATGTAAATTCGGTGGAGTAGGAATGCTGTCGTTAATCCTCTCTAGTCGGAGTGGACTAGCATATAAGCTCTCTTTTGTATTTAACTTGCAAGACTATTGAAACCTGATCAGTGGATAACGTTTCGGTGGAATCCATTTGCTTTTTCTTTTTTGTATATGTTCATCCAACTTTTCTGCAGTTTCTTCAAGATAAAGATCCGTACTTTTTTCTAGCCAGTCCTTATTTTTGCAGAAGAGACGAATTTTTATACGATGTGACTCTATCCATCATCTTTAATGATATAGTATATTTTATGTATTGATTTGTCAGTATCAGATGCATTCAAACTTTCTTCGGTTACTAAAATATTTCTGTTTTCTCTTACCTGCTCTTGACTTTCTTGGATCGATTGGTAATTTTTAGACGTAATATTTGATGTAAGAAATTCCAATAATCAATTTAAAGTTTTTTGTTTCTTTCTCCGAGCATAAATAAACTTCAAAAAGATGTCTAAATAAGAAACAAAAGGTAAAAAAAATTCGACAAAATTAAATTTTTAAAAAAGGTGACCTTTTCAGTCAGATGATTTAAAATTTTTTTTCTGTGACTATTATGGTCCAAAAGGGATCTGCTTACCAAATTTCACCTTTCTAGCTCAAAATTTAAGATTCAATTTGTATAAAATACTGGCGAACGCAACTTCCTACAACCAAGACCTCTCCATAAAAATCGATCTAGCGCAGAAAGTTGTACATAGTTGCAGCTGAGTTTATTACAGAATGCTAAGAAATAACCATAAAATAAATTTTTAGTAACTAGAACGTGTAACTACATCTACTCGTGGATTTTTTGAAACTCCACGTTAAGTTTGAAAATAACGCCAAAACAGTGTTTTAGAAAAACGCAAAAAAAATACAAAAACAAAAAATCACTTAGTTTGTAATATCTTTTTTTTCATATAGACCAATACTTACTTCTGTGACAAAAACATGTCCATGTTTTTAAACGTTTCTCAAAAATTTCGGCATGAACGTGATCTTTTTTTAAAAAAATAATTATTTTGCAAACTTGAAAAATCACTGAACTTTGGCGAATTATAAAAATAAAACTAATCATCCAAATGAGTTTAAGTTTCGGATTCCTTAGCTCCAAACATTTCTTTATCTGATAAAAATATCAATTATGCAAAAAAAAAACCACTCGAAAATTGACTTTTGCCACGACCGCAGGCAGAACGAGCCATTGTACGGAGCTCCAAAAGAAAACAATATAAAAAAAGACAATTTTTTATTTCTTTGATATGTATTGCCTTAACCCAATAAGGACGATGATGCCATATGACATCACTTATGACATCACTTAGTCGGATGTCGCAAAACTAATCGTATCACATAAAAATTAGTCAAAAATAAAATTAGCTAAAAATTAGCCCATGTGTGAAAAAATTGTGTCGTCTTTATAGAGTTAAGAAGATTGATAACAAAACGTCGGTGGCGAAGCCACGAACAACAGTGACCTGCTAGTCTTTTATAAATATTAATTTCAAAATATACAAACAAAACTGCATTGAAAATTACCGCAGTTCTTTTTACAAATAATATTTTAGACAAGACTATAACATATTTATAAAACATTTTTAATATATATACAACAATTGGTGCAATTTTTAATTTAATGCATACATATTTAACCCAATTTGGGGATTTTGTGTTTGAGGATTTTGTTTTTAGAGGTTTTGCTTTTTGGGATATTGCTTTTGTGAATTTTTTGTATAGAGATTTTGTTTTTGGGGATTTCAAAACCCCTCAAAAAATAACGCAACATTTTTTTGATAATATTTTCTTGAACAAAAAAAAAATTTTTTTTAAAAGACCAAAATTTAAAAATGCAACGAAATTTAACCCCAAAACTAGTGAAAAATTTTTTGATCTAGCATTAAAATTTAAATTTATTTTTACCCTAAAAGTAGTATACAAATATTGTGATTTTTTATTAACACACCAAAGGACTATTTAAGTGTTTTTTATAAAATGTATCAAACTAATTATTTTTTTCACAAATGCAAGTACTAAAAAAACACGATTTCAAGTTAAAAAGTTACCCTAAATTTTCGATAATTTCTTCTTAAACAAACACTTATGTATGTATTTTAATAGACAAAAATTTTAAAAATATGAAAAAAATAAACCACTTAAATGTATTTTAAAATTAATGTACATAACGTCACCTGCATGCCAAGACCACGAATGTGCTTTTTTATAGTTTTTGGGAACCCGAGTTAAAAGGTTTGAATGCTTTTGAAAATTAAGTAAGTAAAATTTTTTAAATTTTTATTTACCGAATATTAAGTATTTAGTGACTTAACAATAGTTTAAAATTTGGCTGGCCTACCTCTCTCCAAGGGGATTAAAAACACATTCATTGTTTTGGCATGCAGAAAAATTAAAATTTATAAAACTTCATGCTTTCAAAGAATCGAGTAATGTAGTATGAATGTTGAAGATCTGTTATTTATTGATACTTTGGTTTGCAGATATGTATGCATTAGGTCCCTCGATTTATGATTTAAATTTGGTTGGCATACCTCACTCCTAACTGATTTTAGAACACATTCATTGTTTTGGCATGCACAAAAATTCCAATTTTGTTTAAATGTTTGTGCCACAACAATGAATGTGGCATGATAAAAAAAAATAAAAAAACACATTCATTGATTTAGAACTGTATTGCTGCGGCAGATCTGATCTACATTCATATTCCATATGTTGATACAATGTTCCTTATATAAAATTGCATCAGAAGCAGCAATAAACCCAAAATCGAATTTTTTCACATTTATGGTTTTGGCATGCAGGGGACGATATATAAAATTAACTTCACGAAAAATTTATTCTGTACAAAACTTATAGCGTTTTTATTTAAAAAAAAACGATTTAAGTAAAAAAAACCCAAAATTTTGTTGATTATTTTATCTAGAATAAAAAATTTTATATTTTCTGAGTGATTTTGTGTGCTTAATAGATATATCCTCATGGAACTTTTGCAACGATTTTTTTAACCATGATTTCGAAGTATTCTATTTTTCTGAAACGTTTCTTTGAAATTTTCTTTCCAAAAATACTCAATAATAGCACCAAAAGCAGTAAAAACTAAGCATTTCATTATAACAAAGATCATTATTAATCTTACCGCATTATACTCTTAAAAATTTTTTAAATATGACTATTAAACCATTGCAGTCACGCTACAATCATAAGGAACACAGCAACAATTCGGGTAGCAACAACCGGCAATATGAGAACAATGCAATTCGACGGGAAAGCAGCTACAACGCAGGCAACAACAATAACAGTAACAGCAGCAAAACAACCGCAACTCCAGTTCCAGTCAATGCCAACAACAACAACAACAACCAGAACAACTCGAATAATAGTGAACGTATGAATAAGCTGGTGGAGTCCACCTCTAAAATGAAAATTGATAAAACGCGAGATAGTGGACGCAACCAGCAGCGTCAACAAAATCAACGCCAGCAACAACAACAACAGCAGCAGCATCAACAACAACAGCAGTATTCAGCGCAGCAACAGCAGGCGCAACAAATGCCAACAGTTCAACAATATTCAGCAACAGCGCCTCATCAGCTACACCAACAAATGCTGTTAAATAATCAAGCGCAGTCCAACTACGGCCAGCAGCTTTCCAATGGTTTCAGCTATGACCCTAGCAAAATAATTGGCTTCCAAAACAAAGAAACCAATGAATTTGCCATGACTTTGCTCAAGAGTCAGGGTCTTACAGCACCAGCTGCGCCTCAGCAAACTCCAACAACAGCTACACATTACATGCCGCCCTCAGTTGCGCCGCTACAAATGCCACAACAACAACAACAGCCATTTGCCAAGCCCGCTGCTTTTGTCTTGCCAACGGTGCAGTCAACTGCTCCATCCTCCAATAGCAGCAACTATGGCATGATGCAGCCCGCCGAAAGTTGGATGTGGAAAATTGGAGACATTTGCTTGGCCAAGTATTGGGATGATGGACGCGTGAGTTTGTTTTTTATTTTGTTCTCTAAGATTTAACAGTATTTAAAAATATATTTATCTGCATCTATCTATCTTAGTATTATGAAGCCGAAATCACGGGAGTATCTGAGAAAACTTGCGTTGTCTTCTTTCGTGGATATGGCAATCATGAAGAGGTACTACAGAGCGATTGCTTGCCCATCACCGATGCTAATCATCGTCCTATCAACCACTTCAACAACCCCAATCAACAGCAACAACAGCAACAACAGCAACAGCAAATTCTTGCTGCTACATTACAACAGCAACAACCACCGCCTAACATGCATCTTAATAACTCGGGTCAAAATCGAGCCGTACCCAATCGTTATCGCGGTGAACGTCAAGTTTATGTGCCACCACCAAAGCGTGATAACTGACAGCTGCCCGCGGGCTGTGTCACTTCAGTCTCACATCCGTGTTGAGCATAGTTAGAAATTTTTAAATTTCCCTCTTCTTATGTTGAAACAAAAGTATTTGTCCATCTATAACATACCAATATAATAAGATCTGTTGGTGTCCGCGGCATGCATTTAGTAATAAAAGAAACATTCACACTCACATAATTGTTGTCTCGCAAATAGCCTGTGTGACCTAAAACACCTACCTAGATTATCCATAACTGTTTGCTGTATCAATGAAAAAAAAACAAAAATAGTTGTTTGTATATGATAATTGTAACTAAAATCAATAAACTTAATCATTATTTATTGTCCAATCGTGGTTGCACTTCATACAAAAATTTTTGTAAATGTTTTAATATTATAATCAACTTTGAGATTAAACTATATTTTTAAGTTGCCTTGGCTATCTGGGAGCAAAAGGCAAATATAATGTTCATGTGAAATGAAAACACCCTCCCCTTTAATTTTGTGTAAGTATTTACAAAGAATTTAAAAGAATAAAACTCGTAAAAGTCACTAGAGTTCTTAAAACGACACAAAAGCGGCTCGGAATAAAGGCTAAAAATTATGGAGAGCAAGTATGACTCCCAAAATTTAAAGCTGATTTAGTGGATTAGAATAATATGGAGCTATTTTATGTTGAAACAAAAACTGGATCTAATTGAACTTTTGAAAACCGTAACGAGGTGGAAGATGATGCATTTTAAAACTTGGCCTAATCAGAGCATTAAATACAGCAGATGCAAATATATATCATAATGAAATAGAAATAGAAAAATAAAATAAAACCCAAAAATTGTTCATACAAGCTTGAGCGTTATCTCATAATGAAATAAGACCAACAATTTTGGGCTTTATTTAACCTTCACCTGGCATGCTCATCCTGAGTAACATACCTGGACTTCGTACATACGAACCCCAGTGATTAAAATCTTTGTAAAAAATTAAATATTGATTATTTTGTCTCAAAAAATTCAGAGATCATCTTTAGATACCACTTTAAACTGTAGAATAGTCTAATTAAAAAAAAAAAGATCAACGTTCATAAAAAAACCGGAAAAATATAAATAAATTTCAAACAAATCAAAACGAGAAAGAACGTGGGGTATGTACGTACCCCACGAGGCCAGGTGAAGGTTAATTCTCTATTTTGAGTTTTTCATCTTTTTTGGCCTTGTTTCATATATTATTTTAGAGTCTAAAATTTAGACATTACTTATTTTTAAAAAAAAAAAATTTGGGTCTTGTTTCATTTTCGGCTTGGGCTTTATTTAATTTTTTTTTCTATTTTTAGGCGTTATTTAATTTTTGTTTTCATTTAATTTCTTATTCTGAGCGTTATTTCATTGGGGGTTATTTCCCTGAACCGATTTGTTCGACATTTTTTAAGTTAAATTTCGTGGTTTTTCTTTTTGAGATTTGTCAATATTTTTGGCTTATTTTGATTTTTTTTTTTTTAATGTTGGTTTTTCTGATATTTTTTAATCAGTCTTTGGTTTATGTTTTATTTGAGCGACTTTTATTTCTGGCAAATGTGGATTAGGCAATATTTCATACCGACACTTTTATTAAACTGACAAAATAAATTTTGTAAATTTTAAAATTTTTTAAATTTTATTTCTTCGGTCAAAATAAAACATTGTTTTTTAAATGAAAATAAAAACTATTCTTTATTTATTTAAACTTTATTTATATTTTTTATTTATTAGTAATGAGTTCTCGAAAACGGCCCAATCAATTTCGCAAAAACGATCGAGAAACGAAAAATTCGTTTAGCAGCGCACATTGGGTTATTTGACCGATTTAGGCGGCCAAATTATTCTATTCGGTAAATAGTTTATATTAAAGTCTTTTATTTGATTTTAACCCTGTACGACCATTGGGACATATTCAACACTATTTAACATTGCAAAAATTTGTTGTTTTTTTATCTAATCTGTATTTAATAAAATTGGCTTTTAGCAGCCTAAATCCCTTAAATACCCCTATGTACATCCCAAAAAGTGCTTACATCCGAAGTTCGATCCCGAAATTGGAAAAGTGTGATCAGTGGCGTAAAAAGCGGGCCCGCAGAGCCCGCATTGCGGGCGGGCGCAACTAAGCCAGGGGCGCCGTCAAGTTCCTTGATGAAAATGATAAATAAAGTGGAGAACGACGTACAGTATAAAATAAGCAGCCAAGAATCTAATATATTACCAAGTTGCATTTTTTCAAAATAAAATTTTTCTTGTTATTCAAATTATATTCAATTTTTTTTATATCAAAATAAAGTTTAAAATTTCTTATGTCTGGCAATCTTGCTGTTTTCGCTTACATTTTTAAAATGTGGTTTTAAGTTTATCATTAAAGTAAACACTAAAAGCGGGATACATATTTTTAAATATTCAATTTTTAAAAAGCTTAAAAAATAATTTTGAGAAATATTGACTATAAGTTTTTCACAAAAACTTCATTAGACCTTCGTTACACCAAATAAAAAAAAAATTCTTGCTAATACGGAAGATACACATTTTTTTATGGTGACCTATTTAGTTAAAATGTTAGATATATTTGATGTATGGCAGCTGATTATTTTTCAAAATTTAAAAACACAAAACAACTCAATTTTTAAAATGTCCTTGATGTAATCAAAAAGCTTACAAATATGAACAAAAACGTTGTTAATTTGAATAGGTAGTATTTTCCACGGTTGAGTTACTAATATATAATTAATCATCTAAGAAATTTATGTAGCAAATTTCATTGTTTTAAGAAAAGACCTTATGAAGTTTCAGGCAAAAATGGGTTTCGTTTATATGGAAAGTGGGTGTGGCAGAGGTCGGATTTGTTTAACTTTTTCAAGATTTCTCAATATTGTCTTCAAGGATATTCGTGCCAATTTTCATAGCTCTACGATCACTATTTCTTTTTTTGGCCAAATATTTTGAGCAAAAGTCGTCTTTGTTTCGGTCGGAGTCAATTTACCCGTTTGCTTTGATATTTTCAGGAAGTCAGCTACTGATGTTATTTGAATCATTCAGTTGGTCATATTTTGTGACGTTAGCAAATTCTTTAATTAACAGGTAACGTCAAATACAAAACATTTAAACTAAACATCTGAAACTTATCATTCCACCCATAAAAAATTATTGATCCCGTTTATTCAATCATTAAGTTTGTTTACTTTTTTAAATCATTAATATGTGATGCTTTTTTACCTAATTTTTTTTAATAAATTCTATTAAAATAAAATATATAAAATAAGATATTTTTAAAATATAACTTGTAATAAATGATGATCATCATATGACCATTGAATTAAAAAGTCTCTTTTTGTTTTCTTTTTTTGTTTATCAAGAGTTCTCTTGTTTTCTTCTACGCTTCTAGTAATCTAGTAATAACATAGTTTTACTCTAAAAGTAAAAAGCAGGGCGCTTTTAGAAACCTGCGGGCGGGCGCACAAAATAAAGTTACGCTTCTGAGTGTGATCCTGCTGGCATCCCTAATTAGGATATAAGGAAAATTTATATACCGGGATGAACTTGCGTAGTCCAATTGTGCGCCAAAAGTGAATTTTATAAAACACCGATCTGATTAAAAAAAAACAAATTTTCACGATGTTGAAGGTAAAAGATATTAAAAATAAAAAAAGATAGTTGTAAAAAATTGGATTTTGGCGGGAAATAGTGAAAATTTACTCGGAAAGGGGATACATATGTTTGTCCAACTGATATATTTTAAATATTTCATAAAAATCTCATTATAAAGGAGTGCAGAAGGAGAACAATTCTGATTATAAAGGGCTTTTCAATAGGGAAAAAACAATTTTGTATTTTCATATAAACACACACTTACTTTTTTTTAGATTTGTCAATTTGAAAACATGCTCGCGATGCACAATGGGGTATTGTATGGGCTTTTAGGCTTATAATAATATCGGTTTTGATACCGGTTTAAAGAAAATAAAATTCTACGTCACTAACAACAAAATTATTGACCTGACATTACTAGTTGAAAAGTAAAACGCGTTTAAAAATTAACTTTTTGCTTTTGTTCGCGCGCAGTGAAAAATTAGATTTTTCTTTTTTGCTTTTTTAAAGTAAATTGTTATTAAAAAAAGTTGTGGAAAGTTTTTTAATGGAACCTTCAACATCAGGTAATTGTGGTTCTTACTACATAAAAACTTTTTTGGGTAAATGTTTAAAAAATAATTTTTGTTTTTTAAAAAATGTGTAAAAAAATTAAGCTTTTTTGTTATTCAAGTGGAGTTCGTGATTTTTTTTTTTGTGTGCACTTTTGTCATCTAATTGTGATTTGCTTTATATAAACACTGTCCATAATAAGTGCTTAAAATTTGATTGTGCCATTTTTTGCCTTTTCGGAATTATTTAATTTTTTGTAAGAGAACTCCAGTCGCTGTAATCAAAACAAATCTATGATTTCGTTGAGAAAAATAAAAGAAATAAAAAGTACAAAATAGATTTTGTTATTTACAGAGAATGCGTATTACAAATCAAAACTTATGTGCAATTTCAAGTTCATTTATTATTTTTTGGTAGAATTTTACGAGATTTTACAATTTTAATAAAGTCACTTTGTATGGGAAGTAGGCGTGGTTTTTATCCGATTTGGTAGAATTTCATACTTAAAACGGATATTAAATATCAAAGCTCATATGTGTTGGTATTAATAGAGAGCAAAATGCAGAACCGTCGAATTTCACAGGTCAAAAAATTCTGCATTTGCTATACATTTGCGGTCAACATTTTCGAGAAAAGAACACAATTTATTTTAAGATCAACATTTCTTTTTTAGAAAAGAACAGAAAAAATGCAGAAGTCTTGAAGATGTCAGAGAAAATTCAGTTTTTTTTCCCAGAAAAGAGTGTGCTATTAGTTTTATACAGCATTAAATTTTGCAATAACGAACCGGTGGGATGTCTATGGACATTATATATGTCCATGGCACCTTCTTTCTGTTTTCTTTTGGACATTATGGGCTTAGACACTGTGTCCCCCACCGAATTTTGCACATAATTCTACATAGAATCGCATTAAAAAACGAAAAAATTTTTTGACTTGGCTACTTCAACTCAACCGTCCATCTATTTGAATTTATCCGATTTGTTTTGAATAAACAATTCTAATTATCGAAAACGAACTGTATGTCACATTCAACTCTTGTGCGCAGTGTTGCCAAATTTCTTTATAGTAACTTTTGCACTCAGCTCTTTCATTTATTTTTATTTAGAAATAATGCTTACATATAAGACAGGGTCCTTTGAATGTTTGAATGCTGTGGTTTTATTTAAGAAATCTTTTTTAACATTCATATTTCAGGTCAAAGGTCACAAAAATATTCGAGAATCGACCAACTGTCTGTAAAGCAGTGAACAAAAATTAACACAAACGTAGCGTATGTTAAGGCACTGTAGCGTAGAATTGAGAAAACATAGCATTAAAGATGCATAGCGTAGATTTTTTTAAAACAGTCCCTAGATGCTACTACCCTTAAGGTGATTTTTAGAGGATTAGCTCATGATTTGCTATGATAGAAACTGTTTATTGAATTATTTTCCAAAATGAAGCAAAGCAAGAGTGAAAAAGATGGGTTTTAAAAAAAAATTACAACAAAAAAGTTTGGCCTTTATTTTGAGCAAAGATTTGATATTTTAGAGGTTTTAAATGAAAATATAACCAATAAAGTTTTCGTGTACCGTTGTATTTCTCTTTCGACCTTTCATGCAAAATTACGTTGTACCTACTGTGAACATCTATAGTTTTCGAGATATCGCAATAGTTTTTAAGTCGAAATAACCGAAATTTTTCAAAATTTACTATATGTAAGAAATTTTACCATCACAATATATATTCACACTTGTTACATAAAAAGTGCTTATTGTAGGGTATCCGTATGAAATGGCGAAAAATGTTTTACTTCAATGTTAAAAATTCCCTTTTACATCATGTTTTTCTCTCTCTTACAGTTAAGCTTTTATTTAATAAATGCTCTTTTTACGCTCATATTTCAAATCAAAGGTCACTAATCTAAAAAATACTGTGCAGCCAGACCTTTCATCTGATGCCTCGATTCTTTACTAAAATTAATATAAAATTTCAACGTTAATTTTTCAGAGGTTATCAATTTAAAATGATTTGGCACATCTATGGTGCAGTACCATATGAATGCCATACGTTTCATTGTCCTTATTCTAGAATAAATATCAAAAAGTGATCGACTAAATTCGACGTTTACGTATTAATATATAAGATATATACATATATGCAAAATCGAATATCGGATGTATATCTCCTGAAATCGTGGTCAAACAGTTGTCAAATATCGGATCATCGAATTATCGTAACAAATCCGATATATCGGACCACATGGCAGCACTGATTATGCGCCTCTCTTCAAATGCTGTTATCAACAGTGCTGCCATATTTTTGTGAGTGAAAAGGCATTGGCCGATTCAATACCTATTTTTTAAATATTTTCGAAAAAAATTTAAAAAAGAAACGCATAAAGAAAAATTCATATTTTTTTAAACCTTTTTTTAATGTGTGGTAATAAAAAATACATACTTTTGTTATAAAAGAGATTGACACCTTTTTCATTTGATAGCCTATTGTCATTTTGGAAGGTTTTAAGTACAGTGGAATTCACTTATAACGGCCTCGTTTATACCAACATTTCTGCTCTAACGTCGTATTCTTGAAGTCTGCATTTTCTCATTTCTTAGGAACTGAGTTCGCTTTATCGTCGGTGGATAACTAATTTATTGTATTTGTTTACCCTAAGTTTTATGTTTTTATTTTTACTATTGATAATAAATTTTTTTCTTCATAATAAATGAATTAAGTAAATAATGAAAAATAAAAAATTATGTGTGTATATAACGACATTCGGTTGTAACGACGAAATATTATGGTCCCTTCAGGGTCGTTATAACCGAATTCCACTGTATTTAAATAAATTTTTCTACACAAATACATGTCTTAAAACTTAAAAGACCTTTTTAAAAATAACTCGATTCTTAGACAAAAAGTAAGAGCTCAGTTTTACTATACTTTGCTTCTAGTTTGATGTGTACTTTGTGTGATTTACGTTTCCATAATATGAAATGTACGCCATTAGAATGGTTCTTCTTACAAAAAAATATAATAAAAAATCTCCAAAAATTAGGAGTTTTACACAATTTTTTCACTAGCTTTTCTTAAAACGGTTTTTAGCTTCAAATACGATTCTGAGAGTATATTTGAAAGTCCAAGTAGACAGTAATATTTAATTCCACCCGACCTAACAATCAAACTATTTCTCCTGACAAGCTTTCGAATTTTTTTTTTAAATTTTTAACACCGTGTTATTAATTTCCGATGAATTTTTTAACGACAAAAATTAATAAAGGAACCGAATTAGTAAAATGCATATTTATGAATTTTAGAATATATATAAACATCTCTGAGTTAATGCTTTATATAAGTTCATTTCATGGATCAATGCTACTACAGGTACAAAAAAAAGTCTTTAGTTTTAAAAAATCTAGTGAAAATATAAGCCAAATATGTGTGTCTATTAGGGATATAACTTTTTTATTACTGCGAAATACCAGTCTAGCACCATGTGGGGAATGTTGTTCTCATAAAAAAAACTATTTTTTTAAGTTGATTCGCTGAAAAAAGTTAACGCACCGAAAGCGATTTATTATAATATAGAAATACTACCTTCTTAGATAAGAAAAAAAAAATAAAGGAAGTTAATAAAAGGTACTTTTTCCGCTTAAAATATCGCGATTTGGTCAAACTTTTGCATTAGACCTATGAAAAATAGTTTGGTATTGAAGATTATATAAGAATGGAAACAAAAAACGACTTATTTAAGACAAGAGTAACTGTTATAATGAAAAATAAAATAAATAAATAAAAACAAATCTTCAACGCTTTCGGTGCGGAAACTTTTTTCACGATAGAGGAAAAGTGAAACCATATTTTTTTATATTTTATCATGCCCCACACGTCTATGCGGTGGTATTTTTGATATTTGCAAAAATTGCAAAAAGTTATATCCCTAGTGTCTATTTCCAACGGATTCGTTAGTTTTGTTTTATTCATATTTATTTTTGATAAAATTCTTTCAACATTTGCAGAAGAATGAGACAAGCATATTAATTCTTTTACAAATGCTGTTAAGTTAGGAAACGCCAAACAAGAATCGGTTATTTTGATGTAATGTAACTCTTTCCAAAAATGTGCCACTAATACTTCATTATTTTCTTAAAAAAATATTTTGAAATTTAAGTTTCGCAGCTTACGAAATTCATTATCAATATCTTGAAAATCTTTCGGTAGAATTAAATTTGGAAACTGTAAAAGTAAGCTTTGACAAAATTGTACTTCGCAAGTCAAAATTTTTTTTGGATCTATTAAAACAAGCTTTTTCAAAACAACATCATTAAAATTAAAACATTTCTTTATTTGAGTGTATAATTTAAAATAAAACTCCACGCTATTATAAATATGTTTTTGTCCGCAGTTTGTAGACACTGAGATTCAAGTTTTTGTTTAACTTCTTTACCTAAGTAAATATCATCATTTTATTTTGGTTTTCAGTATTCTCAAATTTAATTAAATTAAAATCAATATTGTTCAAAACCTTAACCTTATAAAAAAAGTTATCTGAACAGTTAAAAATATCACTCTCATGAAAATAGTGCCTTCTATGAATTTGTAAACTTTTGCTTTAAAGCAATTTATTGATTTTATTAACAATTAGTAAAATATATTTTAAGAAACATAAATAGAGTTCGTTCACATTGTTAACCTTATTATGAATTGTTGAAGAATTTCCAAGATTATCGGCATTTACCGCAAAAGCTAAATATATTTTTAAGGTTGTGAAAAATAGGGTGGATTCTTATAATTTTAGAATTTCTTGGAGTTGATCAGTTCTCTTTGGACTATTTGATATATAGTTATAAATATCTTGAACAAGAGGCTCGACTGAAGGAGATAACTTTAGGCGTGCATATGATGAATACATCATTTTAATATAAATAAATTTGATATATAATTTTCGAAATCTTTAGCTACAGAATGATATCGTCCTATCATAATATCAACTATCGATCAGCCGTAAAACCTATAATTTGTTTTTTATAATCTAGATGATTTTTGGTTAAAATAATAATATATAAGAAAAGTAAAATACGTTTTAACATGAGAAAAAAGTTTTTGTATTCAAAATACGTTATTTTAGCCTTAAAATACGTCAAACGTCATTTGGGTTCAAAATACGTCAAAAAGACATTTTTAACGTCATGCTGGCAACGCTGGATATCAATAAAAAACAGCAGCTGCTCTTTAAACTAAACAAAACAATGTACCTCCATTTATCCCTTTCTAACACACATCTTTAGATCAAACGCCAGCCGCACACACCCTCCAAAACACCAACAACAAATGACAACTAGAAGTTGAAAGCAAAACAAGAAAAATTGAAGGTACATTGAAAACCACATTCAATTCTATAAATACGCTGCGACAGCTGCAGAGCGCACATAACGTTTTCGACCAAGGAATAAATTGTGTTGTGAGGAAAGCAAAGCTAATACAAAAAATCAAAAAAGTCAAAAATTTAATTTTAAAGTTTAAAATTTATTGCATTCAATACAAAATATAAAGTGCGGATTTTAACAATATTCGGTTCAAAAAAAGCAGCAGAAATTTAAATTTGACGCAACTTTTTTTAAAGTTGAGAGTGAACGAGCGAGCAAAAACAAAAACATCAAACAAAAAAAAAGCACTAACAATTTAAAAACCTATAGAAGCGTTGAGAAGAATAGCGAAAATATAACGCGTGACGTCACAACAAGAAATTTTAAGAAAAACGATAAAAAATATACATATTTGCTACAATTCTTAAAACAAGAACAAAAACAAAAACAATTGTTTTGAACGCAGAAGGCAAACGGTCTATTTTGAAAAATAAGCAACAAAGCGAAAAGTGAAAATAATTGCAAAAACAATAGATAGCGATAAGCGAGAAACGTAATAAAAAATAGTAGTAAAAACTAAACTAGCAAAACTTGCAACATAAAGAAAACAACCTAAACATAAAAAAACGAGTCTAGTCAGGCCTGGAAACTATTGCAACAACAACAACAACACCAAAAGAAAATAACTCAATTGATGCAATTTAGCAAAACCAAAAAAATAGACACAAAAAAGATAAACTTCAACTAGATTGGTGTAAATATATATATACTTTTTTCCACTGACTATGAATCTATCATTTGCTGGTTGCGGATTTCTGGGCATCTATCATGTTGGCGTTGCTGTTTGTTTTAAAAAATATGCTCCACATTTGTTGCTCGAAAAGATTGGCGGAGCCTCGGCTGGTGCATTGTCAGCATGTTGCCTGTTGTGCGATTTACCATTAGGTAAGTTTTTTTCTAAGATATTACACATTTTTTTAAAAACTTAAGAACTAAACAAAATATTCAGTTATTTCGGAAAAATCAGAAATAGCGGCAATTTCATTTAAAAATTTTTTTTGTAGATTATATGGATTTTGACTTAAATCAAAATATTTTTTAGGCCACTTGCAATTGGTTTAGAATTTATGAAGTTGGAAACATGGGTCTGAAAAACTAGTGGAAAACTTTTTCCTTTTACTTAAGCAGTGGCAAGGTATTTCCTTTAACATAAGCAGGTAGAAGAGAGGTTATTTTTTACCGAATCTATAAGACAATCGTAAAAGTTTAAAAATAAAAATAAAAATAAAATCATGTATAAAATGCAAAAGCTAATTTGCTAACACTTATAGTTATTATCGGCAATTGAACTATGTATATTGTATTTAATATTAACAAAGTATAAAAGTTTCTTTTAAAACGTTTCTTATCATATCAAGCTTTATTATGTACACGTATTTATATATTATTATTTTGAGTCATGAATAAAGTACAAAGAAATACTGTAAAGAGTAACAGTTTTTATTTTAGATTAATAAATTGTGTGAAATTAATGTGATTTGCTTCTGTACTTGCTTGTACTGTGTAATCTTAGCTTTTGTAATTTGAATTATATATACGCAATGAAGAAGGCACTAGACACATACCTAAATTTCCCACATTATATTTTCCAATCGTTAAACATTAAACAAATACTATGTTAATACAAAAGACTTGTTTTATCACAACAGTAATAAATTTACGGATAGTGTTCATGTACAAGAAAATTAAATTGAAATTCAGAATAGATCAAGTGAAATCTATAAACTCCATTTAAAATTTAGAAAATTCAGCAAAGATCAATTAGTTTTTAGAAAAGATCAATTGAAATTGAGAAAAGATAAATTTAAATTAAGAAAAGATAAATTTAAATTAAAAAAAGATCAATGCAAATTTAGAAAAAGGCAATTGAATTTCAGAAAACATAAATTTTAATTAAGAAAGTCCATTAGAAGTTTAGAATAGAATAAATTCAGAAAAGATCAATTTAAAGTTAGAAATTATATTAAAAATTCCATTTGGAATTCAAAATAAATCAATTGAAAAACAATTTTTAGCACATTTAAAAAATATTGTCATATACTGTCTTTAACTTTTATTCAGCGAATAATAATTCCATGTAACGATATTCCATTTTTGTTGCCTTAGCTGCTACCTTCGCGACCTGATGACGTCATAACATGCTTATTCTTATCGTGAGGCCATGTTAAAGCAATTAAACAAAGTTAAATCCATTCTTCGGTTTAATTTCTTTTAGATTGATATTGTTAAGTCAATCCCTAAAGTCTTTGATAAAATCATTTATGACAAAATGTCATTTCATGTCAAAAATGTTGTATTCTCTGAACAACATGGGTCCTTAATCGGTAAATCAGCATTGACAAACCTGGCACTCTTTTGCAATTTTGTTATTACAAACTTTGAAGCTGGCCCTCTAGCTGATGTTATATTTACTAATTTTGCGAAGGCGTTGGATAAAGTCTGCCACAAACAGGTGGTTCCAATAATTCCTATCTAACCGCATCCAGTCGGTAATAATAAAGAATATCACATCTAGCGTCTTTGAAGTTACATCTGGTGCTCCCCAAGGAAGCCATCTAGGGCCCCTCCTGTTCCTTCTATTTATTAACGATTTGCCCACATACATCATTCGCAGTGCCTTCTTTTTGCGGATGATCTTAAACTATTTTGATCTATTAAATCATGCGCTGATGTAAATGTACTTCCATCAGACATCGACTCAGTCTTTACCTGGTGTGAATTAAATAAATTACATCTCAATGTTTCGAAATGCCAATGTTTCACTTTATGTAAGTCATCATCTCCTTTAATTAATTAAATTCCTTTAATTTAACTAATTAATTCCATAAATTCATGTCAACTTGAGAGGATTACTTTAAAGAATGATCTTGGAATTCTGTTAGACCCCTGTTTAAATTTTAAAGATCACGTAAAACTTATCATCAATAAATCTCACTCCATGCTAGGCTTCTTTATAAAGAATTCTTAAGATTTTAATAACCCCTACGCTCTAAAAAGCTTATATGCCGCTCTATTTCGGCCACATTTAGAATACTGCTCACTTTTATGGAATCCTGCTTCATCCACTCAATCTCTTAGAATCGAAAGAGTTCAGAAAAAATTCACAAGATTCATGGTTTTCAAACTTAACTGGAACCTCCCTCACTTGAATCTAGACGTAAAATTCAGTCTGTCAGTTTTATTCGCGATTTACTCCATCACCATATTCAGTGTCCAGCTCTGCTTGATTTATTAGTCTTTAATATCCCATCTCAATTCCTTAGGAATCAGTTTAATTTTCGCGTACCTTTCCATAGAGCTGCTTATGCTCAAAATGAGCCTATTACACGTTGCACCATTGAAGCTAATCGGGTCTAGTCCATGATTGATATCTATGATAATATTCCAAGAAATCGCTTTGAAATCAACCTTAAACTTCTCCAAATGTATCATGTCTCTTAGTGCTATTAATTTTTCTCCAATTAATATCATATACCTTTTTATTTATTTTTTTTATTTTTTGTTAATTTTATAATAATTTTGTGATATTCTTATGACTGTGTTCTTCTTACATAATTTCTCAGTGTTATTTTTTATTAAAATTTATATCCTTAGGTATTACATAATTAGCCTATAAGAGTTAATGTCTCTGTATGCCGGAAATCTAATAAATAACAAAACTCCATAATGTCCTCATGTGCCATGATGCCTAATTTAATTACCTCTCAATTTATCATTTTTTATATCCTTACAAAATTGTTATTGTTATGTGTTAAATTTCCTTCAGCACGTTCATTTCTTAACTGTTAATTATGTTTAATTTATTTTTATAATTGTTATTTATTGGTAAATGTAATTTTATTAGGTTATATAAAGTATAATAAATTGTTAAGTAGTCTATAAGAGTAACTGCTCTGCTTGATGAAATAACTAAATAAATAAAAAGGCAGGCTGAGAGTACTATTTACATATTTTGCCCAAGGCATTACTGATCTTTGAAGTAATTTTCCAGTAGCTTTCTCAATTTCTAAAAATTGTACTGTCTCACGGTGCGTTGTCCGGTTTCGGGCATGGTTCTTTTCACTTTCTTTCTTCTTTACTACAATTAAGAATTATTGAAACAAAAAATCCACAACTAAATTGTGGAATATGTTGAATTATAGGTTAGGAACAACTGAGGGCTGGAAATGCTTGCCGAGGTTAAGGCATAACACTAGCCTCGGTTATAAGCAATTCAAATTATCCATCACGTTTCTTCCGCCTAATCGATAGTTCACGTCTGGTTCCAATCAATTCTTCCTCTAATAATCTATCCCTTTCCTTTCAGGTCAAAGACCAAATCTGTATAAAGCGCGTGCCTTGGTTCTTTGATTTTTTAAAAAAAAATGTTTATGACTCGACACCTAACAATATTAGCATCAATCGACAGGTAATAATTGCATAGATAAGACAAAAACAAAATATTTAGAGGAAAGACTCAGTTTTGGCAACGCTGTGAAAAAATCATGTTTTGTTCAAATCGTTTTGTTTTTTTCTTAAACAAATAATTGTGAAAAAATTAAAGTTTTGCTTAAAATGAGCCAATTAAATTTTTTTTACTATAAAAATATATAAAAAGAATTAAGAAATCTTAGAAAATATAAGATTTCATATGGGCATTTCCGTAGCTACGCTCGTGACAGTCGTACGACTTTAATGAGTAGAAAAACAAAGAAAAATTAAACTTACAGTTTTCTTATTATGATTTTTCAATAGTTTACTAAGCACACTATAAAAGGTGCAAAAGCCAAGAGTTGTCAAAAGTTCGGCCCTCGGATAGAAGCCACCAAAAATGATACGTTACGTGACATAAAATAGAAGTGGTTTTACCTGCATCAATATGAACGAAAAAATCTACGAAGTGTGCACGAGTTTTTTTATGAAAGTTTTTTTAATATAATCTGCAATAAAAAAAAAAAATAATCTAAAATAAAAATAAAAAAATAATATAATCTGCGTTGAAAATCTTTTTTAATTTAGCTTTTTTAATTATTTTTACACAAACTAAAGTATGATACGTTACGTGATATACGTTATGTGATAAATTTTTTCCGTCAAAGAAGTGTAAATATTTTATGGTTTTATTTATTTTATTGAACTAAAAAAACATGTAAAGTGTAATTCATGAAAGTAACAATCGAAAACTGAAAAAATTAATTAAACTTTGTATTATACGAGTATTTATTATACTTATAAAATTTCAACTTTTGTTAAAATTTTTCAACATTTGTCACCATTTTTTAACTTTTGCTTAACTTAAATTAAAAATGAGATCAGCTCTCAGTACGCTCACAATATAAATTTAAACATTTTTTCTCTATTATGGAGATTTAAATGAATTTTAAGTAACATTTAATTTTTCAGTCGTGGTAGACCTTTTGGCATGAAATGCCCATATATATTTTATAGCGTATTCTTTTCTGAAAAAAATTCTGACCTCACAGAATACAGAATTTTTTAGATTCTGACCTGAATTTGCAGAATGTTGACTTGTTTTGAGCTGAGAAAAGAACGGAAAAAATGCAAAATTTTTTTTCATTTGATATTGGCTGCACTGTTGTTTAGAATTCCTATGTATTTACGATTGTGGTTATGTATAGTGCCGACTGCATGGAATTTTTAACAAATACTCATCGAGCTGTTAAGTTTTATTAACCACTTTAATCAAAATTGTTTTGGATTAAATTTAAAAAATTTTTCAAAATTGGAACATTTTGCCTCTCACAAATGTCAGAGCATACAATATTACTGTCAAAATTATTTTTTTTTTGTTTTTATGTTGGTATTAGTAGAGAGCAGAATGCAGAACCTCCGAAATTTACAGGTCAGAAAATTTTGCATTTGTTATACTTTTGCGGTCAGAATTTTCGAGAAAAGAACACGATTTATTTTCAGGTCAACATTTTTTTTTTTAAGAAAAGTACGGAAAAAATGCAGAACTCTTGAAGAGGTCAGAAAAAATGCAGAATTTTTTTCTAGAAAAGAATGCGCTATTAGTGATTTGAATATATGATATCAAATGAAAAATTTTCGATGAAAAAAAACAAATCCTATAAAATTAAGTCCCATTTTTTAATCTACTAGTATAGATACTTTATAACCAAGAACTGCAAATAACTTTTCCTACTTCGTCCTACAAATTTATATACACAGTGTTGCGCAAAACAATAGCAACAAAATCAGTATGCTGCTACAAAAACATGTATCTTTTTTAATATCTTAAAATGATTATAAGAATCAAAGAATATGTACATTCATACATCATATATAAAACAAATCATATTCAAATTTGGTTTTGCTTATATTTATTAAATTTATAATTAATGTGACTACATTCAATTTGTCTGAGAGCAAAACAATAGCAACAAAACTTGAAAAATGTAAAAAGAGAATAGAAGTTCCAAGATTTATCGGTAAAAGTTCCGTTATTGTAAAGAACGTATTGTTTGTGAGTCATAAACATTTAAGTTTAGTTTTGTTTTTGCGCTAGTTGTGACATTAACTGTTCTATTTATAATGGCACGTTATAAATACTGTGAAGCTCTAAAATTACAAATTATTTTCGAATATAAAAAGGGAAATTCGCAAATATTTAAGCGAAATAGTTTGATATTAATCGGTCAATAGTTTGCAAGAATAATAAAGAAGTATAACATACCAAAAGACGTAACAACGGTACATTAAAGAGGGCAGCCGCAGAAGACATCGCTGCGTGATAACAGAAACATTTGTGGCGTGTTCAAACGAAATCCATTTGCCACATTCAAAGAGGTTGTTGGGACACTTGGTTTAGGTATCCATCACAGCACAGTTCGAAGACGAGCCGTTGAGAACGATTTAAGAAGTTACAGACCGGCAAAGAAACCTTTGCTTACAGCTAAGCATAAAAAACAAGGTGAGGTGTTATAATTTAAACAATTCTGTAGGAAATTGTGAAAACGAGTTGCAACTTATTGTTTTTTAGACTCAGTCTTGCAAAAGAGCACCTAAATTTGACCGTTCAAAATTGGAAAACTGTTTTTTTAGCGATAAATCAAAGTTCAACTTGATTAATTCAGATAGGATGTGCTCGGTGCGGCGCCGCCCAGGTACACGACTTGAAGCCCGAAACAGCAAAATAAATTTTAAGCAAGGAGGTGGTGGTATAATGGTCTGGACTTGTTTTTTCTATAATGAAGTTTAACCATTTCAAAAAATCGATGGAATTATGGATCGTTTTGCATTTACAGAGATTTTAGAAAGCAATATGCGAGAACATGCAGAGTGATATATGTTGATTCAGTGAACGTTTCAGCCCAACAATGACCCGAAGTACACTTCAAAGCTCCTCAAAGATTACATTAGAGGCAATGGGATTCAATTCCTTGATTGACCGGCACAATCACATTGACTTAAATCCCATCGAAAATATTTTTGGTATTTTTAAGGTAAAAGTTTCTTGTCAAAGATTTTCCAATAAGACTGCACTGTATGAAGCCCTGAAACTTAATTGGGAACAAATACCTAATACCAACATATCTAATTTAATAGAGTCGATGCCGCTCAGATGTGCAGCGGTTATCAAGAATAAAAGATCTTGCAGAAAATATTAATAATGCTGCTTTTGTTTTGCTCTCAGACAATTTGAATGTAGTCACATTAATTTTATATATAATAAAAAAACAAAACCAAATTTGAATATAATTTGTTTTTAATATGATGTATTAATATATGCTTTGGTTCCTATAACAATTTTAGTGTGTCCCCAATATTGAAAAAGATACACGATTTTGTAGCAGCGCGCTGATTTTGTTGCTATTGTTTTGCGCATCACTGTATATATATTTTTTTACATATAAAATCAAGTAAAAAAATTAATACAGGTCCAAGGGAGGTACTCCTTGGGTATTTGACTACCGTTCTGACGAATTTTTGTTGAGATCGGTCAACCTACGTACCTCCCATACAAAATCAAGTAAGAAATTAATATAGCTCCAAAGGAGGTACCCCTAGAGTCTAATCGATTTCGACTATTTTCAGTACACATCTATTACTCTGTTTAGCTACCCCTCTGACGAATTTTTGTTAAGATCGGTCAACCTTTGTAGGTACCTCCCATACAAAATCAAGTAAAAAAATTAATATAGATCCAAAGGAGGTACCCCTAGAGTCCAATCGATTTCGACTATTTTCAGTACACATCTATTACTCTATTTAGCTACCCCTCTAACGAATTTTTGTTAAGATCGGTCAACCTTTGTATGTACCTCCCATACAAAAGCAAGTAAAAAATTAATATAGCTCCAAGGAAGGGTACCCCTAGCGTCCAACCGATTTCGACCATTTTTGAAATTTCTCTTAATTGGCTTAAATTAATTAAGTATACAAAATTGCATTATCATAGAAGCACTCGTTCTCTTATTGTACAATTTTTGTATGGGAACAACGCACTGTGCGTACTTGTATTTTTTTATATTAAAATAAAAATTCTTTAAGGCTAATTAATTGTTTTCCAAATAAGTGTTTAGTTCAATTTATAAACAAAGAAGATGAATTCTACAATTATCTAAATTTTTTTACAACTTTTCAATCTTCAGAAACCTTGGCAAAGTATCGATTTTTTTATGTTTGAAACATAAAAATTTTCATTATCGAGTACTTGTTTTTTTTTTCAAAATCGGACTAAAACGTAATAAATGTATCAATAACTCCACAAATTATTTCTATGAAGGTTCGAACTTGGTATCGCTATCTTACACTTTTGAGTGATTTTAATCGAAATTAAATTAAAAAGTGATGAAAATCGAAATTTTCGAAAATAACAAAACATTGGCCCTCCGAACGGAAAAAGTCTGTTACTGTTAAATCCAATCTGTAAAGCAATCAATATGTCTGTGTTTATAAGCAATAAGGGCTGAAGTCGACTTAAGACAGAACTGAGTTATTGATGTAGATGTGTTCCACGCATATAGCTTTATAAACACACAAAATCTGGAGCTTCTAGCATGACCTAAGCCAAAGTTATGACACAAAAACAAAAGACCCTTTCATATAACGTATATGTCGATTGAAAACTTTGAAGCAAGATTTCTCGCCACTTTGAAATCAGACTTAAGCTATTGTCGCTTATCGACACAGATATAATCATTTATTTTCAAGTAAAACTAGCGTATCAAATATTTCCAAGTATCTAAATAAGCCAATTTACATCGGATTACAATATATTGCGCAAAAGTTAAGTTGTCACTCCCATGCAAATAAACCTTATCAGCTTTTTTGTTTTTTTCTTTCTCAGTTATTAACTTTATAAAACACGTCCTTCTTAATTTTTGTTTATTATATTTGATTTTCCAGCATGGGTACAAAAATTGGATGACATGAAATAAAAGCACGCTTTATTATAATCTGCGATAAGCTTTTGAATTTCTTTCAATGAGTTTTATTATTTAATTTTTATTTGTATAATTTATTAATTTAATGGCTTTATTTACAAAAAATAACAATTGTAGTAACAATGCGTTGGTCGATGGGCTCGTTGATTGAAAATAACTTTGATTGGCATATTTATAAAATAATTGCAGGCGGATGATAATGTTTAAAGTTGATGTGAAAGATGAGTAAAAGTTGATCGAACTTAGATTTTGCATGGGTTAAAATAGATCATGGGTCTATAAGCGGGCAACTTGTGATTATATGTATAAAAAGTGTTAAATAGCAGAGCATGTGGTAAAATTCAGAATTACGTAGATTAATTTGGAACTAAGAAAGTGGAGAACTACGTAATTTGAGCAGAATATCATAGGTAAAGAGATAGGCTATCCGATTCTATCCGAAAAAGCGCTCAGGTAGCGAAGTAGCATAAAATATTTTCGCTATATGAATTGTGACAGCTCAAGGAACATGTTCTGTGAGTGCATACCATTCAGCCTGAAAGTTGTGGAACAATTCCTTCCGCTGAATGCAGCCATTATCACCATCTCTGAGTTATGAAAGAAATCAGGAAAAATTACTATTAAAGTAAAACTATTCAGCTACCACTTTTTGCCAAAACTTGTACAGTCCCGAAGTTTTTCAAGAGAAGAACATATGAATTGAATCGATTATTTATAAGATCAAAGTGTAAACAACAACAACAACAACAACAACATGACACCAAAAATGCGCATGCCAAAACTGCCCTAGTACACGGCATTTACTACTACTACGCATTATTGCCAAATTGTAAAGACGTATATCTTGACCTTCCTATACCAAAAAAATTGTCGCTGTAGAGGCGCGGCAGCTGGCAAACTAAAAATTACTGCGTTGTTACTATTTATTATAAGCTTTTGCCTCTTCGTTGATGCAAGCATGAAAAAAGCTAAGCTGACATGACATGGCCCGGAATCAATGAAAAAGAGCAGATAACGAAAAACAAAATATGTCAGTTATGTATAAAAATTTTTTTTTGTAAACAAAGCTTGAGTTGTTTACTAGTTTTCGATAAATGCGCAGAAAAAGATTGAACAAAGTTCAATGCCTTGAAAAATATGAGCAGCTGGTAAAATTTTCTTGATAGTTATTTTATGCTATCTACAGTAAAAACTTTTGAAATTATCTCGGCAAAAGTAAACAAGCTTTTTTTATAATTAACAACTTATAAGCCTAAAGTTAAGAGACTTAACTCACTCCTGTTATATCAATAAAATATTGAGCTATTACAAAAAAATCTTCATGTAAATTTAATTTAATAACTGAATCCAGTTATTGTGAAATTATAAAATTTCTGATTCACAAAAAATTTGTAAAATAACACGTAAATATTTAATTTTAGATTTCTAGGTTTATTTTTTTGCAGCATCTTCTATAGAGAATACTGTTGCTTACTTTTAATATCAGCAAATAAAAAATAAGCTGATAACACAATTATTTTTTTTATTATTTTTAATTATTTAAATAAAAAATAATACGAAAAACTGTTCAACACGCCCTCAACTACGTTTTCATATCAGTATAAACAAAACTAAGCATCTATAAACAAAAAGATGAAATACAATTTCAAAAAACCAAAACAAAATAAAAAATATAATCATAGCACAGATTAAATAAAATAAAACGTTGCATAAAAATATTTACAATGTTGCCAAAGAGGCTGCAAAGTTCAAGCTTAAAACAACAAATTAATTAATAGTTTAAGTTAATGAACGCTGAACGTTAATTTTTGAATTAAATGATGTCTTAACAGATTTGGAGTGAAAACTTTGAATGCGTCCGTAACTTAGAATAGACCCAAGAGTGACCCAATAGACCAAACCTTCGACATTTTTGTTTAAAAAATGTTATTTTTAAATTTCCTTTAATGTGAAGTTTTAAAGTGGGTATTAAAATTTGGTTCATTAAAACCGGACTCAGTCAAATAGCCCCCAATGAAATCACTTTCAATGAAATTACACCCAATGAATTTAGTTACAAAAGAAATTAAATAAAACAAAAAAAATAAAAATATTCAGTTTCAATAGATATGAAAAACTACCAAACTAAAAATGAAAGAAGTCCCAATTAAATAACTCCCAAAGAACACAAATTCAACAAAATACTTTTCAAGACTTATGAAATATTTGGCAAGAGAAATAAAATAATTTCCAAGATAAATGAAATAACTTTCAAGATAAATAAAATAACTCTCCAATGCACTATGGCTTCAACGATCACAATTTGTTTTTTGTTTATTTATTCATAAAGTTAGCATACCAAAGATAAGAAAAACACTTCTTTTAGTTATTTTTCCCGTTGCACCGTTAGAGATAAACTTAAACTTAACCCATTTTCTGCCGCGTTGCAAAAATTGTTGAATTTTTTGATTTAAAGTATATTTCTAGAGTAATTAGGGTCCCCTGATTCCAAATCAGACATCAAAAAAGTTTAAACCCATCTTTCTTTCGTTGTCAAAATCAAATGTTCTATTAATAATCGATCGTTGGCGCTTATTCCATTTCTATTTTCGTGTTAAGCATAGTACTCTGTTCAGTTTCATGTGAAATTCCACTCAAATCTCTATACAAAAAGTGACAGCTGCGAAACAAGCGTGTAAATTTTCACAACATGCTCGCCAGAGCAGTACTCTGTTCCGCTGCGTGAAATTATCGCAACATGTTTCTGAGCAACATTTTTTCACGACAATTTAATTGTACTGCCTATTAATTTTGAAGTGAAAAGAGAGCTATCATATGAAATCTCCCAACTTATTCTCTGAGTCTCTCTGCGAAACGTTGCCAGGAATTCCTCGCAACAAACTTTAAGTCAGAAATTTCACGCAACAATTAAATAACTGTTGCCAGCGAAATTTCACGTAAACGAACAGAGTACTAGGCTTAAACACGATAGAAATGGATAAGACGCTATTTGTAATGCCGTGGTTATGCTAGCCAAACATGATTGCCGAACATTTTTTGTTGTTATTGTTTCACGTATAAAATGAAAAAATGAACTTTTTCTCATATTCATTTTCTCGCTCTCGGACCGAACATTTTGATTGCTGATTAGGGGCCCTCAAACGATACTACATGTCCATCCGACCTGTCAAGTCATCACACATGTAGTATCGTTCGTGTGCAAGAAATCAAGGCGGATGGAAATGTCCGATGGAAGTTGAAAAATTTTGACTTTTTGCTAAGTACGTCCGACATGTAGTTCCGTTTGCGTGCGCGGCCATCCAACTTAGTACATTTTGCCATTTGTTGAAAATTTTCAGAGAGAGCACATCTCGCGGCAAAACTGCCGAACGTAAGAAATATTATATTTTGACGCGAATTTTTTTATCTTTACCTAAAGTTGTGATGGTTTAGAATATTTAAAGCAAAAAACATAAAAATAAATGTTCAAAACAATTAATATTAATATTTTTAATTGATGTTAACTCTTCGGCAGCTAAGAAATAATGAAGTCTATCCAAAGTCTATCCGTCATGTGCGATGTGTGTGAGGGCAACGAAAAAAGTCCCGTTACTTTATCGAACTACATGTACGTCCGTCATGTAGTATCGTTTGAGGGCCCCTATTGAAACGCCAAACATGCCGAACTTTCCAGTGTTGGCTGTAGTCATTTTGTATAATAGCATCAAAAAAGTAGGTAAAAGTATTAAAAAGTGAAGTTGATTGTGTCTTCAAGTAACCCTTAACATAAACAGCTAGCTAGCATGTCAGATATATGCAAACCATTTTGTTTAAGATATTATAATAAGAATTCAGAGTAAGTAATATCAGTTCGTATATTTTAATTCGTTAACTTTAAGTACAAAAATGCAAATTAGGGTTGTGCTTTTTTGTGTTTTGACATACTATTACATATAATGCAACAATGCCACCAATCATAGCCAAACAAACATTTCAGCGAAGAGAACAAATTAACAAAAATGAAAACCGAACATGTTTGGCTAGCAACCACGGCATAAGGGATTTTATGGTATAGAATAAGCGAAAACGTTCGATTAATCGAACACCAATGTTGACTTGTGTCATCCAGGAGTTGCCAGGTATTAATTTTATTTATTGCAAAAGATAGCTTGACTAAAAGACTTCCGTATTACTTTCTTTTATTTAACTATACATATATATTTAATATTATTTACAAGAAAGGTCTATTGGCAAGGTATTTTTCAATCACGCCCCCCCCCCCACCGCCTTGAAATGACGGGTGGTGATGGTGAATACTATTTTCAAATAGCCAACGATACAATGTAATATATGATATCAACGATCTTCCTGATATCATTTACCTTCATAGTTAAAAAAATTATTGATAATAGACAAATTATACGTTCGATTAATCGAACACCTGTTGGGAATGGGTTAAGATTTGTTTACATTTCGCTGCGTTTATTTGAAAAAAGTGGAAGCATTTCTGTAGTCAAATTTTGCAACTTTGTGTTTGAAATTCCAAAAAAATATGGATAGTAATAATTATAGTAAGTACAAGTGTAATTAGTGAAAATTAAATAAATTTTTTTCTTGTAAGCAGTAAAAATTATATTTTTCAAAATGTCCTTAAATTTAAAATGATTTATAATGTTTGCAAAATTTCTTAAGCTAAAACTAACAAACGTGACCAAGGATTACCCTAATTATTATTATACAGTTGAAAATAACAGAGTTTTCTTAAAGAATTGCCGAATTTCATCTTGCTGTGATTTTTAATTTTTGTATGAAGAAATGAGTTTTTTCCTTTTAGACTATCTCATAGAGTCGCATCACACTTTTATACTTTACACTTTACACTAAAAAAGCTGTAAAACTGCTTCCTTCTGCTATTCCATCTGAAAATACATTACGAGTTTAAAATTTTCTCACTTAAATAATAAATTCCAAGTAAGTTTATGTTAAAATGCATCTCTGGTGGGATAGAATGTGTGATGAAATTAGAAACAAACCTAAAAATTAAAATGTAATACGACATGCCAAAAAAAAAATCAAAACAGGTTAGAACACATTTTGTTTTCCGTTGTTGACACCATCTAACAATCTATCACACATGAAAATTTTGACTTGTCGTAACACACAGTAGACAATTTAAAGCTTCCATTATTTTTGTAGATGTCTACTGTTTCAAAAATGCCAATTTCCCTGCAAGCCATATGAGTCTTTTAAGACTCTTTTATGACTCATTTGTGGGAGCCTGAGCTCTTATAAGTTTCATAAAAGAGCAGTTTTTCCTTTGAAAGTGGTCCCTCTTTAAGAGCTCAAATAAGACTACAAAATAATACTTTTTTGGCTCTGAAAAGTAATTTATTCGGACTCCTATAGGACTCTTTTATGAGTCTCATATAAGCATTTTAAAACTCATAATAGACTCTGAAAAGTTTCAAAAATGTGCTAGTTTTCCTTTGAAACTGGCCGCTTTTAAGAGGCATCAATATGAGTCTTAAAATACTCTTTAATGACTCCTATTTTTGCCCTCTTTTTCTTCATAAAATAATCATAAAAGTGCCAAAAATTCGCTTGTTTGCCTATCAAATTTGTTTGGTCACTCTTTATCAGCATCAATAAAAATCGTAAAAGACTTTTATGACACTTATTTAGAATTTTATGGTTTCATAAAAGTGGAAAAAACAGCAAAAATTTCTTTAAAACAGGTGGAATAAGGCTAAATTTTTCAATTATTATTTTGAAAATAGTGTCAGAAAAAGCGAATTACTCCTTGAAATTCACCGCCATTCCTTTGCTGAAATATAAAGTAGTACGAATATTACAACACGATTACGAAAATTTAAATAATAAAATTTCAAGTGAATGAACAGTATTTAAAAGCATGCTTTTTTCCTTAAATTTTGACTCCGAAAATTTTCCCAATTCGAATATTTTTATGAGCTCTTTTTTTGTAAATATAGAAAATACACATAAAAAAACTCATATTAAAGAGGCTTTGCACAAAACACTCCTAAATTCGAGTTTTTTCAGAGCCCTTAATTGAAGTACTCCAAAAACAATCCGAAATATGTTCTTTTCAGGAGTGTAAGTTATGAAAATACAAAAGATACTCTTTAAAAACTCATAAATAGGAGGGAACTCATAAAATCCTCTTTAATAAGGCTCTTTTCAGAGTACGAATTATGAGCGCTCCGAACTTGGTTTAAAGGGTTGTTCAACGCGTGGCATACAAACGCAAAAACATCAAAATTAGAGCGGAAAAAGAAAGATAACTTTCTTTTGAGAAAAAGCAATAAAAACAAATTAGAAGCTTTTAAAAAGTTTATTCGAATAAAAATCAAAATTATACCCTGTAACTTGTCTTTGCGCTGGATAAGAAGTTCAAGGAGTGTATTAACATTTGAAAAGAAACATGCGGACTGGATGAAGGATGAAATAAAATGTATTGAAAGCTCAAAACCAGACAGGTCGAAGAGAAAGTCATCATATGAACTATTCAATGTGGCTTCTAATGAATCTTATTTATTAGTTTTGGCAGCAAGCACATCTGCTCCAAGAGAAGGTAGTACTGATGTAGCAGAAGTTTTCAAGATGAGTATTGAAAGTCCAAATAGAGCTTTAAAAATAAGAAAGATGATGCAATGTTATGAAAAAACTAGTAAGGAAGTATCTTCGACTGGGCCGAAGCTAAGATACCCCCACGGTCAAATTAGAGTAAATTTATTTTTATTCGGCTTTTACAAACTTCATACGTGCAAAATTTGAAGTCACTACATTAATGTTTGGGAGATTTTACCGTTTTGGTAACCTCACTTTGTATGGGAGGTAACAAAGTGAGTAATCATTCGATTTTTTCAAATTTAATACTTAAAGTACATATGAATTATTTTAGCTTATGTGCAAAATTTTTAGTCACTAGATTAATTTTTGCGGAATTGAAAGAGATTTTACCGTTTTGGTAAAAACTCACTTTGGAGGTAGACGTGATTTTTATTCGACTTTTACAAACTAGATATTCAAAGTGCATCTTAAAGGTTAAAGCTTATGTACAAAATTTGAAGTGGTTGGAATTATTTTTGTGGAGTTTAAAGAGATTTACCGTTTTGATTAAGTCACTTTGTATGGAAGTTAGACGTAATTTCCATCTGATTTTTACAAATTTCATACTCAAAATTGATATTAATTGTTAAAGCTGGTTTCAAAATTTGATATCATTTGATTAGTTTCTGTGGAATTTAAAGAGATTTTGCCGTTTTGATTAAGTCTCTTTGTATGGGAGGTAGACGTAATTTCCATCTGATTTTTACAAATTTCATACTCACAGTTGAAATTAAGTGTTAAAGCTAATTTGCGAAATTTGATATCATTTGATTTGTTTCTGTGGAATTTAAAGAGATTTTACCGTTTTCGTTAAGTAACTTTGTATGGAAGGTAGGCGTGGATTTCATCCGATTTGGCTCATTTTCGAACTTGACCACCATTTTTTAATAAAAAGCTTATATATTTAATTACGTTACGATAACGATAAAATTACGGCTGTTATCGTGATCCAGACAGACAGACGGACATAGCTAAATCGACTCAGGAGGTGATGCTGATCAAGAATGTATATACTTTTCTATACCGGCCGTGATCACAGGCAAACAGACGGACGACGGACTTGGGTAAATCGACTCAAGAAGTGGTGCTGATCAAGAATATATATACTTTTCTATACCGGCCACGCCTCCTTATCGGCGTTACAAACGTAGTGACAAAGTTAATATACCCCTATTACGTTTTTTAAACGTGGGAGTATAAAAATTATTCTTTCCTATACTGAGGCCTTTGCATTTATTTTAGAAAACAGCTTCAAAAAGCAATAATACTTAAAGATACGCCTAAAAAGTAAAGCCTGAAACTGTGATATATATCCTTCTTATAAAAAATGTTGAAGAACAGAGCAGGCGAATTGGATTCGCCATTTTGAATTTCAGACATTTGACTTCAGATTTGTAATCAGCATCCATAAAACCCCGGTGTACCGATTTTCATTGCCATACGGTGATGCCTTATTGTTTTGGCCACAAAATGCGGTCAGTGAGACCATAGAGCAATGTTAAAAACTTATAACTAATTTAACTCATAAATGTTAAAAAATAATTATAAACATTTAATCTATAATTATTTTTAATTTGTGATTTGTGTGTTTAAATTACGCACACTTTGTCCCTGCGTTCCGAACGTACCCACTGCGTCAGGAGACTACGAGCCATATTAATTTATAAAATGTTCGTAATAGCTTTCAACGTTTGCTCTTTTGACCAAAATGAGTTGACTGCATTTCAAGTTGCTCTTTTTTAATTTGGTAAAATGCACTTTGTTTTTAACTGCGTTATATGCCGTTTTTTTAAACCTGGCAGTTCTTGATACAAACTTCGATTAAAATTCCCCTATGGAGTGTCGGTTATGACGATCCCACAGATCCTGAGTTATTGCTCTTGTTTTTAATTTTATTTACTTATATCATATCGGATACCTAGCCCTCATAGCAATAGACAAGTGTTCGTATCATCCTAAGTTTGTGAAAATTTTGTGAAAAATGTAAATGTTCTGATTTAGTAATAATAATAATAAACATAAAAATGACATAAAATTGAATTTTTTGCTGTTTTTACATAAAATATACAATTTGGATTTTTGTTTCTGATTGCGTTATATGCCGTTTTTTAAAGCTGACCGTTTTCGGTTTGATAAAAATATAAAAATTCGATCAAATTTAATTTTGCGTTTTTAATATGAATGTTGCTTTGTGTTTTTAACTCCATTATATACTTTTTGCTTTCAAAATGAGGTAGTTTTCAATGACAAATTTCGATAGCCAAATATTCAAATTAATATTTTATTGTTTAACCGTAGTCCTACGTTGAGAAAAACTTTTAAATTCCACGTTGAGGTTTAGATGAGGAATTGAAGTTTTTAAACATTTTGAAAAAATTTATAATTGAGATACTACAAGGAACAAGATTTCGGTCTACACTTAGCATGAAATAAATATAAATCATGTAAGCTTGCTTTCATCCCAAAACAAAGCGGTTTTGGAAATATATAAAAATTAAAATATATGTAGTTTTCTACACCAACGTAGAACTACGGTTAAACATAAAATTTGCTTTCTGGTTTTAACCCTTAACTGGTACACCTCAAAAAAATTACATTAACAGTATATCTGGGCCCACAGACCACACCAACTAAAATGCTAAAATACTACAAAATTTATTTAGAAATTCATGTAGTTTTTTAAGAACGTCTTAGATAAAAATTTTTCTTCCTATTAGAAAGAATTTTTTTAATTATTTTGAATAATTGAATTGAATTGAATTGAGTTTCGAATTGAATTATTAGAGAAATATAATCTTTTGTTTTTTTTTTTCACAGACCAGTAGTGGAATTCCCAACAATTTAACGATAATAATTGTTGCCGTTATCAGTCATTGTGCGTGCCACGTTCATAGAAAATTACAGTTTTAAATAACGATATCGAAATTCGTCGTTAACGCATTTGGAAATTCCACTACAGGAGTACCAGTTAAGGGTTAATAGCTTTTTATGCCCTTTTTAATACCTGGCAGTTTTCTATAAAAAACTTCGATTAAAATATAAAAGTCGATTAAATTTAATATTTTACTGCTTTAACATAAAATTTGCTTTGTATTTTTAATTTTGTAATATACCTTTTTTTTAAATGAGACAGTTTTCAATGATAAATTTCGATAAACAAATATTCAATGTTATATTTTGCTGTTGAAACATGACATTTTCTTTTTTTTTAATTGCAAACTTTTTAATCGATAAAGAAATAACATTTTGATAAAAATGATTATTTTGCTGTTTAAACAAGAAATTTTTCGTTGTGTTTTTAATTCCGTTATATACCTTTTCTTAAATGTTGGTCAGTTTTAATTGACAAAATTGCAAAAAAAGTTATTAAATTTTATATTTTGCTGTTTAAACATAAAATTAGCTTTTTGTTTTCAATTGCGTTATATGCTGTTTTTATAAACTTGATAGTTTTCGATAGCAAACTTCAATAAAACCATTTGCATTCGATAAAATTTAATATTTTACTGTCTTAACATAAAATTGGCTTTGTTTTAAATTCCGTTATACCCCCTTTCTTAAAACTATGCCATTTTTGCTAACAAATTTGGATAAATAAATATTTTATTTTATATTTTACTGTTTAAACCTAAAATTTGCTTTGTGTTTTTATTCCGTTATATACCGTTTTTAAAAACTAGGCAGTGAAGTAAAAGGTTTAGAATTGACTAGTTCTAGCACTTGAAGCCAGTTTTTCAGTACGATTTTAAAGTATAACCAAATTAAATCGAGCTTAACTCACCAAAATTGGACGTTTAAACTCGGTTTAGACAAAACAGAAACACATTATATGATAATTTTAGCCATTTTGACATCAACGAACGCTAAAAAATTTATTTAAACCGAGTTAAATCGTCCAATTTTGGTGAGTTAAGATAGGTTTAATTTGACTTAAGTTTGAACTCGTACTGAAAAACTGGCCCTAAGTGGTGACGTAATATGCAAAACAAAAATTCCTGTTGGCATTTTAAAACTATGCCATTTTTGGTAGTTTATTATATATTTGAAATAATGACTAAATGTTTATAAATAATAAAAATTTCTAGATGTAACTATGTATTAGGAATTTTCACATAAAACTGTTTTCGAAATCTTTATACATATATAGCTAAAATAGGTCTTCCTCAATTAAGTTTATATTTTTCTTATCAAAATCTCTTTAATGGTGCCTATTTTTAAATGAACATCCAGATAACTTAAAGCTTTTGCAATACGAACTAATCTTTAAAGCAAAAATAATATATAAAAAATTTCAAAGTAAATAAAGTTGTAAACAATATCTGGCAATATAGCAATTTTTCGCAATAATTTTTGCTATTATATTAAAAATTGTTTATTGATTTATAAGCATGAAAGATAGTTATTGATAACAATAAATAATAGTTTTTTGAGGAAAAAAAAACTAATTTCAAGATAAATTATTCAATGAGTTGTTGTTCATTCATAAAATTATAAAGTATGTACTTGTTTTTAACAATCTTAATTGAGGTTTTACCGCTTTTAAGTGACTCTTGAAATGCGTTTCCGTGGCTTTTAAAATACTAAATTTATTGAACACTTTACAGTGATATCATTTCCAACTATTTTCAATAACTACAAAAGTAAAAATGCAATACAAACAGCAACTTAACCTTGAGTGTAGGTGGGAAATAATGGGTTTTTAGCGAGATAACCTACTCGCCTTAGGAAACAGCACATTTTTAATTTGAACAGAGCGAAACACAAGCTGTAAATATTATTTTTTTTTAAGGAAACTGAACAAAATAACAACAAGTGATTACAATTTTTGTCGCAAGAATTAATAAAATGAAAAACAAAATTATCTTTATGATCGTTTGCTGTCAAAACCGGGTGGGTTGGCAACACGTTGCGTCAATTATGACTCAATTTTAATGACCATAAGTTAAAAAATGGCTCAAAGTACATTTAAAATGCAATATGATTGCATGCATGATTAATATGACTTCGAGTTTCAGGACGCATGTATTTTGTTGAAACCCAGCACCCAAGTTTAATCGGTCATTATTTAATCGGTCTCGAGCGTTCTTTATTTATATCAATTAGTGGAAATCAAAACTCAAAAGCTTAGAGCAAAGCTATTTAAGTATGAAATTGAGTATATTATATAGATTATTATCTAATATTCCAAAATATAACGTTAATTTATCAAATTGTAAATCTGTCGTCTGAGCCAAAAAAGTGAAGGACAGCAAAAGTTCAATGAATTGATTAATAAATTGGCGTTTTTACTGGCGACATTTACAAAAATTTGAAGTAAATTCTATTTTTGTTTCTATTATCGAAGAATATAAAGTTATCTGGGAAAGCGATACTATGTGTATAAATAAAACTCAAGTAAAAAACAACATTTTTAAAATATACAAAAACATTATAAATAGTTTCATTTTTAAGACCAAAGGGTTAAACAGAGAGTTCACGTATGGAGAAAAAAAAAATTCAATTTATACACAAACATGTGCGAGTACTAACTATAATATAAACATATACAGTTCTATAATTAGTTATTCGAACTTCAACTAAAAAACTCAATCATTATTTAAATTATTCAAGGTTTTGATACCAACTCAACACGAATCAAAACTAAAAAAGAATTGTTTTTTCACACTGGTTGCTATGTGTTAAATTTTGTTTTATTAAACCAGCATAATATATCAACTGTAAAATAGGCACATACATAGCTAAATTAAAAGTAAATGCCTTAATTAAAGCTGACTCTAAAATATATGTAAAAGGGAACGAAAATTTTCAAAACAAAAAACAACTACAATTGTACATATGTTCCAAAGTTTTATTGAATAAAGCTAAGTTATTACTTAAATAGAAAATTTATTTACTAAATCAAACATCAATCGAGTCAATGCAAATAAGCAAAACCTAAGAGTAGGTTTTGCTCAAACAAAAATTAATAAAAACAAACAAACTCCTCATAGATACATAGCGTAGGTCAAGTTTTGCTCGCTTTGGAATTTGCATTAATGCAAATCACGGTTGACAGCAAAATGTATAAATTCCAAAAGTAGCACAAATTAAGCAAACATGGCGAAGTTAAAGAAGCAATGTTCAATAAAAGCAAAGCTTAATAAGGAAAACTTTTTAAAAATGTAGAGAATATGAATAATCTGAAATTTTAACAGTACAAAGTGTAAAGAACAGAGAGAAATTTTCAACTCAACATACATATACAAAGCTTGTTTAGTTTTTCTTTACAAATATAGTAACAAACAAAGTCCATTAATTATATTTTTCTAGCCAAACTCTTTGAATCTTTTGGATGCAGATTGGGGTTACAGAATACGTTCGTAAGACTGACTAATGGCGTAAAAAAAACCATTCCATGTATACATATATTTCGTATAGGCACATTTTAGTAATTTAAATATAAAAATCATTAAAATACAATTTTGATAAATGGGCTGCTTTTTTTACACGTTCCTCGGACTCATCTTCAATCGTACATATTATATATTTGTATACATATGTAAAGAAGCGGAAACAATTAAAGAAATTCTACCTGTGCATCCTTTTCAACATGGTGCATTATAGTCATTCTTCAAATGCAATATATAACAAAAGGTGGTAATTCGTTAGACTGACAGGTAAACAAATGAACTTTTATCATTAGACAAAAGAAAAGTAGAAAACTAACACGCAACAGCTTCGTTAAGTTTCAGAAGTTACACATTAAGACAATAAAAAAAAGAAAGAAAATAAAAGAAAAGAGGTGGTAAAGGTCTTTAATATTAGCAGGTAGAAATTTGTATACTGCTCAAAAAGAAGCAAATTTATGACTGCAAAAGGAAAAGCTGTAAATAAATAACCTTTTGATCTCATACTGTCAAATCTTTTCAAATGATGCAAAAAGCAATAAAGGGCGTACTTTTAACGATAGAGCCTCGAAAGATCTAGAAGATATGCATAATAAAATAGGCACATGACTTTGCTTGAATAGAAACAATACAATAAAATTTTATTTAAAAGCAATGTACTCTAAAATAAGTAAATGTTTCTTAAAAACATATCTAGTGAAAGGGATATCTATTTCAAAATGTTATTCTGTTGTAATTCATATTTTTAAAAATAAAAAAAGTCAAATTCAGCACTTATTTGAATTTATAGTTAGATATTTATAATTGATTCAATCAAAATTTAGCTTTCAAACTAGTTTTGCTTATTATACTTTGAAATAAGAAATAGTTTATAAAAACGGCATATCACGGAATTATAAACAATTTTCAATTTCAATAAACAATTCGCTAAAAATGCATTTTATTTTTTTATATAATTGCAAAATTCACAAAATACCAAATTTTTCAATGATTTGAGTAAAATTTTCAATAATAAACATAGAAGTAGTTAAAAACTTAAATAAAAACTGATTTATGCACGAAAGTAGTTATATAAAAATAATCTTAAGTAGGTTGTCATATTAACGAACCCCTCGGCTCTGAAATTTGCTTTGTGTTTTAAATTCCGTTATATCGCTTTTTTAAAACTAGACAGTTTTCGCTTACAAGTTTAGATAAATGAATATTCAATTTTATATTTTGCTGTTTAAACATAAAAATTTTTGTGTTTCTAATTACGTTATATACCGTTTTAAAAAACCTCTCAGCTTTCGACAACAAACTTAAATAAAAACATGAACATTCAATAAAAATTATTATTTTCTTGTTTAAACATTAAATTTGATTTGTGTTTTTAATTCCGTTATATCACTTTTTTAAACTATGCAGTTTTTGCTTTCAAATTTGGATATTCAATTTTATATTTTGTTGTTTAAACATTAAATTTGCTTTGTGTTTGTAATTGCTTTACATACCGTTTTTAAAGACATCGCATTTAACCTAAACAAACCTCGATAAGAAGATAAAAATTTCTTAAAAATTAATATTTTCCCGTTTAACATTAAATTTACTGTGTGTTTGTAATTCCGTTACATCACTTTTTAAACTATGCAATTTTTATGTCAAATTTCGTTAAATGGATATATAATTTAAATTTATTTATGATTCCGTTATATAACGCAAATAAATGATTTGAGTAAACTTTTCAATAATAAACATAGCGATAGAAGTAGTTAAAAACTGTAGTTAGAAATTTCATTTATGCGCGCGCGAAAGTAATTATATAAAAATAATCTTAAGTAAGTTGTCTTAGTTACGAATCAATCGGCTCTGAAATTTTATTTGTGTTTTTAATTGCGTTATATACCGTTTTTAAAAACCTCGCATCTTTCGAAAACAAACTTCGATAAAAACATAAAAATTCAATAAAAATTATTATTTTCTAGTTTAAACATTAAATTTGTTTTGTGTTTTTAATTCCGTTATATCACTTTCTTAAACTATGCAGTTTTCGCTTTGAAATTTGGATAAAAAGATATTACATTTTATATATTGTTGTTTAAACATTAAATTTGCTTTGTGTTGGTAATTGCGTTACATACCGTTTTTAAAGACCTCGCATTTCACTTTAACAAACCTCTATAAAAATAAAAATTCCTTAAAAATTAATATTTTCCCTTTTAATATAAAATTTACTGTGTGTTTGTAATTCCGTTACATCACTTTTTTAAACTATGCTTTTTTATGACAAATTTCGTTAAATGGATATTTAATTTAAAATTTTTTTCGCGTTCAAATTTGGATAAATAGATATTCAATTTTATATTTTGTTATTTAAACATTAAATTTGCTTTGTGTTTGTAATTGCGTTACATACCGTTTTTTAAGACCTGCAATTTTTATGGCAAATTTCGTTTAATTGATTTTTAATTTAAATTTTTTTTTATTTATGATTCCGTTATATAACGCAAATAAATGATTTGAGTAAAATTTTCAATAATAAACATAGCGATAGATTAAGTTAAAAACTGTAGTTAAAATTTCATTTATGCGTGAAAGCAATTGTTTAAAAATAATCTTAAGTAATTTGTCTTACTTACGAATCCCTCGGCTCTGAAATTTTCTTTGTGTTTTTAATTCCGTAACATCGCTTTTTTAAAAATAGATAGTTTCGCTTAATGAACAGTACTTAAATTTTATATATTTCTTTACAAACATTAAATTGTATTTGTGTTTTTAATTGCGCTATACACCGTGTTTAAAAACCTCGCAGATATCGATAACAAACTTCGATAAAAACAAGAAAATTCAATAAAAATTATTATTTTCTTGTTTAAACATTTAATTTGTTTTGTGTTTTATAATTTAATGGATAAATAGATATTCAATTTTATATTTTGTTTGAACATTGAATTTGCTTTGTGCTTTTAATTGCGTTAAAGACTACGCATTTTACGTTAACAAACCTCGACTAAAAGGTAAAAATTTCTTAAAAATTAATATTTTCCCGTTTTAACTTAAAACTTACTTCGTGTTTGTAATTCCGTTGTATCACTTTTTTAAACCATGCCATTTTTGCTGACAAATTTCGATTAATGGATTTTAAATTTGTTGTGTTTATAATTCCGTTATATAACGCAATCATAAATAATCTTTTATTCTAAAGTCTTATTTGATTAATTCAGTTAAAAATAAACTTGGCGTCAAAATAAATCGATATATCCAACATTTTTCATAGAATTGCCTTTTTGAAGTGAAAAATCTTTCATTCTACTTTACATCAAACAATTTTTACATATCAACTTACAGCTAATAATAATTGTGATTATGAATACTATTTCGTTTCCTTTAATTTCTTAAAAGCTGCAGTCATGCTACTCATTTAACCAGCAATTTGTATTGCATCTATGCGGTCGAACCCCTGCATTTTAACCTCATTTCATTTGAGCACTTTAACGAAATATTAGAGCAGCTCTATTCTCAATATTTAGCATTCAATAAATCAATCAATGCCTGCTTCAATGCACACGCAGCTGTATTAGTAGGTTAAATCAACATGATAGATATGAATAATCAAATCTCACTAACGGCTGTTCACTGTAATTAATATAAACAATGATTTCAATTCAAAACAATTGCTATAAAGCTTGAAATGCAACGATTTACTCCAGCTTTTTGTTATAAAGCCCAACAAAGACTTAGGTTATACTTTTTTTAGCGATCACAATAACGCATTCGAGATAACAGATAGAGGAAAAGCAGATTTTTTTCAAATTAAAAATAATAGAAATATAAAACATTTAAATAAACATATTGATTAGAATAAGCATTTGCATTGAATATAGCAGAACATGTATGTCAAGCGCAGCCGAATAACCTTGCTTGGTGTGGAAGTGTGTATTTTAAGAATTCCAGCTTTTGGTAAAAAATGTTCATTTTAACTGAGCAACCAAAAAACATCACTTCCTATATTAACCTCTTGGGTTCAATCTTGCTTCATTGACGTCATTCAAGTAATCTGGCCATATTTTTATGTAGTTTCCTTTAACTCTCAAGATAAGGTTTAAAATAATAAAAAATAAGTCAATTAAATTTTTTTTTTTTATTGAAAATTTTTCACATGCAAGTAAATTTACTGATTATTCTATAGATCACTCAAATTTCAATAGCTTTATATAAACTTACTTTTTCAATAAAATGTGAAATTTTGTTTTACTATATTGCAATAGCTTGTCAAAGGTAGCTTTAATGGAGCATGTCCATTGATATAATTGTAGATTTTATTTTTCTTTCATCACTTTTTATTCTAATTAATGATTAAGTGCGTTTTTATGTGGGTTTAGAAAGAATCGACGACTACGCCTTGATTAATTGTATGAGTAATGCAAGAAATTGTTTTCAACATTTTTAGAAGTTTCTCGTGAAAATCGAAAAAATTAGTATTGTTCTTTAAATTTCTGCTTAAAGTCTAACAAGTGTTCAAGCTTTTATTATTATAATTAAAATTAGGTTAAAATGTTTATTGAATACGATATTGTTTTAAAAGCGGCATATAACGGAATTATAAACATGCATAAAATTAAATTTATTTTTTGTAATATATCTGAAATTATATGTTTTAAATGCGGCACATCACGGAATTGTAAACTCACATTAACAATAAATTTGTATTGAAGTTATAAGTTTAACATTAATTAATAGAAATTAATTTCACTTAAAATATACCTCATTATCTCGAGCAGCCGATAATTCTTTAAAAAAACTTTTTGACTAAAAATTATGCTTGGATATTGCAAAACTTGGTGTTTTTATTATTAAAATATTGATTTTTCTAGAAAAAAATTAATTATTTTAAAAACGCCATGTCACGGAATTATAAACATGCATTAAATTGAATTTACGTGACAACTAAACGCGAGTTATATATATTTTAGCATAAGCTTAATTATCAAAAATGGAAAATAATTAAATTTTATTTAAATATACATATATTACTAAAAAAAATGTAATCACTAAGATTCTAAAACGATTTAACACAGAGTTATAAACATTATATATAATGCATTTTTAACATAAATTCGTATTGAAAATATATTATTTTAATTAGTAATTATAATATATATTTTTAACATAAATTTTAATTTCAAAAATAGAAAATAAATAAATTTTATTTAAAGTATAGAAAACTAACTCAAGCCAAAGGTAATGATTTTTATATAAAAAAACCTGTTGGCTATGAAATTTATTGATTGCTCTTTGAAAATGAAAAGTTTTCACTAAAAATTTAACTAGTTTTAAAAACGGCATACAACGTAATTATAAACACGTAACATGTATATTCATATAATAGATGTATTGAAAGGCTTCAAAAAAATAAAATTAACATTTAAATCTACTATAAACGTCTCTGATACTTTAAAAATTTATTAAAATGTATTTTTCTCCTCCAATTTTATTAAATTTTTATTTGAGGCTATGTCTTTTTGCTTTAACAACTATTTTCTTTCAGAAAAAAATTTAATTAAATTAATTTTATAATTGATGTAAAATCATAAAAAAATCATTAGTTGCATTAAATTTAAAAATTTTATAGAGTATTTATTTATATTTCGTGCTTTGCTATTTTAAACAATTATGGTATATTCAGAGTATTCAATACGAAAAGCTTAAAAAGTTTTCTTTTGTGCATGTTTTTAATTCCGTGCTCGCCATTCTGAAAACCATTTTATTTTGTCTTGTGAAAGTAGTTGTTCTATAATTAAGGTAATAATTTAATCATGTTTTAGTTATAATTGTTATCAAAATCATAAAAAATTTATTATTTGTAGCAAATTTTTAAATTTTAAATAGTGTTTATACTAGTTCCGTGTTCTGCCATTTTAAATAATTATAGTATATATGTATTTATAATATTCAATACGAAAAAGTTTAAGTTTTATACTTTTGTTTTTAATTCCGTGCCATTTTGGAAACATTCCTTATTTGTACAAAATTTTGAAATTTTGAGGATTGTTTATAGTTCCGGGCTTCACCGTTTGAAAAAATATTACTATATGGAGCCAATTCAATAGGATAAAAGTTAAGTTTAATACATGTTTTTAATTCCGTGCTATGCTCTTTTGAATTCAGAATTATTGTTCTATAGTCTTGTGTTGTTTTTCAGATTAAATTAATGTTGATTCTCTTGAACATCTGAATATAACACCTTCATATAAGAAGAACTTTTCACGTTTATTATTTCTTTTTTTTTAACAAAAATAATACCAACCTCAACAAGAACCAGGCAGCTGTTTCTAATTCAGGTAACTAGCTGTTGTTTTCGTTTTCGATGACGATTGTAACGAAAACACACAGTGACACCGTTATTCGAAGCGCGTGTCTGACAGCATAAATAAATATTAACAAGAATAGAAGATAAGCCGTAGAATATATTTTTGTGTGCCGTATAAAAATTAAAAATGCTACCGTATTAATGTATAAAATGAATAGCAAAAAAAATGTTACTGACGTATCCAAGCAACCACAAAAAAACATTGAGAAAAACATACAAGTGTACATAAAAGGTACACAAAAGTAACGTATTTTTGTTCAAACATAAACATTTATTTGCTACCCTTGAACTAGCTTTGATGACCCCGCAGTCACGCTTTTAAAACCATAAAACTATTCTCTTTTTTTTTAATTCTGAAAACTGACGCTCTTTGTTTCAAAAGAGATATTTTACTTTTCCCATTTTCCTTTAGTTAAAAGTTTTTCCTTTAGTTGTGAAGAAAAATTTGAAATTGAAAAACAAATTCTCAAAATATTGACAGGACTGCGAGAGAAATTTGAGATACTTACGTTAGCTGGTAGCATACAAACCCTACCTTGGACAATTTGGTTCGAGAAGACCAAAAAATAAATCCAACTGTTTAAATAAAGTGGCACAAATTGTACAGACACAAAATGATACGATACCAATATAAACCTGTTTTGTTGTTGTAGAAGAGAGTTGTTGGCACTGTTGGTGACTCTCTAGGAAATCTGCTCTTGCTCGCTCTTGGAACAGTAAAAAGGGGGTGTGTCACTGTCACAACCGAAAATATACCACATAAATAGCATTTTAGTTGAGCTCAAAACCTGACTGCACAAAAAGTACTTCAGACTAAATTTTTTTGGATACGGATGCAGCCTGTGTATTTTTTTTTTAATTCTGTTGTGTTTATCGCATGATTTTTCATGCGTTTGTTGTAGTTGTTTCTGGCATGTTCTGGTCTTGCTATAGCGCGTACAATGACGTGCCCTTCTTTTGCCTCTTGAAATATGTTATCTTTCGATTTTTTTTCCAACTTCCTTAACGCTGTAAGATTGACGCAGACGAGCCTCTTTTTTGATCTTTTGTGGCTTCTTTGCTTATGTAGCTCTTGGGTTTTTACTTATTATTTAATTGCAATGCATTGCCACATGTCTGCTTTGCGTTTTGTACGCTTTTTCTTTTTTGCAGCTTGAATGTTTTGCTCTTATTTTCTGATTGCATTTTTAACCTACATTTTTGCAGTCTTTGAACTTTTGATCTGACCCAATGACTCCAAACCTGCAAAGTCGCTTCATTTCCTTAGAAAAATAAAGTCAAAACATTTGTTTCTATTAAATGTTTTTATTAGAAATAAAAATGTGATAGTAGGTTGCCATTTCGTTGGACAGTAGTCTATTTGATACCAATATTATGAGGTTTCGAGTCATAAAAATTTTTATTTTTGTCTATGGGACAACGCACTATGGGTCCTCATTCATAGTTGCTCGTAAATAGTTTTTAGTTCGTTTTAATAGGGGTGTTCACATTGATCAAATCGCTCATCAAATGATTTGACAAATAATTTGACCAACAGAAATATTTATGGATTTGATGGCGATTTGACGAGTCTTAACAGTCATCAAATCGTTTGTGAAATCATTTGATGAAAATCAGAATTTTTTGATTTTTCTGCTGATTTGACGAACGATTTGACCAATGTGAACGCTCGTCAAATGAACGATTTTGTCAGTTCAACCTAAGCACACCGCTGTAAATAAGGAACGGAAGAAAATAATAAGAACAAAAATAAATAACTGTGGCAAATAATTTCTAATAATTTATAAAAAAAGTCTTCTTCCAATACGATTTTAAAAACAAATGCTACTAAAAATTTTCCGTCATCGCGATGTACTAACTTCTTTGTTCAAGACAAAATTAAATTTGACGAAAAATTTTATGAGCTTGAAAACTTTTGTGGTCAAACGATTTGACAAACAATTTGATGAGCAATTTGAAGTGTGAACGAGGCTATTGTAGAAAATTAGCGTTTTCCTCAAGAGTTTTTTTCCTCTTCCTCTTAATCTTCATAGAACTTTGGCGTTTTTTGAATGCATATGATTGACAAATGTCGTCCGCAAAATGTTTTACGAATGGAGTAGGTTATGTGACAACGAAAGAAGTTTGTTTAGCAAAACCAAAAACATGGTTGGCAGTAGAACCGAACCCTGCGGTACTCCTGCGTTGATGGCGTGCTCCTCGGACAAAATACCGCTAACTACTACACGAATCGTTCTGTCCTTGAGGAAACGCATGCTCCATTGAGCAGAGTTACCACCAACACCATATGGAATTAGTTTTAACTCGGGCGGCTTATGCCACACTCGGTCAAACGCATTTCAAATATTCAGAGCAACAACCTTGTTCTCACCGAAAAAGTGAACGCATTGCTTCTATTTTTCGGTTAGGAATGCTATAAGGTCACCAGCAGGCCCTTCGGAAACCATAGTGACGGCGAATATTTTTGGACCAAATTGTCAGGGATACATCTTTAATAGTTACTAGAGTGGGTCTATTTTTTTTCTCTACCAAGCGGTTTTAAAAATCGAAATCTACGACGAATTCTAAGAAGGTTTGCCCAAGAAACCATGTTTCTAAAATCAAAATCGAGCTTCCCGTTTTTAACGAGAAACTTTTCGTATTTTATATTTTTTTAAAATATGCTAAAATTTAGATAAAAAAGAAAAACGTATGAGCAAATATCTCGACCTAAAAGGTAAAAGGGCTTAAATGCATTAAAGCCCATGGCGAAGAAAGCAATTTGAAAATTTTATTTTGTTCTTAGCTCCATACAAACATTTTTAGAAAAATGCCCATCAAGTGAACAGGAAATGCATTTTTAGGGTGGGGACAAGTGCATTTTGTAGAGCTAAGAAAAATGTTTCATTTAATTGGAATAACTCGGAAAAGGGCTTAAATGACTTAAGCCCTTTTAACCTTTTGGGTCGAGATACATTCAAAATAATCGAAAAATTGGAATGCTTTTTATGATAAGTTCTGTTACCTGTCCGCTTATAAAAATTAAAATAAACAATTTTTTTATACGTTTTTCTTTTTTATCTTAATTTAAGCATATTTTAAAAAACACAAAATACGAAAAATTTCTCGTCAAAAACGGGAAGCTAAATTTTGATTTTAGAACCATGGTTTCTTGGGCAAACCTTTCTTAAATTCGTCATAGATTACGATATTGACCACAGCTTGGTGAATTTTTTTTAATCCATACAGTGTGACAAAAAAGAAAAAGTTAAAATTACAAGAACCATTTCTGTGGAGTTTTGACAAAACAACTTAAGTCGATCTGAATTTCATACCAACTTAAAGGGTTTTGTCTATAAATATCAGATAGACTTAAGTTGTTTTGTCAAAACTCCACAGATTTGTAAAAATTCTCAAAGAGGGAAATTTTGAAAGTCCATTGCACCTGGTCTGACCTCTTAATGTTTGTCATAAAGTTTTTTAACTAATTTTAAAGCTTATGTGTTCGAGTTTTGTTGCGCCGACATTCATTGATGTCTTACAGCCATTTGCATTATTAGAAATGGAAAACAAAATCCACTTGTAGTCAGTAGAATTTAAAGTAGAATATGATTATGTAAAAAGAAATAAAAAAACTAAAGGGAGCGTGTAGCGAAGTCAATTCTTGTATTTTTTTGTAAGTTTCTCAAAAATATTTGTGTTTCTATAAATTTTATTTAAATAATGTGCCACAAACAACATTGTTTTTTCAGAAAACTAAATTGCACTCGAAAACCTATTTCCTTCGAACCAAAGAATAAAGACATCGGTTGAGAATTTGCTTAATGGCGGCAATTTTAAGGTTTTTCATATATATTTTTGGCATTTCATATAAAATAAGAATTATTTGTTACATAAACATTTTCAGTCCTCAAAAATTTTGCCGACCCTAAAATGTTGCCGCCCTAGGCTCGGGCCTCACGGGCCTAGACCTAAATCCAGTGTTGATCGCAGCAGCATTTTTATCAAATTTTTCTGAAGGGGGCACAACCTGTTGGGACTTACAAGAAATGGTCTTATTTAGGATTTTTTTTTATTGGCCACACATTAAAATAATTAATAACAATTTTTTTTTGCATAAGATATATATTTCAAGAAAATTTTTTTTATTATAAAATATTTGATCAATTAGTGAGATACAGCAAATTTTCGAGGGGTCAAAAAAAGTGTTTTGCTGTGATCACTGCTGCTCGCACTGGATCATTTGAAAAAAAAAAACGGATCATTAGTTAATGAAACAATGCTCCCGATGAACGAAAGGAATGGAAAAATTTTAATTTTCCGAAAAATGGCGGATGTTGAAATTAAAAATTGCTTATTTTACCAAAATTGCACTCATATTTTGGGCAAAAAAAATCTTTCAAAAAAATTCTTCGTTCATTATGTATAAAATACGGAGGACAATTATGCATAAAATAATTGAAAAAAATTTCAAACTAATCGGTAAAGCCGTTCTAAAGTTGCAGTGATCACCGATTACATGGTTTTGAGAAAAACGCGTTTAAGGGGGATTATGCACCCAGAACTTTTTTTAGTTTAGTTTATTTAACAAAAATTGTTGACATATAACAATAAATCTTTTTTACATTTTTTTTTTTTTGCTTTTTGCAAAGCTTCAAGTCTCAAGAATGTGTGGTTTAAGTTTCAAGCCGATATCTTAAAATCTTCTATTAAAAATAAAATAGTTATAGCATAATGAGTGAACAACCGCCTTCGAGAGCTTCGAAAAAGATTTATTAGCTTTGAAATTTTCAAACGCATTTTTCTCGAAACCATGTTTTCAAAGTCGGTGACCAATATTTTTCGTAACTCAGTGAACCCATCGTTTCGATTTTTTTTACAGGCTTATTATATACATAATAATCTAGTACTTGTCATAGGTTTTTTTTGTTGCTTCGTCCATTAGTTATAGGCAAAATAATACCGAATTTTTGGTCGAAAATAGTTACTTTACGTTCGGAAGTCCGCCATTTTGTCAAAAATCGATATTTTCAAAATCGGCTATCGACTAGTTTTAAGTATCTGGTTTAATAATCTTTTTTTGTTTCAGATGATTTTTTAGAGGAGAAATCTTGATCACAGCTTTTCACCTTTTTTTCACAGCGCTCCATAAAAAAAATGCTGTATCTAAAGGGTAATCCAATAAGAGCTTCCTACTTGGTTTTTTAAATAAAATACGTAAAGATCAATGTATTGATGCAAATCTTTATTTGGAATGATAGTTCGGTTCCTACAACGCAATGTTTAAAAATTATTTCGTTCAAATGTTGCCCACGACGAGCTCTTAAATGGTCCATTCTGTGGGTCAAATTTTTAAATTTCGACAAAATTCGAGATCGGCGACGAATCGATTGTTCACGGTTTTCACGAATACTCTCTGCTACTGCAGCAATATTCTCAAAAATACGGGCTCTATGCGCTCTGGTTGAATGATGAATGTCAAGCAGTGTAAAATATGTTCGAAATTTGTTGATGGTATGACGCTCATAACAACCAAAATTTTGTTGAAGAACTCTATAACATTCTCTAACTGATGACTGATTTTGGTAGTAAGTTTCCACAATTAATAAACTTTTTCAGGAGTAATAGTGCGTTTACACCAAATCTTCAAAAGGTGTTTTGAGCATTTATCGCGTTTAAGTGCCAAAACACGACTTATTTTAAGTGTTTTACCATACAAAATTTAAAACACCTCAAAGCGCGTTTTATTATAAAACACCATTAAAACACTGTAAAGTTCGAAACATATCATGGTAAAAATGAAAGGTGGCAACACCTCAAGTGTCAAAGCTTAATTTTTTCACGAAAATGAGCAAAATGAAAGCAAAGCATAAATAGAACAGTAAAAGTGCTTCTACACTATATGTTTCATACACATGACACGTCAATAATTAGAAATAGTTTTTAGCTAAAGATAGTGTGGAATATATGGAAATGTCGTTTTGAAATGTCGTTTGTATTTGCGTTTGTAAATTTTTGAATTAGAACAGTCTCGAATTTCATATCTTTTTTCATCTGTACAAAATGTCAGTTTGATAAATTTTGTATGTGAAAATAAAAGAAAAGGCAAATTTTAAGATATTTATTCAATAAATTGATTTTTAATGAATTTATTCTTAGTTTGAATGGCCAAAGGTGGACACTTTAGAGCTTTACGGTTTATAAAAATTTCAAAAGCTGTATTTTATTTTCAAATGAAGTGTCAGATAATGTGGAGACAAAAGAAAAAACTGAATGAGAAAAACTAAATTTTGACACACAGATGAAATTCGGTATGTAATTTTTTTGACATGTCATCTGTATGAAAGATATAGTCTGGGGGCACCTTAAGAAAACATTAACGTCAAACTAAAACGTGAAAAAGGCGGTGTAAACAGTCGTGTTTTGAGATAAAACACAATAGCGATAAAACGTGTTTTAGTTTCGATGTAAATGCATTATAAGTCTATTCATGATTGAGTCGTATTGAATACTGAACACAAACGTCATATGGATAAGCCATTTAACACATAAGAGCCCGAACAGAGCCAAAGCGGATGTCGGATGGCGGGCCTCTCTCTACGAAATGCGCTGAGAACACGTCCAGAATTGGAGCGATGGCGGTTGTCGGATCACGGTTGCATTTTATTTGGGAATGATACAAATTATTTTTTGTTTTACTTTGAATTCACATGAATGCAACACAGGCACAAAAACAGAATGTCAGATCATAGTAAAAACTAAGAAAATAACACTGAACGTACCCAATCTTTAGCAAAAATATGGCAACATTTAAGTCACTCAGAGATAGATCCGCCAGCCGTCAGAGAGAAATTAGAATAGATTCTATTCTGGCGTTTTCCTGTCGCGCATTTCTACGGCAGTTTAATTTTTGGCGGCTGCATATATTTTCATGTATTTTGTTGCACGGCGAATCCGACAACCGACATCCGCTTTGGTTTTGTTCGGGCTCTAACAGCTGTGAAAACAACCCAGTTGAAAAAGGGACCTCGTATTGGATCACCCTTTACATAAAAAAATTAAACATACTCTTGAATGTGTATATTTTTAGGTGCAAAAAACGTCATTCAAACATATTCCTTATGTTTCCTAAAAAAAATTCACAAACATGACATTTATATTCCCCCTTTAAAGTTTTGACTACGCAGTGCATGCAGATAAAAAACTCCTATTAAAAGTTATTTAACTCCGAGTTGTCTGAAATTTTTGAGAGAATACTTTTGAAATATTTTACTTTTTGAAAATGAAAAAAAAATTATTTTTTTCTTATAACTTTAACTGGTTAAAATTTTATCAAGAAGTCTTTAAGCTTGTTTAAACATTTTAATGTATCTTGTAACATTTTCTTTGCACTTTGTTGACATGTGGCTTTGCGGTCATGTTAATTTCCTTCTTTTTCTTCACTTCTCTTCTGTGGCTTCTTCTTCTTCTTTTTATCGTTGTAAACTTTTATGATTTTTTTTCCTTTTTCTATTTTGCACACTTTGCAGCTTCTGTTTATGACACGTGACAATTTTATTATTGTCAATAAAATTTTTTTGTTATTGTTGTTGTCGTTGTTTGACAGTCATCAAGGTCGTTCTAAATATTTTTGCTGTTCATGTCCCAGTGTGCGTTGACAGTGTTGCCAATTGAATTAAATGAATGATGCGTTATTTGCTTACTTCCGTATTATTTTTTTTCACACTATTATATTTTCTCACTTTATTATGTTTGTTTTTGTTATGTTAATATAATTTCATTTTTTTTTTGCATTCTTATCATCACCTTCTGTGCCATTTTTTTATTTCAATACAAATTCAGTCAGATTTGCGTATTGTTTTATATTTCTGTTGTTTTTAAATTCACTTTGAAATTTTTTTTTATAGCTGCTTTTATTGCTCTTTCGCATATTCCCTTAAAATATAATGGTTTTTGATGACGTTCGTAATAAACTTGTTTTCAAAACAACACGCTGCAGTTTTTCTACGTACTTAAACTGCAATTACGCAATAGTATTCAATAATAATAATAAAAATATTGATAGTGATTTTAGAATTACACTTTATTTGTTTACAAAATAGCAAATTTTCTCTAAAAAATAAAAGTTTTTAAAAATAAACACTTTATTACACTCGGGCAACCATGATGTAAACACTTTACTTTAAATTATGTATCAAATCATTTTTAAATTATTTTTTATTTATAACTAAAGCAATATTTATTACTTTAAATATTTTTAAATAACTTTAAACGGCTTATCATATTATTTTTATTTCTTATCCTTAAATTAAAAATTTGTATTTTTTTCTTGTAAATATACGTAATAGTAGCCTTAACACCCTTCAAGTTTTGTAGTTTTTTCAAATTTTTTATCAATTCATTCGTTTCTTGCTTTTGAGTTTCTTGCTTCACAATAATTTTCTATTTATAGCTTTGGTTTTTTTAATAGAATTGGCCTCCATTTTTATGAGGGGCTCGTCTTTAATCGCTCGACGACACAACTCAATACGCAATATCACACCAAAAACCACAGCAACACATCAAATTGTGTAACCAAAAAACTAGTTTTCAAAAAGTTACATTTTTAGCCACGTAGCATTATACATGTATGTATGTCCATTTCAAATTAGCTGTAATCTTGTAATGCTTATTTTTCCGTAGTAATTGCTTTAAATTTTTCAAAAACAAGTTGAAGGTCACTTGCCAGCACGCCATATAAGGTACTTCCTCCCGCCCCCTCTCCACACACACACACTCACCATCCATCAGCTGTTGTGCTCACCCAGTAGTCCAAGTCTCAACGAAATCTTGAATGAATCATGCACGATTTTTCTTCATCTTTGACGAAACATGTTGATTCGGTTATACATTTCATTGACGAAAATCTCAAAAAAAAAATCCAAATTCGTGCACTGTTTAAAAACTGGACAGATTTGTAAAAGAATTATTGACAAAATGTTTGTCATGCTGTTAGTTTCTTTAACTCTTCGAAGTACCATGGGACAAAATTTGAACCACTGAAAAATAAACCTTTGTGGTATGTTGGGACAAAATTCAACCCACTCAGATTTGATGTTGTAGCTCTAAAGTACAGCGGTTTAAATTAGTCCTCACCAGCCGCCAGTCTTGTAAATCACCCGTTATATTATATTGTGTTATATTATGAATCTTGTTAATAATTATAACATTAAATATAATAAAAATAAATAATAAAAAAGAAAAAATTTTTTGAACTTTTTACCTTTTATAATGAAATTTTCGTACCTCAAAGAGCTAAGAAATCATCATGGCACGATGCCGCGGACTGCAGGGCATTTGCAACAAATTTGTCATACAACTTCTATTAAGTATGTTCTTAAATATATTTATTTCTTTTTTTTTTTCTATTGAGATTTCTTGCTCTGTGGCTGCACACGTTCTGATACACACCCATTTTTACACCAATACCATTTCATATACACTCACGACATTTACACACACACACACACTTACACACAGACACATGTGTTTATCTTCAAAATTTAAAATATGTTAAGCTTTAAAAATAACCATAATAAACTATTTATTTTACAGCTTTACACGCCCCCTCTTCACACTTTCCTTATAGCTGCTTATAAGTGCTTTCTTGTTATTGTAAACAAAAGTAAAATAAAAGCTGTTTCCAACTGCTGCTTATTAGTTAGCAACAACAGCAACGCTAGTTTTCCTTACAAAAACAACAACAAAAACGTTAAAAACAAGTTTTGTTATCAAATTTACAAAAAAATATTATTTGTTTGAAAATTTATTATTTGTTTATTTTGTGATTTGAGCGCTTTATATCTGTACGTGTTTGGTTTTGTTTTGTTATTGTAATAATGATAATTAGTATTATTGTTGATTCTTAGTTTTTGTTGTTGTTATGGCAAAACCATAATTGTTGTTTCAAATGCGACAAGTATTTATTTCATACAAATATCATGGTTATTCAAACACACATTCATACAAACATATACCTACACTCCAGTTTCGAAACTTGAAGTCGTAAACAAATGATGCATTCATTATTTCAAGATTTACTGTTTCCGTAGATGTTTTTGTTAGTATGATTTTGCTTTGCTACACGCTAAAAAAATGTACACGCCTTTTCTTTACAATTTGCAACGAGTCTATTTAAGTTCAATTTAAGTCCAATTTAACTCCACGAGAAGCAAGAAATGAAGAACTTTCGTATTTAGTTGGGTTGAAGTAGTAGTAGACATTTCGTCGCATGAGAAAATAAATGTCGTATGTGAAAATTTTTACTTTGAGATTATTGAAGAAAAGGTGCTATAATTCAAAATCTAGCGGAGCAATATTCTTCAAAATTTCAAGCCTATTTGCAGACACATTTCACAATAGATTACAAAGTTTTTATGGACTTACCGCTATTTTTCTAGAATTTATAGTCCCTTTTTCTTAATTATTGTCAAAAGTTAAAATTTTCACATATGACATTTATTTTCTCAAGCGACGATTTGTCATCATCTATAACATATATGATTAGATATTTTTCCAATTGCATATGTAATAGGAAAAGTATAAAAGTAAACGAAAATACCAGAGGAATAAGAGAATATTTATAGTCAAAAATCTACCAAATTGAACAAAACCACATAAATACCAAAGCAAAATAAGGCTTTAATATTTTTTTCGGAATACTGTAAAAATGTATGTTAAACCATCATAAATAAAAATACACATTAATTAATTGGGATCTATTTAAATTTACATGAATTTAATTGCGAGCTTTAGATCAAGTAAGTCTTTTAAGAAGACAACAACAACACATACACATATTTTATTATAAACCCGAAAATTTACAAGTACATATTAATTTAAATTTCTATTAAATAATTTAAAAAACTAAAATTCTTAAATACTAGGTGTAGCAGTTGCTTAGCAACCGCGTAAGCTTGCTACATAACTTGGTACGTTGAAGATTCATTTAAGTTGGGTTTGCTCGCTTCGATAAACTTTCTCAAAACTGTAAAAGTACGTTATGTTGTTTCAAGTGTATATACTACGTTTTATCATTGTTAGGAATATGTGTGTAATAAATAAACTTACCCAATCTCTTAAACACTACATTTATTTAATTCTTGCCGTTTTTCAACCAACCCCCCTTCTTGAAATTTATTTTTTTAAGGTGATCAAAAGAAAATGCTGGTTCGATTAAAAGTCCATTTATACTAAAAACCCTATAGAATGCAACATATGGCATTCTTAATGCAAATTACAACAAGCCTTTACCATACCAATCCATGAATTAATTTTTTAACATAATTCTCTTGCTGTACTTAGAACATGTACAGTTGGAAAAATAAATTTTTTCACAGAAGGTGTGTAAATATTGTTGTGATTAAGAAAAAGTGGGTGTAAATACAAAAATATTTCTTTATACGTACGTTTTGGTTATTTCGTAAAAGGATGAATCGTCAAGTGTGCATAATATGTACAATGTTATATCTTCAGAAGTAATGCATGGTTTTTTGTGGTTAATCACTTGTTAAACAGGTTATGCTATTGCCTTTCTTTGATACCCATAATGCTTAGAAGGAAAATTAAAAAATCACTCATTTTTCAGGAACCTTCGACCCCTCAACTTCTTAACCACTTGCGAGCGGGCTGGTATTTTTCTACCATTGGGTCTAGAATGTCTAAATACACATAATCCACGAAAAAAAAATTGAATTTTCGAATTGCCGGTTTTCTTATAAACTTACCTATAAACTCAATATAATTTCCAAATTTTGCCTTCGTTAGGAAATAATTTGTGAAGAGTAGAATAGTTCAGAAAAAAAAAATTTTAATTCGGTCAACCCATTTCAGAGATTTGCTTAGTCAAACATTCTTCAAATAAGCTTTTCCATGGGAGCTTCGCTCGTTCGCTCCAATAAAATAATAATTATTTTTTTAACATAAAATCACAGTCTTTGGATTCATTTGACTAGAAAAACATAAATGAATTAAGCTTAAACAATTTTAAGCGCACATAAAGAAATGAAAGTTGTGAACATTATATTATTAATTTTGCCAAGCTTTAACTTGTTCCTGTATTTTGTTTTTATCAATGTCAAGTCAGAAAAAGTTCTTTCTGCCGCTGTAGAACTATGGAGCAATGACGCGAAAAATTGCGAGCAATTCTGACAGTCAAACAAAAGATATACATTTGAAAGCGTTCAAAAATATGATGCTTGGGAAGGGTTACAAAATATTCATACGTTATGATTTCCATTTGTATTTAATTTGAAAGAGTTTTATTTGGGAAACATTTTTAAAATCTACAAAATGTGAAAAATCTACCAAAATCTACCAAATTTAAAAAAAAATCTACCAAAAAACCAGAAGCCGATTTGAAGAAAAAAAAACTACCACAGTTGGTTGAATTCAACCAAGGCGACGACGCCAGCCATAAATTGCTGTTTTTTCTCGCGGTGAGTTTTTGGCTATTTGGCGATTTTATTTTTCATTTGGCTATTTTTATTCGGCTAATTTTTTTTTATTCTGATGAAAATTAATATTTTGTTTTACACCTAAATGATTTAAAATTTGTTCGCGAGGGTTAATTTTCTTTTCATGTAAAACACGACCTACCATTGATGCCAATCCTGCAGCACACGTGGCAACTCAAATCACGTGTCTCTAAAGACTACGCAACAGTGTAGATAACTTTGGTCATGAAAAGTAAATTGTAAAAATTTTTTTAAAAAAGCAAAGTTAAGAAAACCACACTCTGAAAAAAATTTCCAGAAAATCTAGAAAAATAGCACCCAATCGTAAAAAAATCGGGCTTCATTTAGCGCCATGGCCAATTATCTAAAAATAAAGTATATATTTTTCATTAATTTGACACAAGAAGTGTGCATAAGCTTAGGAAAATTATCCAATCATTTACGAACTATTTCGCTTAATTGAAGAAACTTAGCGCAATTGTGTTGAAATCTTATTACATGTGAGTAAGTTTTTCTACAGTTTATTTATCATCGGCTATAACTAATAGATGCATTTTCTTAAAATAAAAAATTTCCTACCGTTAATTAATCATCGGCTATAACTAAGAGAAAAATTTTCTCTGAAAATAAGAAATTTATCAATGGTTCTCTGGAAAAATTTTGGAATTTCGGAAAAAAACAACCTTTTTTAAGATTTTAAACAGCACCCTGTGAGAATTATGATTTTTCCACTGATGAAAAACTGCTAACATTATTATTATTAACATTAAATTAAATTGAAAAATTACCACTATCCGGAGACTTGAACCTCAGCCGCATGAGTGTAAGTGCATCAGATTAGCCATTCGACCATCGCAGTTGTTAAACAATAGTCGTTTAATTTGCTTCATTTAGTATCATTCGCTTTGTAAGTAATTTTACAGCATTTTTTCTAGAAATATAAGAAAAGCATCCATAAAATCAATCACTTATGATGTACAAAAACAGAAAAACTTACATGTATTTCTATAAAATATCCAAGTATTTTAACTTATATTTCTCCAAATTTAAGAAATCATGCTGTAAAATGTAACGAACTTGATAATACAGTTTTTCTTCAAACTATTTATGCTTTTATTAAATTTTTGGAAATTTGACTTTTATCATACCTCCATTTCTTATATTTAATTAAAAAATTGTCTTCAAAACTAAGAAGCTGTTTTGATAACATTGCAACGAAATCAAGACGTGAGGTCGTTAAATCATGTAAAAATTCTCTTCATTAAAGAGAAACTCTATAGAATACAGAAAAACCCATGCCTATTTTTTTTTTAACAGTTCAAAGAACCAAGGCATGCGCCTTATACAAACAAACAAGGTTTGGTCTTTGACCTGAAAAGATAGGGATAGATTATTTAGAGGAATTGATTGGAACCATACGTGAATTATTGATTAGGCGAAACAGCCGCGAAAGACAATTTTAATTGCTTTTGACCGAGGCTAGTGTTATGCCTTAACCTCGGCAAGAATTTCCAGCCCTTAGTTGTTCCTGTCCTTAAATTCCACAATATAGTTGTGGATTTTTTAGTTTTCCATAATTCTTAAATGTAGGAAAGAACAAAGAAAGTGAAAAGAACCATGCCCGAACCCGGACTCGAACCAGGGACCTTTGGGTTGATAGTCTAGCGCACTATCTAGTATCGCATCTAGTTTTTAAATCTATTTGCAACTAGTCAGTAAAAATGGGTACGTAAGTTTGTTTTATTTAGTTTTTATAATACAACTAGTATAAAAGCCTGTCCTACGACAGGTCCCTCCGCACACTTCCTTTTTGGAACCTTTTGCCGAATGCACTTTTTCTCTTTTTAAAGCTTTGTATGCACTTTATTTTTGCAAAATATAGATGTACCACTTTAAATAACACTTTACGTATTGAAGCCGTGTTGAAAAATAAGTTCAAGTGTAAAAGTGCAAAAAGTCGAGTTTGGTAACAATCATATTCATACACAACTTTACAAACTGGCCTTGCAACCTTCATATACGTAGCAACTCAATTGTCGTTTTGCGGTTGATGCAATTATATTTTTTGGTACAATCGACTCAAAAGAATTTTAACTTTTTTATAAAAGAACGAAAAAGAGGTAGTTAGATCAAAAACCCAGATCAAATACCCAATATTGTCGCTGATAAGTATCAAATATATTTTCTGTGCATACTTTCAGGCTGAACAGTTTGAGAGATATTGGACACGGAGTAACGTGCTTGCCTTTTATATAATAAGATGAAGAAATATTTGGTTATTTTTTTACATTTTAGCTTTCTTTTTTTTTTGCGTTCTGGTTACAAAATTTTTTTTTTTGATCCGGCAACATTGCCTTTATCCCTATAATCAGGCCTTTCCTTGAATTTGCTTTGAAATTCTTTGGAATGTACTTTAACAATTTGAAATTTTTTACATTTGTTGTGCTTAAATGAGGGAAACATGAGAGGTAGTAGTCTTATGATGAAATAATCACCGACAATTTTGATCACATAATGTAATGGCATATATAACAAATTATTATGTTATATAGTTGACTCTCACAATAACAATGTAATAGATGTAAAATATGAATGAATATAGGCATTTTCATGGTCGCCTTTTATGTTGTAATTAAAAAAAAAAACAAAGAAAAATGTAAACATTTTTGTACTGTTTTTATTTTTGGATAGCAATCTAGTAGTAAAGGGTGTTCTTTTAGCTGCATGAGACGTTTCGATGGTTGTTGTCTATGGTTTGACAGTTGAGAATGTCAAACTGTGTTGACATTTCTGTTAAGTAAGTTTTGGCAATTCACCATGAATCGCTTAGCGCCAGAACAATGCTTCCAAATTGTGGAAATTTACTTTGAAAAAAATAAACATGTTCGCGAAGTTCATAGAGCACTTCGGCCATTTTTACGGTCAACATAATTATTATTATTATTATTAACAAAAGCATTGAGCAGTAAGAACTAAGTTATTTTGTAGCACCACATAAATACATTTAATATAAGTATAATAACAACTGTTAAATCAATCGGCCTAATGAGCAAACAATTCGTGCAGTTATTGATCGTTTTCGCACTAATTTTACTCTTCTCGTTTCAAAACCATCAACAAGACAAAGAAATGTGCGTATCGAAGAGAATATTCACATAAAAAAATCTTTTTTGCGGTCACTTTAGCGTCAATACAATTGTTGTTGCACAGTTACTATTTTTTCGTTTGAAATTGCCGATAAAAAATTGTAACTTATCAATTGTAAAAATAAATCTAAATGTTTCTAAAAGTTTAATTCGGGCGTTAATATAAAAAACAACATGTTTCGTGAATTCCATTGTTGTTGCACAGTTACTATTTTTTCGTTTAAAATAACCGAGCAAAAATTGTAACTTAACACTTGAGACAATAAATCTTAACGTTTCGAACAGTTAAAGTTGGCAGCTAAAATTTTTATCATTGAACATGTTTTTTCACATAATTCCAAATATGTTCTAAAATCTTCGAAAGTAAATACATAGCAAAGGTGTTATGGGGTATGATATAAAACTGGTACCCTACCCAAATTTTTTTTAAAACGAATACAAAATAAATGTATGACTTCTTGTTAGTATTACAGTAGACACATTGTAAAAACTGTTCTTCAACAACTTTTGAGGTAAAAGCACAGTTAAAATTCTTATTCAACAATTTCTATAGTAGAGCTACTGTAAATTTTTAGCCAAGTTTTAAGCCAAGGTAGAGCTACCGTAAGATTGTTACTTAACAAAGTTTATCGTAGGTTACTTCTGCCTTAACGGCAGAATTAACAATTCTCATCGTTTGGCTCGTTTTCAATAGACAGTTTACCGTTCGTATCGGTAGAATTAACGGTACATTTTTAAGCCACCATTGATGATATACAGCCAGATTTATTGGAAAAAGTAGTGAAAAATTGAACTGTTGGTCTTTGTAGCCGCAGCCGGAAATCATATTTAAAAATAAATGCCATCAAATTATCTACCAGATTATAATAATAAAAAATTCATTCCAACAATATTTCTGTCTTGTATTATTATTATTAAAGTTCTCATGCAGCTAAAAAAACACCCTTTATAATGTTTATTTTCATAACTAAAACAAAGTTTTCATATTTTTGTGTTAGCTTTTCCGCTCTATATAATTTATTGTTTCTGTTGTTTTTCCCCTTCTTGTGTAGTATTTTCGTATAAATTGGCTCTTAGTATAATTTTATTTGTATGTGAGTGAGTTTTTCTCTTATGATTTTCTTTTATTAATTTTTGTGGTAGTTTTAGCATTTTAATATTACCATAACTTGCACACATTTCTGTCTGCACGCTTGTCCAATTTGGTTATATTATATTAATATAAAAATTTTCTCTAATTACAATTAAATGTCTTTATTTCTAAGTTGATTAGATAAAAATTAAGTTAAAATGCTAGTTTTATTCTTAAAAATAACAATAAAATTTACCTCTAATGTGGTCATAAAAACCACTTTCATGTTTTATCACCAAAATTTTCCACCAAAAATTCCCAGTTTTAATGCTTTTATTATTCACCTCAATTGTTGCTATTTAATTTTTTGCTTTTCATGACTTTATATTGATAATAAGTTTACTGTTATCATCAGTAAATATGTAAAGGTAAAAACATTCCCGATCTTTTATCAACATTTCTTTCGAATATAAAAAAATTCCTACAAATATGCTTTATAGTCTATAAAACTTATAGGCCCTCAAACTTACGCTTTACTCAATAACTCATTAAAACTCAAAACTTATTCAAGCCTAACGCCCTCGCTCATTAGCATGGTTTTGTTATTAGCTAAGTATGTATGTATGTCAATATTAAAATATTATCCCAAAAAACCAAAACCTTGAAGAGTTATACACAAAATACAAAGAATTGCTTTGATTATCAATTCTTAACATAAAATAGCTGGCTCTTGCATATGTTTTCAACAATAAAATAGTTAGCAATAGAAAAAACTCACGCCTTCTTATTGAAGAACTACCCTCAATATTAAATTTCAAGCTTTCAATGTTTGTGTGTTTTCTTCACAAACGGTTTTGCAATGTGATTTCATGCAAACATCTATTTGCTATTCCGCGCCACGTTTCTTAATTGCGTTCTTTGGAAATTTTTGTTTTTTTACGTGCGCTTTTTTTCTCAAATGTGTAGATTTTTACCTTCACTTTATTGGGGTTATAATAATAGGTACAGTTTTTAAAAGGATATAATACACACTCATTCCTGTTTTTACCTGAACTTTTTTGTGCTTTTTTTAGCATAGTATAGTTTATAATATCGCTCGTTTTCTTCAATAACGTTATAATAAAAAAAAAACGTAAAAATAAAGTTACAGTGGCTCACAGCTTATTTTATGCAGTGCATACTTTAAACTTTAGGGCTTTATAAAAACAAAACTAACAGGAATACAAAAGATAATATGGTGTCATTTAAAAGAGCAAAAAGTCTAGTTAAATAAAGGTTTTTCATTAATTGTGAATACATATATTTAGTTGGTTAAAAAATAAGAGAACAGAAAATACTGCTTAATTTCATCTCGCAGCTTATTTTATGCAGTCACTTCTCTCTGTTACGGTACTCTAATGCTGCGCTGTCTAACGGTACTTTCGTTAGCTATGCCTTCGTTCTATTTCTATAGTTGCTTTGTGTTAGCTTTTTAGTCTGATTTTTTTGCTTCAAGTGTCTGCTTCTATGATTATTTAAAATAGGAGCGCGCACAACGCTACAACAACGAGAATTGGTTATATACTATTTTAAAAACAGCAGCTCGCAGCGAAAAATGGCTGAAATGGTTAATATCAATTCCTCTACAGTGGAAAAGATCATCAAGCGCTTCGTCCATAAGAATCGATTGCACAATAAGAGCAAAGAAGCACCAAACAAAATTTTTAATGCAACCGACGAGCGGCATATTGTACGGAAGATAAAGGCTAACCCGAGACTCTCAGCTCCGAAAATGGCTTTTGAAGTTCAAACTGACCTGAGCAAACAGTGTAGTGCTGAAACTATTCGACGTGTCTTGCGCAGAAAGAACTTTCATGGCCGAGTAACACAGGCCGAGTAAACAAGCCGAGTAAACAAGCCATTTATTAGCCCCAAAAACAGATTATGCAGACTCAACTACAACAAAGAACATACAGTCATGTGAAAATTAATAGGGACACCTATATTTTTATATTTGAAGCTGCATGAATTATATACAAGGTGCCCTAGAGATAGCATTAACTCCCTCGGCTGGTGATTCTTCTTGATAAGGCGAGTATAACACTTAATGGAGTTTCCTCCCACATTGTAAAACTTTCAAGATACAGGGTGTTTTACGGTTTTGGTACGTGTTTAGTATTATTGATATAGAATCTATACTACTCACCGTAAAATAAAAAATAATATTTTCTATTTTAGAAAAAATATCAACTTTTTCATCAGTATATCAACCACTTTCGTGTCATGTGCTGTAGCGGAGCTAAAATTTTGAGATTATCCAACGAAATATGAACAAATTTTGTATCTTTTCTTTTAGCGGAGCTGTAATCGTCCAAATTTAAAATGTCTTTTTTTCATGTAAAAGTTCACTTAATCAACAGTTTTTTTCTAAATTCTAACTTTGGACAATAACAGCTCCGCTAAAACAAAAGATACAAATTTTGTTGATATATCGTTTGATAATCTCAAAATTTTAGCTCCGCTGCAGCACATGATACGAAAGTGGTTGATATGTTGATAGAAAAGTTGATATTTTTTCTAAATTACAAAATATTTTTTTTTAATTTATGATGAGTAGTTTAGATTCTAGATCAATAATACTAAACACGTACCAAAACCGTAAAACACCCTGTATCTTGAAAGTTTTACAATGTGGGAGGAAGCTCCATAAAGTTTTATACTGGCCTTATCAGGAGGAACCATCACTCGAAGGAATTAATGCTATATCTGTTGCACCTTGTATGCAATTCATGCAGCTTTAAGTACAAAAATACAGGTGTCCCTATTTATTTTCACATGACTGTATGTCCAAGGCCCCAGAGTACTGGACTTCAGTTATTTTTGCAGATAAATCGAAGATCAATTTATTCGGTTCAGATGGTATGTGCTATTTGTGGCGAAAACCGAATGCCGAGGTCAATAAAAAACTTAAAACAAACCGTGAAACATGGCGGTGGCAGCGTCATGGTTTGGGCCTGAATGTCAGCTGCTGGTACTGGGAAGTTGCCGTTTATTGAAACAACAATGAACAAATTTAAGTACCTACAGAACAATTTGTTGTAGAGTGCAAAGGTTCTGGGTATAAAATTGAATTTCCGATTTTACCAGGATGACGATCAAAACTACAAAGCGGGTATGGTGCAAACCAGGCTAATATACAACTGCCCACAATTGATGACGCCGCCAGTACAGTCGCCAGACCTTAATGTTATTGAAAATGTGTGGTCTTTATTGGAAAATAACATCCAGAAAAATCAAATTTCAGACAAAAACCACCTGAAAGAGATATTGAAAAGGAAGTGGGTGAATATTTCGGCAACTATCACTCAAAAACTGGTCACATCGATACCAAACCACCTTAGATCTGTTGTGGACAACAAGAGCTATCATACCAAATAATAAAAATATCAAATATCATTAATTAATACGAAAAATTTAAAAATAACAAGTGACTGCATAAAATAAGCTGTGATATAAAATTAAGCAGTATTTTCTGGTTTCTTAATTTTAAGCCAACTTAATATATATTTTTACAATAAATTAAGTTAATTTATTAAACTAAACATCTTGTTCTTTTAAGTGATACTATATTATTTTTTCTATTCCTGTTAGTTTCGTTGTTATAAAGCCCTAAAATTGAAAGTATGCACTGCATAAAATAAGCTGTGAGCCACTGTACATACGCAGAAACATTTTTTTCTCCCATGAGTCTTAATGCGCGTATCTATTTTTTTAAGGGATTATCCCCTTTTCTAGTGTTTATACCCTTTAATGCCGAAAAAGCTATCCCCCTTGAACATTTTAAAAATCCCTTTTTTATCGCTTAAAACTTCTTTTTTTTTCCTTTTTTCACAGTCATGAATTTTTTAAAAATATTAAAAAACAACATTTTTACATAATTCTAATTCGGGCCATAGAGGGATATATAAAAAAGGCCCACACCAAATTTTAAGTTAATCATCCTTTAGAACTTGAGATGTCAATCGTGTTTGAAAAAGTTGTTTCGAGAAAAACGCGTTTAAAGTTTTTAAGTTAAGTTTTAGGCAGTCTGATGCCACTAAAATAGCTATAAAAATAATTCGAATTTCGAAAAATACTTTTAAAAAGATTAGGAAAATATATAAACTGTCGATAAATTAAAATAAATTACTGTTTTTGTAAATTAAAAAAATTTTTTTAAATTTTTTTATTTATTATATAATCTCCGAAATTTTTTTACAAGACCATAATAAGAAGAGAAAAAACGGATTAATTACTATTTCTAACTATAAATAAATTTTTAATAAAAAGTAACTATAAAAAATAGTGTACTTATTTAAAAGAAAAGAAGACATTATAGGATGGCCATTAGCCTGGCATTTGTGTTCTTTGAAAAAAATAGATCAAGGGAATATGATAGCTTGTAAAGGCTCATTTTGTGTGGTTACTCAAAAAAATTATTGAGCCAAAAATTTTATCCATCGGAGGGGGGTAACACCTGCCTCATCGGCCCTAAAGGGGGAACTTTTGCAAAAATTTAAAGAATATACTTCACAACTCGCTCTGAGTTACTTTTAGAGGGGTTAAATGTATGAGAAGGTGCTATTATTTTTTCACTCACAACATTTTTTCTCAACATACCTTTACCCTATATGACATATTTCTAGGGACTACTCTCCTGTAAAATTCACTTTTTTTGAAAAATCGCTTAGAAGCGGTTGCTCCTAAAAGGTTAACATGCATGAACATTTCTAGAGACTACTCTCCTATAAAATTCACTTTTTTTGAAAAATCGCTTAGAAGCGATTGCTCCTAAAAGGTTAACATGCGTGGACATGTCCCAGTTATTTTTTACGCCCAACATTTTTTCAGAACATATATATCCCCTTTCTTCTCCCCTTTTCGATGCACCCCTACAAAAATATGGAAAAATGCAAAATTTTCGAAAAAATTCATTATAACTACCTCGGGGTGACTCTTTGAAGGTTTAGATGTATAAGCAGGTACTAATTATTTTTCCCCCAACATTTCATCCAAACATGCCTTCCCCTATCTGCCCCCCCTCTTTATGTGCCCCCATACAAAATCTCTAAAAAATCGGAAAAATTCCAAAATTAACAGATTTGAAGTCTTCTTAGATGGTCATAATTTATAAAAAAAAAATAGGAAATGGAATAGGCCCAAATGTCGATTTTTTTATAATATATACTGCAGTAAAAAAACATGCACTCCAATTCTGAAGGATTTTTCTCGGAGAGTTGGAAAAGGGATTTTTCATTTTTAAGATAAAGTTCGAAGACATTTTTGAAATTTTTAATGCCAATTTGTTTATCAACCGTCAACATTCATGTGTAAAAAAACAAATGTGATATCTTTATCTGCTATCTTAAAAATTCAAACTCCCTTTTCCAATGCCCCGGGGAAAATCATTTAGAATTGGGCTGATAATTTTAGGTAAGACCGAATTTAAAGTTGAAAAAATCTGTAGTGTTTCAAAATTCGCTCCATTTGAGGTTTAGAAAGAGTTGAAAATATTACTATTTTACTACAAAACACTATTTTGATGTGTTTTTTACACTTTTAAGACATTTTATAAACAAGTTTTCAATGAGAATAAAATAAAAATCTTCTTTTTTTCACCGAATACACCGAAATAGTCAAAATACACCGAAATTTAACACTTCGGTGAAACAAGACATAATTTTTCAACACTTATTTTAAAGATAAAAAAAAAATTGTAGTTTTTTTTCAAAGTTGGCGTCATTCAAACCGAATTAAAAACAGATAATTCTTTGGGTCTTTTCTTAGGTAAATCTTTAAAAATTATTTATTTTGGCAAAATATTTAGACGCATTTGCATCAAAGAATATTAAAGCGTTTTCGTTTCTCGAAAAAATGTTGCATTTTTCTGCCCTCTTTCTGCCATCTTTGAGAATTTCGAATTTTTTCTACTTTTGACGTCAACATTTTCGCGAAAAGAACACGATTTCATTACAGAGGACACTATTTTTTTTTTCAAAAGGTCAGAATTTCCAAAAAAAGCAGAAAAAATGTTGCATTTTTTCGAGTAACTAAAACGCCATTAAATTGATTGCCTCGCTTACATTTCTTATCTTCTAAACTACGTTCTGCCACTATTTTTAACATTTTCTACTATAACTTCATACAACTTTTTTTTCATACCGCCACTCTGTCATAATAATAAACAAGTAAACTTTTGCCTCTTGTTTTTCTTTTTTTTTATTTTATTTTATTTTTGACTTGATATCGCACTTTGTAGTATTTCCTTATTACGCAATTTCTTTTATAACTTTATCTTTTACTACGTTCGTTAAAATAAAGTTGATATGTTCTTTGCTGGTGGTTGTTAGCACGCGCCGCAAGCTGTTTTTTTTTAGAACTTTTAACAATTGAGCTTTGCACCTATGAAGTTTTACCTGTTGTTGACAATTAGCACCTTGTCATTACTGCTGAAAGCAATTTATAGCTTTTCCCCTCTTTTTTTATGATTTTTTCCAAAAAAACATAACAAAGGTTTAGATTTTAAGTTACACTTTTATTGCGTTATGACAACATTTTTCTAAAGACTCCTTGACTAACTCTGATGAATAAAAATTAAGTAATTGATTTTGTTTAAAATTTCCGAGCAATTGCTTTTGCTTAAAACCTCCAAGCAATTGCTGCAATCTCTTGATGTGAATATATATATTTTTTGAAGAACAACCATAAATAGTTTAAGTTTTTATACAAAAACATTTGAAGCAAAAGCATTTACTTATTTTTTATTCAGCGGGTTAATAACTTAATTTGTTAAAAAATATCTTTGCTACTTAATTATAAATAAAAATCTCAGTAAATGTTTTTTTAAAGTTGGAAATGGCCGACTTTATTTTTAATATTTTGTACTGGCTTTTTTTTATTTATTTTATTTTTTTTTTTTTAATTTCACGCGTTTAATATCTTAAACGCTTAGCTAAGTTCTTTAAAATTTGATTATAAAAATCTCAGTCAAAGTCTTTTCAAAGTTTAAAATGGCCGTTTCGTTGTATTTTTTAGTTACTTTATTATTTGCATATATAAAATTGAAGTGAACACTTTTTGTTCCAGGTAAACTCAAAAAGTACTGGACCAAAGCTTTGTTAGAGCATAGAAGTATTTTCCTTTTGTATATGTAACGTTATTCAACGTACGCAGAGCAAAAAGACACTCTTGGAAGAACTTCTGCTGAAGCATAGAAAAAACTACGGACACAGCAAGGCTCAGGAAGCTACTCTCAAAGCAGCCCTCCATTCAGAGCCAGCTACGCAAAGACAATGGCCAGTGGACGGAGAGCAGTCAGGAATCCCTCGAGGTGCTTTTAAAGGCGCATTTTCCTGGCTGTACCGAAGCTCGAAACACTGCTATAATACGACGACACAGGACAACCCCGTTACAGGTTCCACCCGACTTAATAACGTCGGACGAAATCGTATGGGCTATAAACTCGTTCTCGGGATACAAATGTGCGGGACCAGACGGTATAATTCCTGCCATGTTGCAAACGGCTGAAACGCGAGTCGTCCCATGACTGAAAAATATATTAATGGATGCATCAGGCTAAACTATGTACCTGTGGCTTGGAGGACAGCGAGGGTAGGTAAGGCAGGTAAGAGCAGCCATCCTTGTCCGAGAGACTACAGGCCAATAAGTCTTACCTCCTTTGTACTCAAAACGCTGGAGAAACTGATTGACTTGCACCTAAGAAACAATTCAATCCAGTTATCAACCAACCAGCACGCATACACGAAAGGGAAATCGGTTGAAACGGCACTACATTTCCTAGTAGTAACCCTAGAAAAAGCCCTCTGTCAGAAGGAATACTCGGGGCGTTTCTAGACATCTCAGGTGCATTCAACAATGTATCAACCACCGCAATCCTTAGTGGATTACGTACAATAGAGGCACCACCAGCAATAAACCTATGGTTAGACAAGTTGCTAAGCTGCAGAAAGGTGCGGGCTGAGTGGGGCACTAAATCCATGGTAAGGGAAGCTCGCAGTGGGACACCCCAGGGAAGGGTCCTCTCGCCACCACTATGGAATCTTGTAGTTAATGAACTACTCGAAAAGTTCGCAGGTAGAGCCCCGAGGATAACTGCCTATGCAGACGACATAAGCATAATTATAGTAGGGAAATGTCTATCAACAGTAGCTCCATAATGGAGAGCACACTCAAAGATGTACTTAGATTGTCAAATTCAGTCGGTCTTAGTATTAACGCAGAGAAAACGGATCTGGTTCCGTTCACGAAAAGGTACAAGATACCACAGTGGATACCACCGAAATTGAACGATATACGTCTCATACCGAAAACTCACACAAAATATCTAGGAGTCGTCCTGGACAGCAAGCTGTCATGGAAAACCAACGTAGAAGAAAGGCTGAAGAAATCCACCATTGAGCTATACACATCCAAGAAGATGCTAGGCAGTACATGGGGCCTCTCACCCTTTCTGATGCACTGGATCTAAGTAACGGTAGTGCGTCCTATTCTACTCTATGGTATTATTGTGTAATGGCCGGTTGTGAACAAATCAACATTCCTCAGGCACTTGGAGAAAACTCAGCGGCAGGCAGCGCTATGCATCACGGGGGCACTGAAGTCAACTCCAACTAAAGCGCTTGAAACCATTCTAAGTATGGACCCCCTGGACATACACGCAAAACTAATAGCCGGAAAAACGGCACAACGCCTTACGGCGGCAGGCAACATGCGCATTCAAAATTTTGGACATTGTACAATCGGAAAGGATCTACTTAGTAGCGCGGACTACATGGTACCTCGTACGATAGTCAATTCCAAAGCACGAACTCTTCTGGGACCAAATGACTGGTGCAAAGGTATAGAACAAGCACAGCAGGCGGTCAACATATTTACAGACGGCTCCAAAATGCTTACGGGGGTAGGTGCGGCTGTGTATTGTGTAGAGCCTAATATAAGGCAGCCATATAAACTGCCGAACCACTGCAGTATCTTCCAGGCGGAAATATTTGCCGTAAGGAAGGCTGCTAAGATGGCCCTCAGCATGGACACACAACACTCTTACATCAACATTTTCGTTGACAGTCAAGCGGCGATCAAATCCATGCGCTCCGCTAGCATCAGGTCCAAAAGTGTCATGGCTGGCAGAGATGCACTGTGCATTGAGGGAAACGAGATGGCAGATGGTTTAGCAAAGGAAGGCGCTGGGCTGGAATCAGAACTCGCAGAACATGTACTTACTCCGCTACAAGAGTTGTACAGGAACCTCGAAAGAAGAGCCAAACAAGCAGTGAATCGTAGATGGAGAGATACGACATCGTGCAAAATCTCGAAAATCATGTGCAATGCACAGTGCGAAAAACGAACTCTGTTCATCTTGGCACGCCCGCGCAAAGATTGCAGGACACTAGTGGGCATGCTCACTGGTCACTGCATGACGGCAGCCCACGCGAGGAAGCTTGGCATCACTACGGATGACAACTGCAGGAAATGCAAGGAACCGGACACAGTGGAGATCCTGGAGCACGTACTATGCACATGCCCCGCCCTACTTAGGTCGAGACTAAAATACCTAAGCTCATCGACGTTCCCGTCGCTTAAAGATGTAACCAAAGTATCTCTGGAATCCCTCCTAAGGTTTGCGAATTCAACGCAAATCTTTAAAGACTTCAAATAAACACAAAGGTTCCTTTTGTTCGCTACCGGTACCACTAAGGACCAGAATTGGTCTATGTGAGCCTTCACGAAGGCATCCGGATTAACCTAACCTAACCTATTCAAGAAATATAGATTATTAGTATTTTTAATCAACACCATAGATTATTATGCTTCGCTTTTGCTCGAGAAATTTCTTCAACAATAAAACTATTTCGTAAAACTTTATTTATTTCCTCGTGCATCTGAACTAGTTTTTTTGGCAATTAAATAAGATAAGCTTCGTGTGTGTGTGAATTGCGCGTGGCCTAGTTGGGTGACTTTTATATGACCTCTATAGATATTTTTTTTTTTGTAACATTCTCAACTATCGCATGATTTCCTATCGCTCAGCATGTGTGGTAAAAATTTAAAGGATGGTTTTTTTTTGGTAAGTTTTACCCATAAGAATATTTTGCTGTTTTTTTTTGCAGATAAGCTTTTAAGCATCCATTCAATGACGCTTCTTACTTTTTTATTTTTATTTTTTCATGCATCTACATACAATCAGGTGATAAATTTCAGCTGATAACAACTTATAGTTTTTTTCTTATCTTATCTTTTTTAAGAAGCATGTTCGCGTGAGTTATAAATATTATTTACCATTAGCTTTAAAGCTTGAGAAATCCGTGAATTGACTTATCAGTTTGCGGAAATTTTGAATCGTAAAATAACAACAAGCTGAGTTAAGGTGAAGAATTGACCACTTCATAATACGTCAAGTGGTGACCTTGCCGGCTTTCAATACGATAACGATTTGCATAGCCTCCCTGCAAAGATCGCTTTACTCAAAGAGCCATAGCTATAGGACTATAACAGTTAGCATTCTAACACTAAAAGCTTACAAATTTTTATTACATTCTATTTGAATACCTATATATTTCTTGTTTTTTAAATCATCTGTTGGGTTTATTGCTATTTGATTTGTTGTCAGCTTCAACAATTATCATTATTTTTAATCAAACAAAGCACTTTGTGTTGGCATTCACGTAAATACAAAGTCCCTGAATTATTTTATTTAACTGTAAATTTGCCCTCTATCGCTCGGGCGTATCGTACTCCAGTTTACACGATCCAGGCCTATTTTCAATGAACGTTATTGCATTTACGTCAACGTATTCAGCTTATCAATAGAATATAGTTTTTTAGTTCGTTTTTTTTTTTTTTGTAAAATATAATTTGCAATTTAACGTAATTGGTTATCGTTTTTAATAAGTGCTTTGTTTTCAAAGCTTTTCTTAATGAACATCAAGCGCAGTGATTTTTGTTAATGGAATTTTTACAGGTTCAAATCATTTGAAATGAATAAATATTTGTCCATCGACTACTTCTAAGTATTTGTTTGTTTCTTTTTTTTATTTACTTTGCATTTTGTAAAAAGCTACACTGCAAACAATTAATTTAACTCTCTTTACTTTAACAGTTTTTCACCAGTGGAATGAATAATGTGGCAACACTTGCAAACGTCAAAAAGTTATTGATAATTTTTAACAGCTGACAATAAAAAAGCACATTGGCCGCATTCAGCGGAGACAACACAGTCTGTAACTGTTGTGTTAAAATCTGAGTGAAAAACTTTTGCAATTATATTATTTATATAATTACATAATAATAATAATGATTTGTTATACTTTGCAAATTTTCTCACGCTTGGAGTAAAAACACTTTCAGAGAAAAACATAGCTCCCTAAGATATCGCTGTTATTTTAGTTCACACAGTTGACTTCGCTGAATGCGGCCATTGTCAAGTGCGAATGAAAAATGTTGCATAAACTAAGCAAACAAATAATCTGTCAAGATCATATAGCAAGTTAACCAAATTTTAAGGTTGCGAACAGATTGAACGCCGATTCAGACATGCAGGCAGACAGGCGCAGGCAGAAACCTGAGAAGAAACGAAAGAGAAATAAAGCCAAGCTGATTTTTAATTCGCTTGTTCACACAGTTTGACTGCGCTTATCTGCCTGCCTGCCTGTCTGAATCGGCGTTAACTCTGCTTGCAACCTAACCCAACAATATTGGGCGTTTAACCTTAGTTTAAACTTAAGGTAATATTCACTGAAAACTGGCCCTTAAAGTTTACTTAAATTTTAGCTTTGAACTATTTATTTTTCTTAATTTCACATAATAATTTCTAAAGTTTGACTACAAGCATCTGATATCTCTAAGAATGAAAAAGTTGTATTTACTTCAAAAATTTAAATTTTTATTTTTAGAGATATGTTTTTGGTGTCATTGAAAAGAAAATTGAATTTATTACAAAATTAATAATAAAAACAAATTTGATTTATTACTCGAAATAATGAGAAAATTGCACTCAAATTTGAAAAGAAGTAGTTTAAACGGATTGATTTCATCTTTACACGAGCACAGCTCTGGAATGGATAGGTCGGGTAGGTTTGTTGATACACCGTTAGAAAGCTCGATTCATTGCCTTTGCAAATGAGTTCTTTCGTGAGTTAATTTTTCTGCTAGAAACAATAATGTGCATCAAATTCATGAAATGCTAATTAACCCTGTAATCCTCCTAAGGGTGTAAAAATAGCCCACCTCCCACACGATTTTTTGCTCAATTCAATATAATCTTTTACCTCCACAAATATTTGCACTCTATTGCGGAGCACCCTGTATAACAAAAAAGTAATTTTTTTGCCAACCAAATTTAAAGAATTTAGATGTTCCTCTTTAAAATACAAAAACATCAGGTTTGGAATGATATCCTTTGTAAATTAAAAGCTTTTATCAAACCTTATTTTTCATTAATAAAGAAAAAGAACCTCAGTTATTGGTCAAAAATAAAAAAATTTTGACAAAAACCTTAACTTATATTCGGCCGCTGGTCAATTTTTCGACCACTAACTTTGCAAGTACTATATTTTGTTTAAAATATAGTTAGAACTAGTAAATTGTCTTCCACTTGGCCAAAGTTAAAACACCCCTCTTCGTGCTTTTAACGAAAACGTTTTTATTTATTTGTTGTTTATATTTAACAACTATTTTTACTATTACAAAAAATTATAACAACATTAAAAAATTTTATTTTTCTTTAAAAAGCATTTTTATTATAAAAGTTCTTAAAAATAAATTACATTTATTTAATTTTAAGATATTTTACCGTGTTTGATAAAGTTACTTTGTATGGGAGGTAGGCCTGATTTTCATCCAATGAAAACAAATTTCAAATATATGATAAATATTTCGAAAGCTTATGTGCTTTTAATATGTAAGCTTTTGTGGCATTTTAAGAGTTTTTACCGTTTTGATACAGTCACTTTGTATGGGTTGTAGGCGTGGTTTTCATCCGATTTTGCTTATTCTCAAGCTTGATTGAATAAGAGCACATATAACCCAATTTCATTACGATAGCTTCAAAATTGCGGCTGTAATCGTGTCGACAGACAGACTATAATTCGATGTGGCCAAAAATGGGTTAAAGAGTTTCACTATAAAAAGATATTTCACTATGAGAAAAAAACCAAATGATCTCAAAGCTTTGTTTCAACTATAAAAAACATTTAATTTTGAGCTTTTAACAAAGTTGAAACAATTTCTCTCGAGCAGATAACAGCTTTTAATTTATTTAAAAAAAGTTTAAAAAAAAAGCTCAATAAACGATTTTAAACTATCAAACAACTAGAATTTGTATTTAACATCCATATTCTGGCAAATTAACAAATTGTTAACCAGTATTTTGAACATTTCTATATGTTTGTTGTTTACAGAACAAAATTTGCAGCACAAAAAACAAAATTTTTTAATGAAATTGTCAATAACAGAAAAGCAGTTGACAATTTTTATCAAAATTTATTATTTTTGAGCTTCAAATTTTGTTTTGAAATCAAAAAATTACAAAAAACACATTGAAATATTCAAAATACTGGTTAACAATTTATTAATTTGCCAGAATAGGGCTATAAATCATAGAAACACTTTTGAGATTATTGAGAAAAAGGAGCTATAATTCAAAATCTGTAGTGGAATTTTCTTCAGAATTTCAGACCTATTTGCAGACACATTTCGCAATAGATTACGAAATTTTTGTGGACTTTTTGTGGAAAAGTGCAAATTTTCCCATGCGACATTAATTTTTTCAAGCGATGAAGAATTGTCTGAAGCGTACTTCTATGAAGAAAAATAGTAAATTTTTAATTACTTCATATAAAAAGATTTTATCATCTGCCAAAACATTCACTATGTATCATCAGCAGATGCATTTTCATTGCATAGTTTTTAGGTGTTTTTAAATCATGGTTACTATTTCTCTCCATAGATATACGCTATAGATACATTTTGTCCAAGGAGTGAAGTATTCCAATTAACATTTCTATAGAATATTTTAATCCTATGCAACAAATTTCAAGGGTTATTCAATTATTTTTAAAAAGGGTTATATAAGACCCACAAAAACGGACGCTGAGGGTCAAAATGCTTTACAAAAATATTTCTCACCAAATTTCACTAAAGGCCTGTGAACACAACTATGTCAATGGCATATATTTTGTAGTTTTCTCACTTGCATCAAAGTCCGTTTATCGGACGAAATCTGTAATGTTGTTGGCCTGCACAATTTTAGTTCTAAGATCCATATTTTGCTTATATACCCTACTTCGAATTATTAACTAATTGCTTTTATTGTCTCTTTTTTTCGCTCAACAGGAAGCATGACCTCAGATTTTTTCCGTGTTGTCAATGAAGCACGCCGCTATTCACTCGGTCCATTCTCACCATCATTCAGCATACAGACTACGCTCTTTGAGGGTCTACAAAAGCATTTGCCCGAAGATGCACACAAACGCGTCAATGGTCGTTTGCATGTCTCGTTGACACGCGTCTGTGATGGCAAGAACGTCATTGTATCTGAATTCGGAAGCCGTGAAGAGCTGCTGCAAGCCCTACTCTGCGCCTGCTTCATACCCGGCTTCTCTGGCATTGTGCCACCACGTTTCCGTGGTGTGCGCTACATGGACGGTGCCTTTTCGGACAACCTGCCTATACTCGATGAAAATACCATCACCGTCAGCCCCTTCTGTGGCGAGAGCGACATCTGTCCACGCGATCAGAGCTCACAGCTGTTCCATCTCAACTGGGCCAATACGAGCATCGAGATATCACGTCAAAATATCAACCGCTTTGTGCGCATACTATTTCCTCCACGTGCAGAGTTTTTGTCCAAATTCTGTCAGCAGGGCTTCGATGATGCGCTGCAATTTTTGCACCGCAACAATTTAATAAACTGCCGGCGCTGCGTGGCGGTGCAGTCGACGTTTGTGGTCTCAGAAACGGTGTCACAACCGCAGGACTTTGATCCTGAGTGCGGCGAGTGCAAGCGGCATAGAAAGGTAGGTCCATTATTAAATCAACGTTGGTTTTTTTAATCAAACATGTTGTTTTTTTAATTTTTAGGATGCGCTGCGCGCTAACATGCCTCAAACTGTGCTGGACGTCATACAGGACTATATTGAGCAGGCCAATAAAGGACTGGCTAACTGGATATTTAAACATCGTGGCATCAAATTGCTATCACTGCCCGCGACTGTTCCCATGGAGATTTTCATGGCTACCGTCTCAAAGTGAGTAGTAATTCGAGCAGAAGTAGAACTATGTATTGACTTTTCAAAATTCTGAAATTCTGTTTAACCAAGCAATTCGATTGAGCCTAAAAAGTGATTTTCCGAGCATAACTTTGCTAATTTATTTATTTTCTTCACACACTATACTCAATTCACTCTCTATTCTCTTTTGTTTTCTCTTTTTCTTTGTGTTCATAGAACCGTTGGCCAGCTTCCAAGTCCGTTTGGAAAAACATTTGCAAGCGCTTAAATAAGGCGTGCATTCAAGTCGAATAAATAAGCTACTAGTGGGCTCAAAGCCTGAATTATATAAAAGTATATATGTACATATATATATATATATATATATATATATATGCCTAATTATCTAGATTTTAATTAGAATATATATAGCTCTTTTTAAATTATTTAGCTAATAAGCTTAGAAAATGTAATAGTTTAGGCTAAATAATATTTAAACAAAAAGTTAAGATAACAAAGATAAACAAATCTGTGAACTTTTAAACAAAACAACTTACTTACTTTTCAGGAGAGCGAAAAAACAGCTTCGCAAAATGTTTTGTGTGTATATATTTAAGTAAATTTTGTTTTATTATATTTTGCATAAACATTTAAAAAAAGCCTTTCTTAATTACTTGTGTTCATCTAAGAGGAAATGTGTATTTTAAATATTCGAATAAAAAATAAGATATTTTGTCAAACTGATTTTTGGAAAAAAAGTTGTGTTGTATAAAGAGGTATTTGATGTTGATGTTCATTAGAAATAGTTTGTTTTGTTTAAAGAATAGTAAAACATATTTTATTCATTTATAAACTGACAAAAGCTAAAAAAAATCTCAAGATTTGATTTGTCGATCTGCTTCACTATAAATCGCAAAAATACGTCGATTTTATCAAACGAATCGTATTAGAATTACAGATTATGATTAGATCTAGAAATGCTTTATATAAAAAATTACAAAAATATAATTATGTCTATTTTAAGTGCTGATTTAAGTTATATACTCAAATATTTAAATTTTTTTATAAAGTGCTTTAAGTGATTTTTATACATGAAAAAAATAAAATTTTAATAAAAATTAAAATAATCATGTTTTTTGTATTCATATTGATGTTTTTTTACAATTGCCAACATTGTAGCTTGGATCTATTTATTTATGGCTTTTTGTTTAATTTAATTTTTTTTTTCTTTTTGCAAATGTTTTTTCACACAAAATTGGGACGCTCTTGAAAACATAATCTACACTACGCGTACTCTATATCACGATGTTTACATATTTTGAATTTTTTTTTTTTGAATACAACTTCTTTCGACAAAACCAAATTTTGTCCTAATTTATCGGCTCTTGTTTAGACTGATTAAATTTTTACATTTCCCTTTGTCAATTATTTTAATATTTGATTTGATTTTATTCCACGTACTACGACTAGGCTATCCACTCTAACTCCAAAGCTGACAAAACAAATGCGTATTATGGTTGAGGAATTTCTACATCAATTAAACAGTGCCATACATGTTCGTATCTTCAGCAAATTTACGGTAAATTTTTGTTGTTAACTATTTCGTCTGTATTCCTGAATAACCATTTTTCCCCCACTTGATTTGTAGATACTCGATCCGCCACATTTTGATACAACCGGTCTTTTACACTCCAAGAAACTCTATGGACCAAGAGTATCGATTTTAGTTGATGAGTGGTGTGTATAATTAATATTTTTACTGATCATAATTGACATAAAATTTCTTGAAAGTGCTTAAAATTTTAAAAATTCAGCCCAATCATGAAACTTTTCTCCTGGGGAATCGGAATAGGGAGTTTTAATTTTTAAGATAAAGTTCAAGAACATTTTATTCATCAGTACAACCGTCAGTATACAAAAGTGTATGAAAAAAATGTGAAGTCTTGACCAGCTATCTTTAAAATGAAAACTCCCTTTTCCAAATACCCGGGCGAAAAGTTTCATGATTGGACTGATTAAAGAAAAACTGTAACTTTGCATTTAAAAATGCAGATAATTTTTAATAAAATTTTATAAATCAATTTTTTTCCGCTTCCTTTTAGTGGTGCTCTGCCACTCGAAGGTGATGTTGATCACTTCGAGCACGTGCTGAAAGTTACCACCCACAACGACGCCCTCTATGCCTACTACTACACAGACGACAATACAAATAAGGTAAAAGTGCAAATGTTTACCATAAATTACCGAAACATTTCTCTATCTCAACCCTTAGGTTAAAGTCACTGAAATTTTCGATATGACTGAAAACGATCAGCTGGCCACAGACTTGCAAATGTACGAAGGCTCCGTCGAAGATCATCCAAATCCGCATCAACATCATCACAATGCTGTGGTGAGCGAATGGAATGGCGTCGAATCAGGTTGGTACACTCGAAATGTGCAATTTTATGATGTTACATTTTGTAAATTTTGTATAACAAGCTGTTTATATGAAGTCATTTTTATAGATCCTTTTAAAACTTGGCTTAAATTGTGCGCGGCTTGCTTGCTTCTTATGGCAATTTTCGCTCTCACACTTTTAGACTATCTTCAAGTTTCGTTTTTCTTTGTTTAATTTTTTTTTACAGTACAAATTATACCCTCCTCTGAACCTGATTGCCATGCTGCCATATTTCATGTGCTCTAGATATCTTTCAAAATTTTAAACAAGACCAAAGAAAAAGTCAAGTTTTACAGACGTGTTTTACTGCCAGTTAAACACAAACATATTCAACACATAAACACAAATAATACACATGTCCCTAGAGTTTAAGATCCAATTTTTAAGCTAATCACTACGAGTTTTTTAAGAAAAGGTAATTAGCGACCAAGAAATGGAATTTGTCTTTATTTGTATATTTTGGAGCAGTCTAAAATCTGTGTCGATATAGACTTTTCCTTTTTTTCTTTCTTGCTCTTAACTAATTTTGTCAATTGTTCTTATGTAATTTTTGCCAATGAAGCTGTAATTTTGTCGTTCTAAAAAAATGCTCATGTGTTTAGTTTGTCCGTCTCTGCATTTATTTATGTTCTGTAGTTTTGGTTATTTTTATTTTATATCTAACTAGTTTTTTTATTTTTGCATTGTATATGCTTTTACATTTTTGTTGTACTATAGTTATTTTCTTTCCTTAACTTTAATCTTTTCTTTTAGAGTATTGAAGATTATTTCGAAATTGAAATGCTTTTTTACTCTGCATTCTTTTTTTATTCCTTACTCATTTCGTTTTGTTCTTTCTGAATAACCTACTATATATATATTTTTTGTTTTGAAGCTTAATTATTCTTAATCGATGAAATTTTTTCTTTTCTCTAGACTATTTCATTGATCCTCAGAGTCTATCGAACGTCGGCTCGCCGAACTCTAGTCTCACCGTGATCTCAACACCTGCCGCTGTATGCTTGCCTCAGCTAAACACAAGCAACAGTTATTCGAACAGCATTATTACCAATCAATCTGCACATTTTTCCTCTTATGATATGTTGGAGAGTATTGTGGACGATGATGTTGCTGAAGAGATTGAGTCGGCGGTATTAAGCGACCCCGAGTCGGCCGTATTTAGCGATCCGGAAGTTGATCAGCCACAGCAAAGGTATCCCAACAGCAGAGCTGACCACAATAAACAATTTGCAGCTGTTGCCAGACTGCCTTCCACATTCATGCCAAAGTCCACGTTGATCCCTGCACCTACGCAAGCAATCGGAGGAAACACCGATCTACGCATAAATATTGAATAAACTTTATACATAGAATTAAGTAATTAGTTATAAGCTTAGTTTTTTCATTTTATTTTGAATTTTCTTATGTTTTAAATATGTATTCTTATTTTTTAAACTTGTTTTTTTTTTGTAGTAGTAAAAACATAACCAAATGCAAATGTATTTATTTTAAAAAACTTAATATACATACCAAGCGATTATTATTATTTATATAGCAAAACAAAAAAAAAACTAAAACAATGCTTTCTAGCAAAATAGCTCAACAAATTATATTAAAATTTGCCTCATCTCTTTTGCCTCTTAAAAGTATGCAATGTTTGAAGGTAAAGCATAGCAAAAACCTTATAAAAAATATCATATAACTAATACAAATAAGCCGAGTTGCGTATAATTAAAAGTATTTCCTATTTTGTACGGAAATCAGCAAAGTCATGAAACTTTTTTTATTTATTTATATCAATATATATATATATATAAATGAAGTGTGTCTAGCATATTTTAGTTGTCTAGTTTTATACTTAGAAATGTGTGATAACTCATAAGTTAAAAATGTTTTATAAGCATAAACTTAAAATTATTCTTATGGAACAAGAACAATAAATACATAATCAACAATAGATGTCAACGCTTTTATACTCGAAATAGATGAAATTAGTCACTTCCAAGTAAATCAACAAGGTTTAAGCCGACTCCTGGACATCTTATGTTCATGTTTTATCAAGTTTTTATTCTATTCAGCTCAGAATAGAGCTAAGATGATTGGACGGAAAGTCGTTTGTTTCTTTGTTTTAATGTAAGGACAAAAAATTTATAAATTTAACTAATTTAACCCATCAAAGCTGAATGTGAAGCTCCACTTAAGAAAACATCCCTTCCGAACGAAAAAACTTCGACCCCTGAGAACCCAAGAATTTGAGTTCGTAGGACAAATCGTGGTGAGTTTACGTGAGTTTTAGTGACGAAGGGGAAAGAGTACACTTGCTCTGTACTGGCAAGTTTTCGTACTATAAAAAACTTGCTTTCAAGTCTTGCCCAATACAAAACATGTCTTAATTCTGCTCTTCGCTTATTGGTAGTTTCGCACGGAAAAATTTGTATGTTCGAAAAATCCGCCTACTAGCAGCACATACTTATGGCGGAATTTTTAAATTTTTTCAGCGGAAACGGTTAGGCAAAATGTGAGTCCTTTTATTGTTGCAAAAAAATGTTGGAATTTGTTTAATATGAGTTTTTTTATTAGGACTAAATAAACAAAATACAAAGCAGCATTCTTCTCAACAAAATCTAGGAGAGGCCCGATATTGCAAAAGGTTTCGTGAAGGAAAATAAAGAAAGAGTGGCGCTATTTTGGAAGCAACTCGCTTTTGAATCGAACACTTAAAGGCGAAAGCGATTGGAAGAAGGTGAGGATTTGTGCTTTTTGTATGCTTCTTAATGAATAAACTTTGAATTAGTAGTCTTGGAATGACCAGAAAATATACATCCGGCGAAAGCGATTGGAAGAAGGTGCGGATTTTTGCTTTTTATATGCTTCTTAATAAATAAACTTTGAATTTGTAGGCTTGGAATGACCAGAAGAGATTCATACGACAAAAAGCTGCCGAAAACAAAAAGTACGAAAAATAGACGGGGTGGCCCCAATCAAAAGCAAAAACTGTCACCTTCAGAGTAAGTCATATTACAGCTGATAGGAATGAAAGAAGCTGTGTAGGGTGTTGAGACTGGACAACCGTATGTTTTAAATCCGGCTGTAAAAATAAAGCGTTCAAACTAGAGATATTCGCTTTCAGTGCTTTTTCAGTGCTTTTTCAGTGACACGGCATGCTTGTGCCTAAAAAAATAACTTCGTGCGTGCACGTGCGTCCCCGTGCTTAAGAAAAGCAAAGTCGTGCGTGCTTTTTCGTATTCGTGCAACTAAACAAAATTTTTACTATTGTACTTTCACTTTAGCAACTATTTAAAACTTTTTCACTCCAGTGTAATCACATCCTTACGGCGTTATGAAAAATCGCCCAAAAAACATTAAAATTCGCCCAAAAAAATATTTAAAAATCGCCCAAAATTAAATAAAAAATGGCCCAAAAATTAAATGAAAAATCGCCCATAAAAATGAAAATTCACCAAAAAAAATTTTAAACAAAGTGAAAAATATTTTTGATATATAATTCAGGGACCGTTACTGTTATAAGTTTTATTAAAAAAATCCTTAAATAATAGTTCTTTTTCAACTTTTATTTTTCTGCTTAGTAATAATAGTCAAATTTTAAGTTTTTGTTTGCTCACAAAATAAAACTTATTTTTGAGTTTTATTTTTTACCTCACAAATAATAGTTATCTCTAAAGTTTTATTTTTTTCTCACAAAATAAAAGTTATTTGCGAGTTTTACTTTTCTCCTCACTAATAACAGTTATTTTTTAAGTTTTATTTTTTTCCTCACAAAATAAAACTTATTTTTGAGTTTTATTTTTTCCCTCACAAAAATTAGTTATTTCTTAAGTTTTATTTTTTCTTCACAAAATAAAAATTATTTTCGAGTTTTATTTTTTCCCTCGCATATAACAGTTATTTTTTAGTTTAATTTTTTTCCTCATAGCAAAACTTATATTTGAGTTTTATTTATTCCCTCACAAGTGTAAAAATGCTTTTTAATAAAATAAAATATAGTTGGAAATTGCTAGAATAAAAAGTTATAACTCGAATATAGCTCAAAGTTTTTTTTTGTGATTTAAAACATGAAACTTAACCTTATATGTGAAGGAAAAAAATAAAACTAAAAAAATAAGTTTTGTTTTGAGAGCAAAAAATAACTGTTATTTGTGAGGGAAAAAATAAAACTCACGAAAAGTTTTATTCCTTTAAAACTCACGAAAAGTTTTATTTCTTGAGAAAAAAAAAATAAACTTAAAAAATAACTGTTATTTGTGTGGGAAAAAATAAAACTTAAAAAGTAACTGTTATTTGTGAGGAGAAAAGTAAAACTCGAAAATAACTTTTATTTTGTGAGAAAAAATAAAACTTAAAAGATAACTATTATTTGTGAGGGAAAAAGTGAAACTCGAAAATAAGTTTTATTTTGTGAGAAAAAAATAAAACTTAAAAGATAACTATTATTTGTAAGGGAAAAAATAAAACGCAAAAATAATTTTTATTTTGTGAGGAAAAAAATAAGACTTAAAAATATTAAACTCTTCATATTTTTGAATAGTGAAAAGATAAACAAATATTTTGGTGTATTAACTTCTTTTGTGCAGTGATTTTTACATAAGGATTTTTTCCTTTTAAATTTTAAAAATAACTGTGTATTTTTGTAGATCAGTTAAAAAGTTATAATATTTTCAATATTTTGAATAGGCTTCCTGATCAATTCTTTTGTATGCAATTAAATTAAAATTTCAATTCATATTTTTCCCGACGTTTCGTTGATTCTTTTTCAACTTCTTCAGGGGATCTTTTATTAAAAACGAAAACAACAAAAAAACAATTTTTTAATAACTTAGTTGAACAAAACATTTTGAATTTGAAATTTAAAATTAGTTTAAGTGAAAATTTTACTGATAATGAAATAAATATATAAATAAAAGCTGTAAACAAATGACATAAGAACTCACATGCTGAACGTTTAATTTGATTAGAACATAAAAATTGTTTAAATACTTGGTTACTTTAAAGTTATTTTTTATTTTTTAACTTTAACTTTAAAGTAACCAAGTATTTAAAAAATAACTGTTATTTTCGGTTCCTGTTATAATTAAATTGTGAAATGAAAAATGAAAAATCCCCCAAATGAAATATGGCCCAAAAAAATTAAATGAAAAATCACCCAAAAATTTTAAAATTACCCAATTCTAAAATAATGTTTCAATGTTTTATTATTAACAAGAACAATTTAACAAAAACTAATATGATCATTAATTTCATAAATTAGGAAGCACTGCCTTATCGACACAATTTATTTAGGTCGCATTTAGATCAATTCGCAAGCAGCCTTAAAACTTTAACTAAATGTATTTGGTTCTCTCTTTTTAATCTCTCTTTACCGCTGCTTAGGGATGACAACCCTCAGTAAATCCAACACCGGTATCGCTGTCTACAGTACTTCCGGATATAATTATATTTTTAATGATTCTCTTTTCAGGCCAATTTTTACTAGTTTGGACCCCTATAACTTCTAAACGATTTGAGAGCGGCCTGAATTTTTCCCGGAATTGGACCAAGAAGGTCTTAATACATACACAATAAAAAATTTATATTCATCTTCAATTTTGCCTTAAATTTTGAAACATTATTTTAAAGTTGAGTCTTTTTTTGTGATTTTTCATATTATTTTAAAAAGATATTTATATTCAGAAGCAAAGCCGGTGTTGGACTTACTGAGGGTTGTAATCTCTAAGCAGCGGCCGAAGCCTGCCTATTAAAAGAGAAAACTAAAGACATTTAGTTTAAGTTTTAAGTAAATATTTTTTGTAGAATTTATTTCCCTGTAGCATTTTTTGACGAAAATTCGGAAATTTATATGAAAAAATGACAAAAGATACAAAAACCACAATTACGAAATAAAAACATTTTTGGAATTTTTTATATTTAAGTATGTTTTAAATATGCCTTTCTTAACACATTTCCAAAATTTGGTTTCCTTATCAGACAAAATAAGGATTTTATGACCACTTTTCTAAAGCATGTTCTAACGGCATATTCATTAAAAACTATTAAGGAATTATCTTCGACTGAACCGCATTTAAAATACCCCCACAGCCGTATTTTATTCAATTCGAAGTTTTTAATGTTGTATTATTTTGATGATGTAACTTTTATAAGGCGTGGTTTGTATCCAAATATTTATAATTTTAAACTCAAGGTACATACTTATTATCAAAGCTTATGTGTCAAGTCAATTTCAAGTTTAAACCATTGTTTTTATAAATTTATGAAGGTTTTGCTGCCGTCACTTTGTATGGGAAGTAGGTGGAATTTTAAGTTGTTTTTTTTACTAAATTCCAAGCATCGAGTGCATAATTAAGATCAAAACTTATTTGCAACATTTGAAGCTATTGTATTCATTTTTGTGGAATTTAAGGAGATTCTACTGATATCATATAGTACTTTGTATGGGAGTTAGGAGTGGTTTTCATTAGATTTTTCGAATTTAATGCTCAAATCGCATAGGTTTAAGCTTTTGTGCAAAATTTTAAGTCATTCGAATAATTTTTGTGGAATTTAAAGAAATTTTACCATTTTGGCCAAGTCACTTTGCTTGGTTTTCATCCGATTTGGCTCATTTTTTAGGTTGATCTGCATTTTTGAATAAAAAAATTATATTTTGAATTTCGCTACGATAGCTATAAATCGCCGTTATCGTCACAGACAGGCAGACGGACAGACGGACATGACGAAATCGACTGAGGAGGCCTCCTTATCGGCGTTACAAACGAGTGACAAAGTAAATATACTCTTTACGAAGTACGCGTAGGGGTATAATAATATTGCATAATTTTCGCACTAGCCTCATATGTAGTCTTATTTTTTCAATTATTAATATTACTGTTTTTGCTAGTTAATACAATCTTGAGTTGAAATTAATTATACTTATCCTTATAACAAAAGTTGTGTTCAAATATGTCGCGTGCTAAATTATACTAAAGCTTAAAACAAAAAACCGAATACAAGTATTTCCACATGACAACTATCACTAGAAAGCCACATTAATCAATTTTAGTTTAAAATTAGTCGCATTTAAATATCTTTGGAGTTTTGACAAAACAACTTAAGTCTATCTGAAATTCATAGACAAAACCCTTTAAGTTGATTTGAAATTCATATAGACTTAAGTTGTTTTGTCTATGAATTTCTGATAGACTTAAGTTATTTTGTCAAAACTACACAGATATGTTGATGCGCTTCGCAGACTTCTGCCTTTTTCTACCATGCTTATTGCTTGTATATTAGAAATATCAAATCTACAGAATCTACCTTTTGTACTTACCATACTACTGCTAAAATGCTATCAAAAAATAAAAAATTAAAATATTAGGGGTATTCAGGATTTGGTGCACTTGCCTGAGCAGTTAAGTTTTCGTGAACACACACACCACTATCAATTTTTCAAAGCTGTCAAATTTTCAATGTGCACAAGTACACAACTGCTCAAAACCTTAAAAAGCAGTAGAAAAGCACTTGTGCAGCTTTTTGACGTAAATGTATTTTGTTTTTGTAAAGTGCACAAGTCCTCACGTCCTCAACTGCACTGGCAAGTGCACTGAATCGTGAATACCCCTATTGTTCTTGAGTTTTCTTTATGTTTTTGCACCTTAGCACGCGGTATCTACGAGACATAAATCATGTTATGAAAGTTTTCTTAACATGAATATTGCAGGTGGAGACCACTTTTGCTCATGTTCTGAAATAAATGGCTTGCGATATCTTTTAACATTCATGTTACACACTGTCTCCACTAACAATATTTGACTGCATGCGAGCTGCCAAATTGAATTTCATGATATCCAGATTTCATGCTATAATATTTAGGTGGGTACTTCATCTCATGAAATTTCATTTTAGAATTTTATTTTTTTATTTAATTTAATTATCATGTTCACATATAAGACAAAGTCTTTTAAATGAAGTAAGAAATCAATTTGTAAAAGTTTATTAAATTAATAATTTCTTCCATTCGCCATTCCGTTTAATGTTTTTTCTCTCTTTTAATGCGTGTGCAATATTTTTTGCTTCAAAAGTTCTTAAAAATGCACACACTTACATATTTTACCAAAAAGTGACAGCTCATCTCGTGAAATATGTCTCAAGAAATATTTCAAGAGATAAATTTAATGATATGAACAATTTCATGATATGAGTGGTCTACACTTGAGATATATATAATGAAATTCAATGTGACAGTTCGCATGCATTCAAATATTGTAAATGGAGACACTGTGCTAAGCAACGAGCCGTAATGTTTCGCTTCTTCTTTCATTTTTTTTCAATATGGAAAATTATGACATGGAATGCTCACGTATAAAATTGTGCTTAACATATTCATGCTAAGAAAATTAATTTGACAGTTGTTTTAACATGATTCATGGCCCGTGGAGACGTTAAGGCGTACGATTGTCGCAAGCTCGCCCATATGTTTTGTAGCATCAGCCCCTTTTAAATTACCGAAAATTGCGCAAATATTGTAAATTATTAAATTTTAAAAATAACCGAATAAAAGGATGATGTAAAGTTTTGTTTGCTTTTGTAAAAAAACACATATCTATTAATAATTATTTCAGATCATATATTATTTCAGACCCAAAAGTTATTGCTACACGTAAGACTATTGTGTATTCGTTATTTAATACAAACCGTCTCATAATTTTGTGATATCATATACTGTTCCCTTTTGAATCTTATACTATGTTTCCATCTGATCAAAATCTTGCGATTTTGAAAAAATGATTTTAAAGTGTTTCCATCTCCCATGTCATAACAGCTCCCAGCTAGAGCAGTAACTGTTACATACGGCGTATATAACACGAGCGGTCACACGTTTTGCGTTACGTCCATATAAAATTTTTCATACAAAACTTGTGACCATTGCTCAAGCGGTGATCAAAATGTCACAAGGTTTGCATCTCTGATTCTCATCCGTGTGATCTGGCATCCCTTTCAGCCACACATGTTTTTACAATGAGAAAAATATATAGCTTAACTGCTCACACCAATTATAAATTCAGATGTGCACTATCCTCCCCTCTCCCTATGCCGTTGTGTCTAACCCTCCCCCTAGCCCTCAGGTTAGAGCTCTGGCCTCTTATATGACAAATTATAAACACAATTGTTTGAAGTTTTTGCATTAGTTTTTTAATAAAATATTTACCTTCCGGATAGATTTAGCATTGATTATAAAATTTTAACCAGCAAACAATTATAAAATAATAATTCAGCATGAACAGCACATAACATCAAAGGCACATTTTCGCAGTTGCTTGTTTTTCGAACAATTTGTCCCAAGTATTCTTCAGCATTTATTCAATTTCTTAATCTGAAAATAAAAATTATTAAATATCGTATGCACTATTTTTAATAAATTTTCAAAAACTTCCATTTGATTGAACCGCTTTGTGTTGCATGCTTATTTTTCTTGTTGAGTTTATTTTTTGCCCGCAAAAGAGCTAGAAATACAAACACATATAACTTTTCTGTTTTCCATGAAATGACAACATAAGAGTGTATTGGTGAACACCAAATTTTGTTTAGTTGTGTATGTAAACTTGTTACTGCTGTCTAGCAGGGCTAGATTTCATTTGACAATTAAGACTTAATTTGATAAATTTAAAAATGAGCGATTCGTGAAGGAGCAATTGCGTTGTCGCATTTCTTTTTCCATTTCATGAGCTTTTAAATTTTGTCTCCAAAATTGCCATTAACAATTGCTGCTCATGCTGAGGTCAGACGATGCTCGTTTGCTCGGCGAGCAGATAATTTTGTTGTTGCTTCCAATGCGAAACTGTCAAAAATTTTGGAGAATACAACAACAACCACATTGCTCGGCCATGTGTTCGCCGAGCAAACGAGCATCGTCTGACCTTAGCATCACTGAGGCTCCAAGACTTTTTATTTTCATATTGAGTTTGATTTGCATTTTTAATTTTTATTGTTATTTTTTTTTATTAGTTGTGATTGCCAATAGTCAATATGAAAAAATTGACATAAGTGGAATAGTGCTGGATACTGATATTACTTTTCAAGGATACCGCATTGTATTAGATTTTGTTGAAATCGCAAGATCGTAAACTTGTATAGAGAACTCTGTTGATTTCAATATGGATTTTACGAAATATCACAAAATCTCAAGATTTCGATTAGATGGAATTATGGTATTAGCAATTATAACAGCGAAAGAAGAAACGACTTTTTGTTTGTATAATAGGTTTGGCTGCGTATATATATTCTTTATTGTGGCGTATTCATGTCGTTGTCTCAGTATTTTTTATGTAAGAACTCTATAAATTGTGCTTATATGGGACACTCGTCCAAAGCAAATGTTTAAAATACTAGTTCGAGCAAAAGTAAAGTTAGTCTATAAAAGTAAATGTTAGCCATGTGGCATCAAGATATATCTATTGTATTGATAATGAGTTTAACATGCTGGCCTCACTATTACAGCCACTAAAATAACACAAAGAAAATATTGTTTACTAAATTCATTAGCTGCATTCCATTCGCTTCAAAATAATCCAGATTATTATTTTTACATGCAAAGCAAAAATAAAAATAATAATCCTATAACAAATAGGATTATTTTTGCTATCCATATAAAAATTGTGATATAGCCTTTAAAAAATTTAAAACAGAGGTGCCACACCTGTATATTTTTATGAGCTGTCATTTCATTTTTTGAATTATTCGTTTGTTTGATACAATGACTTTTAGGTAGCCATGACAACTACCAATTTTCTCACGAGCTGCGACCATCGAATGTTAAACAAAAGAAAACAAAACAAACTGCGTGTGTCACACACATTGGACGCATTAAGTGAGCCAACAATTGCACTTAAATTATTTATATAATTGCATAATAATAATAATTAAATTAAATAATTTACAATTTTTCTGACGTTTAGATTAAAACACATTCAGAGAAAAACATCGTTCACAAAGGTATCGCTACCATAACAGTTCATGACAGTTTTGAACGACACGCATTCTCATGACACCTAATAGTTATTGTATCATGATTGCTTGTGTGAATTTAATTTTGACTGCAACGGTAGTGCTCTCTACGAGTTGTTTTTCTTGCCGTTCTTTGAGAAAATTTTTTATCGCGATTATATTAAGGCGATAGGAACGCAGCTATTGTATTATCGTTGTTTAAAAGACTCAATAACGTACTGCTTTAACTACTTCTGTATAAATGTTGTGGAGTTGCGGTTAGATATGTTTTGCAGGGTTCAGTAAACCTTTGCTATATAAATACATAATTTTCTTCAATCCTATTTTTGCCACACGTGGTAAAACTCTCTTTGTGATTTTCAAAATAATAAAATAAAATAATTCTCAAAATATGTAGTATTTTTATCTCTCGCGTGGCCAAATTTTTCCCACATGTCATTTTTCTAATGCGTAGATTTTACCTCAGTCCGCAGCATCCCACAAGAGCTCAAAAAATACCAAGACTACGATTGATGACAAGGCAAAACTGACAACGCTGGGCTGAATTATGGACAAAAACTTTATGTTTTTAATACATAATTTCATCCTTAGAATTTTTCATCTCAACATTGCTGAAAGTTTGGAGAGTTTGGTTAAAATTTCCCTTTTTTCTTATATTCTGACAGTTTCTTTTAATGTCCATTCTCTTTACTTAGACCCCTTTTCCACACGGCAATTTTTCTTGCCGGCAAGTCGAGTTTGGCGGCAATCGGAACGAGACGAAAGGGGACGAGTACAGACTTGCTCGTACCGGCAAGTTTTCTTTTGTGCTGTTCTTTCTTTGATGCTTCTTTTTAATGTTATTCGTCAACTTAAGATGCGTGCGCATTAGTGTAAAACCATATATAGATAAATTTAGCATTGCCTTCGTGTGTTTGTGTTGAAAATGAGCTTTTCAGATACAAATATAGAGTTTTTTAAAACAGTTTTACTTCTTTTTGTAAATATTATTGAATATTAAATGTTATTGAACCTTAACAAAAACTATTTCACAACACGAATGTCAGACAAGTAAAATCGGAATTGCTCAAGAACTCTTGCTGAGTGGAAAAGCAAATGGCAAGTCCAAAAGAGAATCGAAAACTTGCCGGCAAGAAAAATTGCCGTGTGGAAAAGGGGACTTAATATTTAACACGAGCTCTGTTGTCTTTTTACAAAAATAATTAAAAATCAGTTTTCTTCAATTAAATTTTTGTGCATTTAAATAAATATAAAAAAACACAGTTCTTCGAAGATGTTTCGCATGCCTCCACTTATCGATCCTGCTGAGGAACAGAAACGTGTTCGCGCAGATGTACGCAATAATTTCATATTTTTCGGTATGATGTGCTTGGCTTTTCGCATAGGTAATTATGAATTCTAGCATGCTTTAAATATAGCTAACTGTTGTTTTTCGAATCGTTTTATTTATTTATCATTTCTCTACAATTTACAGCGCCCTTTATTTTGGAAAAGACACGCGTCGCCTAAGCCGGTGGGTTGCTGAAGATGGTCAGTCACGCATCGGATACAGTGGCGCTCATAAAAGCAATGAACTGGAACTTATTTAGTCTTAAGTCCTCATAGCAAAACTGCATTTTCTTTGGATGTCACACTTGTTTTTTGCTGTTTATCATGGGTATATTTTTAATACGTTAAACAATGCAAATGATTAATAGCAAGAATCAAAGTATTACACTCAATTTTTTATGCTGAATTGTTAGAGTTTTCTATTAAATTCTTGTAAATAGTAAATTAAAAGTTGTCCAAGATTCATTATTTTTAAAGTTCTCAATACTGAAATAATCATTCAATTGTTAATACATACACAGCCCAATTCTGAACGATTTTTCCCGGGGATTGGAAAAGGAAGTTTTCATTTTTAAGACAGCAGATAAAGATATAAAATTTTTTTGCTTGCACTCATAAATATTTACGGTTGATGATCAAATTAGTATTAATAATTTCCAAAATGTTTTTGAACTTTATCTCAAAAAAGAAAACTCCCTTTTTCGATTCCCCGGAAAAAATCATTCAGAATTGGGTGACAAATTTTTCAAACGAATGGGACAGGAGAATTGTAAAGACGTGCACGTTGGGTCAGTTTGCCCCCTGTCAATGATATCGATTTGTTAAAATGACATACAAAATCCGAGGCGAAGGACATGCCAATACCACTGAGGGTAAGTTAATTCTTATACCAAGTAGTAGGTCATGGAGTAATTATCCAGGTGGAAGCGGTTTTTTCACCACACCATGAATTTTGCTATAGTTCTCAAAAATTTGCGAGCTTGTTTATAAGTATCTTAGTTTTACATGTTCTAAGAAAAATATTTGGTCGTTCGCTAATGCTGCTTTAAACGCTTTTTTGTTTTGTTAATTAGTTTATGTTTTCAAAACAATCTGAAGTTAATCAAAAAGCTTTACATGTCAGAACGGGGCTGGTCAGTCAGCCTCAATGTATATACAATAAATAAATATAGTACAATTAATTTATTAAACTTAAAAATTTTTTATGGGTACTTAATTGTATAAATATAATAAATAAACTGGCCATTTCAGCCCTTGGAAGGACTTTGACCTAGCTTCTATTGATCAATTGTGTTTTGCGTGTTATTAAATGTTTGATCACAAATGACCGAGAACTGGACCTACGTGTTTAATGCCGACTCCGAACGGCTTATGTTCTCCAGAAGCTTTACATGGCAATTTTTACTCTCTGAGGTTTGCCATTGTATGCAGAGAGGTGACGACCGAACAGAAAAATTATTGCAATTGAAATAACTTTCTGTGTGAGCTGGAACTGAACTCGGGCTACCGCAGTTCTCTAGCTTAGCGGCCACGCACTCTACCCACTAGGCTACGGTCACTACCACTTAATTGTATATTAACCATAAATTAAATATCAGTCAACCATACTATACCATTAGATAAATAACATCTGTTATAATTTTTTGGTATTTCTAACCACAATAATTTATAGCAACTTAAATATGAAAAATACGAGTTTTAATTTCTTTTTTTCATTTTAAGCCCGTTTTTTTAAAAAAAAAGGTCTGATACTATTTTTGTTTTCTGATGCAGTCTTAATTTCCAAAGAACTCTCTGAAAATTTCATTATGCGGCATCACAGTACAGCAACAAATAAGACCGAATTAATTATTTTATGAAAACACACCCAAAAAGCACATACCATTTACATGTCAATCTAATTTGATTTTTAAGAAAAGTTAAAAAATATTAAATACGGGAAAAGAAAAATATATTATTTCTTTATTATGGTTTTGTCTAAAAAAAAATTATGAAGCGACACTTTGCTGTTGCCGTGTTGGGTTGAAAGTGCTCCATCATATTTCAAGTCAAAGGTCACAAAAAGTATTTTGTGCACTACTTTTCTCTACTTTTATTCATTTGAAAGAAAAATTATCCAAATCGGTTGAGAAACACTGGAGAAAATGGTACCGAACTGTTTTTCCTAAGTCTATTTATATATAGATATGCATACACTTACATCTTCTTTTATTTGGGCGGTCGTTCATTGCATTTTTGGGCAATTATTCATAATCAATAAAGACCCAATATTTTCGGTCGATTATTCACTTCACGATTTGGGCGAACGTTCGCAGTTTTGGGCGATTATTCATAAATTTTTTTGGGAGATTGTACATTATGAACAAACGCTAAATTTTTTTTGGCTGATTGTTAATTTTTGGTTTTGGGTGATTGTAACTTAAGCGATTATTTGCACAGCTGTATTAGTCTATGCGAATAATAGCCCAAGTTACAATCGCCCAAAAGTACGGATATGAACAATTGCACAAAAATTTTGGGGAGATTGTTTATAATAACCAAAAGCGCAAATTGCTAAGAATGAATATTTTTGGGCTATTGTTCATAGTATTTTTAGGCGATTGTACGTTATGAACAAACGCTAAAATTTTTGGGCGATAATTCATTTCACGATTTGGGCGAACGATCGCAGTTTTGGGCGATTGTTCATTACTTTTTTGGGTGATTGTATATTTTGAATAAACGTCGAATTTTTTTTGGGTGATTGTTAATTTTTGGGTTTGGGCGATTGCAACTTGGGCGATTATTCGCACAGCCGCAAGTCGACGGTACAGTCAAGTTTGTACCGGCAAATTTTTCCTCTATGCTGTTTTTTCTTTGATGCTATGCTGTTCTTTCCTTTGTATTCTCGACTTGCTTGCAAGAAAACTTGCCGTGTGGAAAAGGAGTCTTACGTTCATGAGCGATAATGTGTACCCGTCTTATTAAAATTGAAGAAGTTCGGTCTTTCAGATTCGCTTTTAAGATTCTTTTTTAGCTTTTTGAGTAATCGTAAATTAATTGTAAAAATTGACTCCACGAAATCGGATTGGATTGAAGCCTCTTCAGGGATACTTCAGAGTACACACTGTGGTCTGTTACTGTTACTTAGCCTTCATAAATCATCTGCCGTATATTTTCTCATTTGCCAAGTGTTTGCTATTTGCGAAAGATGTCAAAATTTGTTCAGATATAACCAAATGATTGCTTAAAACAGCAAGTAGAATTATCTAATGCCCCTTTCACCGTCTGCGAATCGAATGCTTCACTCGAATCGAATTATTTGGCGAATTTTTTTTTGTGGTATCACTGTTTGCGAACCTACTTATTCGCCTCAGATACGGTGCTGCCAAAGCAGAAAACATAAAAATTCACTTAAAAACGTCAAAACTCAAACCTCAAATTTCAATTAAGCCGCGATAAATACAAATAAATAATAAAATATACCAAAATGTTAAGCAGCACGGAGCTTTTCTTTGGAGAAACTGAGAAAACACAAACTTTGTGCAGATTACGACGCAGTATTAGGTATAAATCCAATCCGCTAGAGATTCCTGACGACCTGTGAGTATTTTTATATGCCCGGTTGATCTTTATTGAAATATTTAAAATCTCTTAAAGGTTTCAATCATATTTTAGGCTTAACAAGGAAGCCTTTGTCTTTGTGTTGCAGAATATTGAAGACTCCATGCAGTCAATTCGAAGTTGTGCGATACGCTACGATTTCTTGTTGAGGTTAGTTACCAAAAGAGAGTTGGAAACGATTTTGAATTGGGTCTTGCGCAAACAACGGTGTCCATAGTTTTAAGCGAAGTTGTCGGGATTATTGAGCGTAATCTTTGCCCTGTACGGATAAGAGCAACCATGGCAGAACAGGCTCGGAACTTTTTTTATGCAAAATCAGGATTCCCGGGAGTTATCGGTTGCGTCGACAGCACGCATATTGGCATTGTTGCCCCAGCACAGGCAAAACACCATTACTTAAACCGAAAGGGATATTTCAACATAAATGCAATGATCGTAAGTTCTATATTATGACTTTGATTTAGCTTTCTAACCACTTTATATACCACAATATGGTCACAGTCGGTCCCAGTGAATTTAATTCAACAGCAAAACTTTTCCACGACTCCTTGTGGCTGATTTTTGAAGAGCCGAATTTTCCCAATCCAGACGCTATGTTTGGATTCTGCTCCATAAGCTGGACCATTTTATGGAACTGCCAGCTGTTGGTTTTTTCATACTAAAAATAAATAACAAATGTTTTACAATCAAAAACAAACCATAAAAAAAAATACAAACAATGCAATTTACTTAATTTTTTCTATTATTTTCCATTTTTATCTGCAAAATAAAAAGAAATCAAACGCATTCGCCGGCTTGTCACCAAATATTTTTATTCGTCTGTTTTTGACGCTTAAGTCGAATGACATCTGCGAAATTCGCGAACAGTGATACCACGAAGTTTTTTCATTCGCCTGTTTTTGACGTTTCAGTCGAATTAAATTTAAACATTCGCCAACGGTGATACCAATTCGGCGAATTCGACTTAATTTTTGTTCGATTCGTAAACGGTGAAAGGGGCATAAATTCAATAACTGGTGCCTGTTAAATAACCTTAAATTAAACAGCAATAAATGCTGTGTTGTTTCATTTGAAAAATGTGCCCAACCAATTCACTTTGAATACAATATTGAAAACTGTGTTCTGAAATCAATATTGAAATCAGAAAAGAAAGATTTGAGTGCAATTTTTGACTATAATTTTAATTTTAAAAGCCACTTTGACTTTATTATTGGTAAATCTTTTGCTTTGTTAGAATTCATTAAGAGAAATTCGCCAAATTTTAAAGATCCATTGACTTTAAAGGCTATGTATGTCTCCTTAGCTAGGAGTAAGCTTGAATATTGTGCAATCATCTGTAATCCTTATTATGATTAGCACTCAAATCGCATAGAAAAAATTAAAAAATTGTTCACAAAATATGCTCTTCGAAAATTGAGACGGCCGGATGGTCTCTCATCATATGTGTCTCATAGGAGGAAGTTTCTGGAGTTGCAATTACTTAAAGATATACGCTCCTACTGCGCTTTATTATTTGTTTATAATGCGCTATCCGGTAATATAAAATGCCACGATATTTCTGTTTTGTTTAATCTGTATGATCCCCCTAGAAATTGAAGGCTTAATAGATTATTTGAGGATAGTGGTCGTTGAACTTATTACGCACTAAATTCGCCAATATCTCGCTGTAAATGTCTTATTAATAGTCTAGCATGTGTTTTAAATTTCAATGTGAGTCGAAGGGCTTACACAATATAGAACCTGTGTTCCGCTGAATGCAGCTAATGTGTGTGACACAAACTCTTTATTAAGACTCTTTGACATTCGATGACAGCAGCTCGTGAGAAAATAGGTAATTGTAGATTGTCACATAGTATATCTAGACAAGTTAGGGTACCCAGCTAGACACCTAACTGTTAAATATTCCGTATATATGGCATACACGTAGCAACCTTGACGTTAAATTCGTTGTTTGTGAAGACTTTGGAGCTGTCCAGCTGGGTAAGGGCTGAATGTGCTCTCTTCCAAAGTGACCATAACTGTCAAACTCAGCCATTTTGCTATTTTTTCCTATTTTGCTTTCTCATTGCATTTTCATTGGTTGCAGAATTTGTATGAGTTATCTACTTTGTTACAGTTTCGGTCATCGGCTCCGCCCTAGCACTACCTTGTCTAGTTTTACCATGGATTGTTGTATCATGTGCTCATGTAACGCCTCGCTAAGGGAATTTTGTCTTTTCACTATTGCAGCGCCATCTGGAAACTTTCCAAAAAATTCTAGAATGTATGACAAATTCCCTGCACATTTCGTATATATATACGCCAAATGCAACAGTGTGCGAGCAATAGTTACAACAATGTGAGAATATCCCAAGGAAATAATCCTAATAATTTCCCACTATATGGAATCTGAACAAAAAGGAGACCTGAAAACGCTCAGCCAGTTGAATTTGAAACGCGTTGAAGAGAACACTTCGAAAGAATTTTCTTTATTACAGCAAAAGTTATCTTTTATTTTTCATATTAAGAGAAAACATTTGTAAAACAATAGGTAAAAATTTGTTTAGTAGACTATAAAAAGTGTAAAAATAAAAGAAAAACTGCGAGAATAGTGCTTAGATAAAATGTAAAACTAAAAACTTGAGAACGAAGAAAAATTTGAAGGCGTGAAAAGTGAACATACACAAACACGCTCGCATACATCTACAAAAAACTGACATTTCATGAGAAAGTGTGCAAAGCATAGAAGACAAAAACTCGTTTTTCTATCATCGCGGTGTGCAAAAAATTTTATTCATGAATTTCTATTAAAACTTAGATAATTTTGACAAATTTATCAATTCAAATAATAGAATTTTAGAAAATTTTCAGAAATTATTGAATTGGTAATTTTCATTGATTTTTTTCGCTTACTGTTTATATCGCCTTCAATTTTGCACTGAAATTTCTCGAAGTTTTTTCTCTACGCTTTTTTTGTGAATTTGTTTCGTTTGTGGGCATTTTTTATAAAGAGCTTTCTTGAACTTGTGAATTTTCTCTTCTAGAATTTCTGGAACTTGTGTTCGTTGCTTTTAAAGGAAAGAAAAATTTTTCAAAAAACCCAATTTTTTCTTGAGCCAATCAATAATAAGAAAAAAAGCAAAAAGTCGTCATTGCAGCAGAAGCAAAAGTTACAATAAAACAATTGCAAGAAAATGTCTGTGATCGGCATCGATTTTGGTAATGAATCCTGCTATGTGGCCGCCGCCAAAGCAGGTGGTATCGAGACACTGGCCAACGACTACAGTTTAAGAGCAACGCCGTAAGTATTTTACAGTAATTACTAATTTTAATACAAAGCAAAACTATTAATTTTTAGTACCTATAACCAAGGAAGGCAATGAGACATAGAAATTTTGTAGACTCATTCATATGCATTACATAGCTTAAAGTGAGGTTAGGTTGGTCATCATCGGCAACTATGTCATGCGAAAAGCAGGTGTTAGTGCGGCGTAGACGAGTTGGGTTGAAGTCGTAAATGAAAATCCAGTCTTCACACGCGGCACAGTCAGCAGCTCATTTGCTTTTAATAACATTTTAATGGGTTGTATTGTCTGTCTGCATCATGATTCAAAGCTTAATCAAATTTCAATTTACACTATTAGTTAAAAAATTATCAATCATTCTGTGTTGGTGCCTTTTTTATACAAACGCTGTTTAAATTGATTTGATCTTTGATCAAAAATTGCTACACAAATGAACCGCGTTGTTTAGTTTTGTGAATAATAGAATGGTCAAGTGAGCTTGGATCTAGTGATGCAAACAAAATTTTTGTAGTCTATTAATCGATAAAGGGATCGATTTTAATGTGGAATTGAATTTGGGTGTTCACACGTCTGTCAAATGATTGAATCAATCAAAATTTTTGTTGCTTTCCTATGTTAGAAAAATCAACTCTCTGCGAGAGCGAAAATGAACTTCAAACTCTTCATCGAATCAGTCAAAATTTTGATTGAGCTCCAGACCTGCATCAATCAGTCAAAGGGTTGAATTTTTTTATTTGTCTGTTGTTTAGTAGCAAATTATTTCTAAAAAAGTACTTATTTGAACACAAAAGCAGTTTTTTGAAGAGAAAAGATTAAGAGTAGACAAAAAGTAGGCAAAAGAGTCGTGTGTGAGCAGAAATAAATCAAAAATCGTCGACACCAAGGCTCATTTGTGGCACTTGAGAGCCATGGCACAATTACTGACAAGGTAGTAGCGTAGACTGGCTTTTTCTCACGATCGGCGATGGGTAGTTGTCAAAATTAGCTGTTCATGCAATTAATCAAAGAAAACTGGAAAAATAAGCGACCACTTAAACATAGCCAGTCAACCGCAGCAAACTAAAACATTTCAATAAACTTCGCGAATAAATTAAATGAATCAAAGAAAAGTTTAAAATAAGCACATAGCTAGTCAACAGCAGCAAACTACAACCTCTTAAGCTGTTGACAACTACCAATCGTCAAAAAACTGTCACGGCTACCTTGTCAAATAATTATACCATGCTTGAGAGCAAGCTCGGTCGAACTGTCAATATGGATGAAAAGAAATCAAGAAAATGTATGCATAGAACAAAGAAACGAACAATGACAGTTCGAGAAAAGGCAGGAAAAAGAGTGCATTTCTCTCAAGTGCCACAACCTTATAAATGAACCTTGGTCGACACGATAGAATAACGAAAGAAAAATGATAATATAACGATAGAATAACGTTCGTAGAATGGGATGGCCGATTTTAGGAGCAATTTGTATCAAAACGCTCAGTTTCGCTCATTTTAGATATAAAAAACTCCTATACATATACGAATATTAACTTTAAAATGTAAGGATAAAGACATAGATATCCACTTCGTTCGCCAAAAACAGTAAAAGTTTAAATTAGAAAAAGTAGAAACTAAAATTTTGTAAAATCTTTGTTTTATGCTGTGCACAAGTTTTCTACAATTTATTTTATTTTGTTATTTTTTCAATCCGTGAAAAATGTACTGTAAATAATTTTCATCAAAATAAAAAAAACCATAGTATAATTATTATAAAGAAGGAGCGACCATGATATAAAAATTTATCAGGTAGCCGCGCGCACAACATATTTTCTCATGAGCTGCGGATGACGAACGTCAAACAAAAGAAAATATAAAACGAACGTAATTTTTGGTATATTTTTTAAAAATTGTGTTCATAAGTCCCCTTTTCCACACGGCAATTTTTCTTGCCGGCAAGTTTTCGATTCTCTTTTGGACTTGCCATTTGCTTTTCCACTCAGCAAGAGTTCTTGAGCAATTCCGATTTTACTTGTCTGACATTCGTGTTGTGAAATAGTTTTTGTTAAGGTTCAATAACATTTAATATTCAATAATATTTACAAAAAGAAGTAAAACTGTTTTAAAAAACTCTATATTTGTATCTGAAAAGCTCATTTTCAACACAAACACACGAAGGCAATGCTAAATTTATCTATATATGGTTTTACACTAATGCGCACGCATCTTAAGTTGACGAATAACATTAAAAAGAAGCATCAAAGAAAGAACAGCACAAAAGAAAACTTGCCGGTACGAGCAAGTCTGTACTCGTCCCCTTTCGTCTCGTTCCGATTGCCACCAAACTCGACTTGCCGGCAAGAAAAATTGCCGTGTGGAAAAGGGGTCTAATACAAAACGAGCGTTAAGCCCTTATGATACTTTATTGTTTTGCCCAATTTTTATTCATTTACCCCCCTATTATGAATTTTTGTACGATAGACGATAAACGCTTGCAAGCGTATCGTAAAAATCAAGCTTTCGAATTATCGTTTTCATACGCCCGATAGATATGCTATTGTGAATGACAGTAAATTTTGCTTACATTTTACTGTGAATTCAAGAAAAAACAACTGAAATTCTCACTTCAAGATATTAAAAATTCAAAAAATTCCGACGTTCCATTGAGTTTTTTGCACAGCATAGATGCTGTTAAAATTAAGCAGTTGAGTTATGCTTCCACTCGGCGTTTTCTTCCATTGAAGTGGCAAGACGCTTCAGTTGAGTTTTCGATCTCACAACTCTTGGCCAGAAAAGACCGCATTGATTTTGCTCAAATCCTGTCTAAAAACTTATTTCTATCACTTTAATACTAACATATTTCGAAAAAAGATTAAAAATTCATATATAATTTCAGCTATCGTACAAGAATATTTAGCCGCTTGCAAGCGTATGAAATTGAACAGCTGATCCGATACGTATCGTTTCGTACTAACATTTGTTTTCGATAAACGCTATCTGTCGGATTTAATACGACAAATGTAAGTTCGTAATACCTAATGTTACCAACTATACTTACTTTGTAAGTATCATACTTATTTTCAGCTTCATATACTTACTAAAATTCCATACTTATAAGTATACTTACTTTTAAGATTTATGCTTAATAATGCTTACTTTTCAGCTCCGGTTGAACGTTTTTATTTGCAAAAGTGGAAAAAGTTTGAAAATTGTAACCAACAGCGTTAAAAATACAGACTCTGGAGTCAATTTTATTTTTAAAAAATAATATTGAATACAGCTGTGTCGAATTTTACAATTTTTTAAAGACAAGACCTGAAATATTAAGGGTGTACTGTAGTTCGTCGGCTAAAAAAATAGGCTATTTTTGGGAATTTCTCGTGAGCTTGCTATGAAAGATATGTTTATATATGGTATAGTTTATATAAGTAATAAGGAATGATAAATGAAGTCTTAATTTATAAAAATAAAAAAAAAATTATTAATGTTTTTTAATAATTTGGAGGCAGGTCGGCTCCCACACGATATCTCGGCATCTGTTTATCTGAAACAGAAAACCAAAGTGTTTTAGATTCAATATGTCAAGGACTATAAAATAGACTATTCATATTAATTTTTAGCAATTGTTGGTAAATTTAAGTAACAAAAACCAAAAAAAATTTTTTTTTTCGCTGTTAAATATTTGTAAAAAAATAAATAAAAACATCAATTTTTTTAACACGATTATAGTTTTTTTGTAAGTAGTTTTCTGTTAAATATGTGGTTAAAATTTCAGAAGGATCAGCCCACCGGAGAAATAGTGTGGGGCGTCCGTGAAAACGCAGTTTTGAGAAAAACGCTTTTAAAGTTTTTTAAATGCGTTCTAACATGAGTTTAGGTAGAGAAAGTTTTGGGTTGAAAAAATTATTTCATAAAAATTTAATACAATATTCTTAGTACATATACAAAAATTGTAAAAAAAAAGAAAAAACTTTCGAAAGTGACCAATTAGACTTCACACTCAAATAAAATTTACAGCCAAGACAAATACGATTTCAAGCAAAAAGAAAAAATCAAATTAATGTAGCGCTTTAATTCAGTGACAGTGAGAGCGAATAATGATAACTTTTCTTTGGTAGCGAATAATGATAACTTTTCTCTGTATACATTTGAATGTAATTTTTTTATTTTTTTTTTATTTGACTACTTTGAAAGTGCGTATAACTTTTAATTTTTTGTTATGCTTTTGTTTGTTTTTAAACTATTTTATATATTAGAAATATATATGAATTTCAAATATATAAAATTAATATTTTGTTTATTTTTTATCTGAAGACTTTTTGGTTTTAGATAGATTGTATACACAAAACTTTTCAAGGAAAACAAAAAGAGGGTGTGACAATATTTGTCTAAGAATATTGTGGGTTCTATTGATTTTAACATAAATTAGTAAATTGTATCAAAAAAATATTCAATTTGTTTTTCTAAGGTAAAATACTTACTTATACTTATTTTAAAAAATTATACTTACTAATACTTACTTTTCAGTGTTCTAAGAAGCAAATATACTTATTTTTTAATAACATGAGTTGGTAGCATTAGTAATACCGCATAACAGAATGCAAGCGTTTATCGTGTATCGTATGAATTCGTAATAGGGGCCTTACAATGAAACTAGAGCAGTTGAAATAGTGCTAAAGCTAAAATTCAAGAAGTGTGAATGTATACGCATATAGTACGAATTCGACAAAAAAATGTGTGACGGACAGCATTTTCAATGCATTGTTTTTGACGTTTTTCTCAATTCGTTCATCGTTAAGTTTCGATCATATATTAACAGCACTATTCTGGGTGAAATAGTTAAGGAGCTCTTGTTAAGCTGATTGTTATGTTATGTAAATGTTGGTATTCTTAAAAATCATTAACAACATAAAAGCTTAAAAAGCTTTTAAAGTTCACCATGCATGGTGAAAATCGATATGCCTATTGAAAGAAGAGATGCTCTATATAAACAGATGCTTCGAGTGCAGCTTGTGACTTTGCAAGCGCTTGAAAAATTTGCCACGGCTACTGAAAGATTTCATTAGGTCTGTTTCCGTACTCTACACTGTGTAAGATTTGTGTAACTTCTGGTAAGCTCGAACTGAGAGCTGAGAACAAAACAGCTGATTCTGACAGCAGACAAGTCAAACGTAAATAGCGCCAATTGAAATTGTTTGTGAAGTAAATTTTTTTAAGCTATAAAATCTTTTAAGCTATGTTTTAAGTTATAAAATTACTTTAAATAATTTATTTATAGCTAAAAATTGGAAGATCAAAAGAAACTGCACTTTGTAAATTTATTTTTAGCAGCACAATTTGTGAATATTTGTGGAAAACATAAACATTTGACATTTGCTTGTTCTTCTTGATGCTTCTTCTTATTGATGCTTGTTCTTAATTTACTCGAAGACTTGAGTTCTAGCACTCTCTGTGCACATTCTGTGCTCGAGAGAGCGATTTTATGCTTGTTCTTCTTCTCCCATTTCTTACACAAAAAGTACGGAAACAGAAAATAGCGACTCACAAGTCACACAGTGTGAGTACGGAAACAATAGGTCTGTCAACACTTAAAATAAGTAAAAAATTCTTCCATTTTTCAGTTTAATGTATTTAAACTCAATATTATATTATAATATGTATTTTTTTATTATTTTCACAACAATTTTTTATTATATATTTGCTTTATTGGCCTTTGTGGCTTTTGAATTACACATGAATCAATAAAATAAATAAATAAATAAATAAAGCACACACATTTCATTCGTTGTTAAGACTCTTTCTGTTATTAACAAAATTGCAAGGAAAAGAGCTTTTAAATTTGCAGCAGAATACGAAACCTTAACAAATTGTTAGTATTAACTATTTTGTTAATGTGGTGAGTTAAGCTGCCAGAATAGGGCTGTAAGTATCAAAAATAAGCTTGAGCTCTTTCTTCCGCAGCCAAGAAGAACAGAGAGATAAAATAGTAACGTTGCGGAGATGTAAAAATTGGCATGATGCATGTTTTCATCCTTTTCCAACAATATATATCTGTCTAGCCCACGCGTCACTTGCTTTCAGATTTTGAAATTGGAGAAAAAAATTAAGTATCATACGGGCTTAAAGCAAAATTTTTCTTTTTCAATATTGTGTTGTTTAAAATTTATTTATTTATTTTATTTGTGTGACAAAACACATTTCTGATATCTCCATTCATGGTAGAAGAATAGAGGTAGCCGCACTGCATGAGTCGCACAGCTGAGAGCAAACTACCATAACTGTCAAAAGGCAACTGACAGCTCATACAAAATCTGCAACCGATGAGAAGGGAAAAATTAAAAAAAATCTATCATGGCTGAAATTATTTTGCTTTTTTAATGTTTTAATGATTAATCAATTAAAATAGGATTTTGTACAGCTGTTGAAGTAATTTATATGATTGTTAATAAATTTGAATGTTGGTGGATGCTAAACTATGTTTTCGTGGAAGTGTCTTTAGCAAACACGAGCATCTTTTTTAAAATTTTTGGAACATGCCATCGTTGTCTTTTAGGCTCGTCAGCTGAAACACGAAAACTCGGCCCATTTTTCTTGCCCAAAAGTTTTTGTCAAACACGCACTTCATTTTAATTCAAAAATTAAGTATTTCGCTTTTATTCGAGTTTTTAAACACAACACAAAAATATCCAATTGGAGTTATTTAATTTTTCTCTATTACAAATCTTTGTTTTCTTTAAAAAAAAACTGATTTTGAGAATTCTGGTAGCATTGTCAAAGAGATCATGATTAGCCACGAGACTACCTGTATTATTCTACCATGTCTCCATTTTGCATCAGCTGCGATAGCAACCATAGCACGCTCTTGTTTTCATTTTCTTTCGTTTGACTTTCGTCATCCGCAGCTGAAGTTGTGCGGCTACTTGGTTAGTTGTATTATGGGAGCGACCCATGATTTAATAATCTAAAGGTTATTCGTATTTTTGACGTTTTCTCAAATTGGTATTGCCCATATTACACAATGTCCGTTTGCTCGGCGTACACTTGGCGTACAATATGGTTGTTGTATGAATGTTGTATTCTCCAAAATTTTTTACAGTTTCGCATTGGAAGCAACAACAAAATTATTTGTACGAGGAGCAAACTGACATTGCGTAATATGGGCATATATGACGTTTTGACGTTTTCTCAAATTGGTATTGCCCATATTACACGATGTCCGTTTGCTAGGCGTACACTTGGCGTACAATAGGGTTGTTGTATGAATGTTGTATTCTCCAAAATTTTTTACAGTTTCGCATTGGAAGCAATAACAAAATTATTTGTACGAGGAGCAAACGGACATCGCGTAATATGGGCATATATGACCCCTTTCACATTGGTCAAGAATTGAATTAAATTTTCATAGTTTGTACCGTAAATTTTTTCGTGTTCCTTTCGTGCTCTTCTCATTTTTTGCAAATTGCTTCATTTTCTTTTTTGTGTATAGGCGTGCGTTTGTACTGAAACTTGAATATAAGTTATTTTGTTGAAATATTTCGATTTTTATTTATAATAAGCATTCCACCGCTTATGAATTATAATTAATATTTTACGAACAATTTTAAAAATCGCTTTTGTTTTTAAGAAAGCAAGCATAAATGACATGCGATTGAATTCAATTCTTGACAAATGTGAAAGCTTTCGTCAAGTCCGAAAGAGAACGTAAAAAAATTGAATTCAATTCTTGATCAATGTGAAAGGGGACTATGCTTATTTGCATATGAGAGCAGAATGAAATCATACGAGCAATGTCATTAGAACTAGAAATGCACACGGTTGCCCAGATATCAAACTAATTGGTACTAAATTTACTACTATTAATTTTGTTCTAGTACTTTTATTGCTCCGATTTCTTGGTGCATTAATAACTTTTTAAATTATTTTAATTTACTAAATCCAATGAAAACTAAGTTAATAAATATTTAAGGAATATAAATACTAAAATAAATATAATTTTGTTTGTTCATTTATGACAAATTTTTCACAGAAATTACCATTTCCTCGTTTTATGCAGCTAACGGTCAACTTATTTAGTCTAGTGAAGAGTACTCTAGACTGTCAACTCAGAGGTCCCCGGTTCGAATCCGGGTTCGGGCATGGTTATTTTTGCTTTATTTGTTCTTTACTACATTTAAGAATTATTGAAACAAAAAATCCACAACTTAATTGTAAAATTATAGGAATGGAACAACTGAGGGATGGAAATGCTTGAAGGGGCTAAGGCATAATACTAGACTCGGTTATAAGCAATTCAAATTGTCTTTCACGTTTGTTCCGCCTAATCGATAATTCACGTATGGTTCCAATTAATTCTTCCTCCAATAATATAATCCTTTCCATTCAGGTCAAAGACCAAAGTTTTTTGTATAAGGCGCATACCTTGGTTCTTTGATATTTAAAAAAAACTACTTCTGTTCTACTTCTGCTTTGTCAAAATTGGTTTTTTCAACCGCTGAGCATTGCCGCCACGTTATTATGGTTTGCTTCATACAATTTGTACTAGATTATAAAACATGCAATAACAATAGAGTTCAGCTACTACAGCTTTTTCACACTTTCTCCGCAATAGATCATTTTAAGAACCAATCCAATATCATTGAAATAACTCAAAGATATCGATAAAAGTGGTCCAATAAAAACCAAAAGGGAGAAAAATTTACCCACCATAATATGGGTTGGGCTCAGGGACAACACAAGACATAACAACTAACCATGCGTTTACATAGATCTAATCATACATTAGTTTTCAATCTACTTTTGAGTTGACCTTTCGACAAGTTAACATCAAACACGTTACAGTTGTTAACAAAGGTACTCATGCGATTTAATGGAGCAGTTAACATATAATTTGTTCTACTAAATGGTAAATAAATCAAGTTGTTAGAGTTTCTACTGCTTCTACGGTTAGTGTTAAAATTTATAAGAGAAAGAAGCTCTGGAGAGTCGAATACACCAGTAATGAGTTGGTGTAAGTAGACGATATCAGCAGATTTTCTTCTCTCACTTAAAGATTGCATTTGCACGATTGAATAATACAGACGCACGATTGAATAATACAGAGTTGTAGTTGTTATTAAGCTATCAAACTCTTTGGCCCACCGTTTTATAAAACCAAGCATAGAAGACGCTTTTTTACAAATTGTATCAATATGCATGTTAAACGACAATTTAGAATCCATGCATATACCAAGGTCTTTGACGGTAGTTACACGACTTAAAGCAGTATCTTTAATTTTGTAATCAAAAATAAAATTGTTCCTTATACGCGAAAAGGTCATAGTTTGGCATTTATCTGGATTTAAAAACATGTTATTTTTAGAACACCAAACCTCAAAGGAGTTCAAGTCTGACTGGAGCAGGTCTGAATTGTCATTAGAATCAATTGTTCTGTATATTTTCATATCATCTGCATAAATAAGCAAATGAGAGTGTTTAACGACGTGGGTAACATCATTAATTGCCAAAATAAACAGAAGTGGGCCCAGGTGGCTTCCTTGAGGAACACCCGATTCTGCAACAAATTCAGAAGACAACACGCCTCGGAACCGTATTTGATAAGATCGCTCCATCAAATACGATTTGATCCAGTTTACAAAATATTGTGGAAATCCCATTAATTTAAGTTTAAATAAAATTAGATTATGTGGTAATTTATCAAAAGCTTTGCTAAAATCAGTGTAAATACAATCGACCTGGCTACCAGAATCAATAGATTTTAAGCAGAATGTAGTGAAATCAAGGAGATTAGACACAGTGGATCTGCCAGTAACAAAACCATGCTGACGAGTTGTCATGACTTGCCCACAGTGAATTTTCACTCGATCGTACACTATTCGCTCAAAAAGTTTAGGAATCGAAGACAATTTAGCGATGGCCTATAATTAGTGACGTCGTTCCTGCAACCTTTTTTGTAAATAGGACTGATATAAGATTTTTTCCAAAAAAGAGGTAAATTACTTTCATTAATTGATTTATTAAAAAGTAACGAGAGAGGCTGACACAAAACGGAGCCGCATTGTTTTAACACCGCGGCAGGAATTCCATCTGGTCCAGCGCTAAAATCCTCATCGATTGATTCAATATACTTAAAAATATCCTCTGAGGTAAAAGATATATGCCCCAAAGAAACTCTGGATGCGTTGTTCATATAATCAAAATACGCTAAATTAGGATTAAAAGAATCTGAACAGAATGATTCTTTAAAAAGCTTGGCAAATAAGCCACAAATAATGGTGGAATTGTCAGTAAATCCATCCTGAAATTTGAAAGAAGAAGGAAATCCATCAGTCTTCTTCTTAACATTAATAAATCCCCAAAATTTTCTTGGATCAGACAAAATACTCAGCTTCATATTATCCAAATACTCATTATATAATGTAGCTGAGCAATTCTCAAATTCCAGAAACAAACGTTTGTATGTTTCTAGGTCTTTTGAGTCAAAACTACAAACATATTTCTTCCATGCCCTATTCCTATTGTTGCGAAGAGTCTTTAAATCCTTTGTGTACCAAGGGTACGCAGAATTTTTCGCAAATTTGAGACTATATGGTACAGACTGAGAAAACATGGCAAAGAGCTCCGTATAGAAATAATTTATTGAACTGTTAAGATTATTATTATTTATGTATTCTGTAATTATATTTAATCTATATATATAAAAATGGTGTAAAAAATGTATAGTAAAACATCAATTGAGAATGGCTGGGCCGATTTGTCTAAAATTTTTTTTCAGTTGTTTATAATTGCCAGGAGAAGGTTTTTACGAAGGAAAATTTTGGAAAAACCCTCCGGGAAAGTCCGATAGGTGGCGTTGGGGTGGACTTATATCGAAAATTTGAATTTATGGACCAATTTAACTGAAATTCAGAATGTATGTTTGTTTAATCATAAGAAAATAATTTGTGTATAAATGGACCCGATAGGTGGCGCTGGGGTGGACTTATATCGAAAATTTGAATTTATGGACCAATTTAACTGAAATTCAGAATGTATGTTTGTTTAATCATAAGAAAATAATTTGTGTATAAATGGACCCGATAGGTGGCGCTGGGGTGGACTTATATCGAAAATTTGAATTTATGGACCAATTTAACTGAAATTCAGAATGTATGTTTGTTTAATCATAAGAAAATAATTTGTGTATAAATGGACACGGTAGGTGGCGCTGGGGTGGACTTATTTCGAAAATTCAATGGCGTGAAAAGTGATTTTGGTATTGCCACAATTTTGAAATGCAATCCTGGTACGAGGGGGGTAGCGAAGCACACCGGGTTCAGCTAGTTTACTATAAAGTAAATGATTCAACCCCAAAAAGTCAGCTTTTTTGAAATTTAATTCATAAACTGTGTCAACAGAGCTTGAATTTACCATATTCTCCCTATCGGATTTATACCAAATACTCAAAGATGGATGGTAATTATCAATAGTAGTCAAAGCATGAAGTGCCTTCTGAACAATGACATTGTTACTGTCTGTAGTTAAGACTAGGTCAAGCAGCCTTTCCAGACTATTATAAATACAACTAACTTGTTGTAAGTCAGAACATATATTGTCAACAAATATATGTTCTTGGCGTGTCTTCGAATTAGATGCACAAAAATGTGTTTCATCGTCAGAAGAATGCCATTTTGAAGTCAGGCAAATTAAAATCGCCCAACAATAAAATGTCGTCATTAACGTCAAGTAAATTTAATATAAATTCTATGCAATCCGCAAGGCTTGCATAGACCTCTACACTGCTCTTTGGAGGAACGTATGCATTAATAACATATACATTAGAATTGCAATGTACAACCTTAACGCATATAAGTTCGATATTAGCAGAGCAGGGAATATCAATAAAGGAACTACCACAGGAGTTCCTTACGGCTAATAGGACACCACCACCAACTGCAGAATTATTGTCAGCGTGTCTGTCCTTCCTATATACTTGAAAACTATTGTCAAACAGTTCTAAGTCAGTAATTCCTCCGTTCAACCAAGTTTCAGTTAACGCGATAATATCTTCAGAAAAATTCTGAGTTGACAAAAAAATGTCGCGCGTCTTTGAACGCAATCCCCTTACATTTTGATAGTAAAGGGAAAGCCTATTTAGTTTTTTTGGGTCTGACTGGTGATATTATTCGTCCTTCTAGACCTGTGTTTAGGCTTAAACTCAGAAACAAAGATATCAGCCCACAGATTAGAGCTCAGAACAGTTGCAAACTCTTCAGCAGCTACTGTGAGAATAAATGATGCGTGGGACGGTTTATTGCCAATTTTCTTGCAAGAGCAGAAAGCATGGCGCAATCTCTTTGCTTGACCCCCAGTAAATACTTTTTAAGATTTGCGTCTAAGGATTTCAAGTCGCTAGGGAAAAATTTTTTTCGTACACCCTGGAAGACGCTTTGAACTTCATGACGCATATTTTTCCCACCGCAAAAACACACGTACACACAACACAACACAATATAGTTATGCTATTCAATGAAAGACATATATTCTGAAAGCGTATTATCATAATTTTACGCTAAGCGCGAGCCCCCCTGAATAAAAACCGAGTTAATTGCGTAATTGTATTAAAAAAAAAATTTCCATAACAAAATTGTTTGGAACTTTACAGAAATTTTAGATCCATTAATGGTAAGTGCATTTATAATTTTTTAAATTCTTATGTAAAACAAGGAAACACGGTCGCATAATACGCATTATACGTACTGTATACACCACGTTTTTGTGCCGTAAGCTGCGTATGTTTAATCCCTTACAATTTTGCTATTGCAAATTACGCTGCTGTAAACTTACCGAACAAACACTGTTTACATCGACTATTCGGCGCTCATTGAATACCACTAGTATTTCTTTATAATCTGTTTTTTGCCTTAACTCACTTTCTTCTAACTCTGCAGTTACACGTTCAAGTTTCTGTTCAAGTTGCAACTCACTCGCACTGTTTTAGTGTAAGACATTGACTAGGTTTTGTTGATAAATTTTGTTGTGCGTGTTATTAAACGCTCAACACAAATGATCGCTAACAGTGTCTACGAGTTCAATGTTGACTCCGAAAGACTTATGTTCTCAAGAAGCTTAACATGGCAGTTTTTACTCTCTGAGGTTTGCATTTCCTGCATAGAGCTGACGACCGAACAGAAAAATTAATTCAATTGAAAAAATATTATGTCTGAGCTGGGACTTGAACCCGGGCTAACGCGGCTCCTCAGCTTCTACACTAGCTTCCAGCATTATAAAATTGTGAAGTTTTTTCAAATGTGTTTTGATTTTGCTTATTATTTTTAATAAAATTAACTTAAATTTAATTACTTATGAAATCTGCAATATTACTTTTTATTTAGAATTTTTTCTCTTTATTTAATCAATCTTCTTGTGTAATAATATTTGGTGTTAACGTTGTTTGGAAAAATTCGTTTATTGTTTTTATGCTTATATCGCTAATTTTTCTAAAACAGCTAGGTTAAAACAATAGCAGAAATGGGCGTTTCATTTCCAATTCTAAATTTCATATTTTCCAAAAATGCTAGAAGAGCCTGCCTACCTCTTCTAACTTTTCTCTGTTTATTTCCCCAAATTTATTTTGTTTTTGAAAACTAGCTCTGCGCAGAAATTAAATGAAATTTTTATTTTATTATTGTAATATTTATTCAAAAGTTTATAAAATTAATATAGATAAATTAACAGTTCACGAAGTGAAGTTATTTATTTAAATTAATTTGGTTCTTTATGGGTATTAAATCATTATTTAACATAATACTGAGACACCGTATTAGAATGGTTTTACAAAACCTATAAATTATGGATATCCATAAATTAGACGTAGTACACCTGTAAATTGGTTATATACATGATAACTAGAACGATTGGGCCCTCGAAGTGATCTATTTTTTTATAAAAACTAAAGACAAACTGAAGTGGCTGTATTTGTAAAAGTAGTAATAGTGTCCCGGGTATACAACTGCTAGTCTTATCTTAATTATTGCTCGATACTGCATTTGCACAGATTGACGTTTGATTTTATTTAAATAAAGCTGTAATAACTGTTTTGCACGCATGTCTGCTGCTTATATTTATTGCAGCTGTATTTTTCATTCGTTGACGCTTATATTATATTTTATTCAGCTTTCCAGCTGTCTAGCCATGACCCACCTTGGCACACATAATTTGTTTATTGTAGCTTTTTATTGATGTTTTTTCTAACACATTTCAGGTGCTAGCTTTTCCTTCAAACTATTGATTATTTCCGTATTGACAAAAGTAAAAATAAAAAAATGTAGATAATTATAGATACACAAAAGATATACTACTTTGATTTTGCAACAATTGCTATAACATGAAGACATTTGTGTTTGTTTGCTCCTCACTGTCTTGAGCAGCATGATTCGTCATTTGTGTTTTTTTTTTGTTCACTAACAACTACCCAAACAAGCAGTAATGACCAGTCGGAGAAGCTTGCCGGCACTTACTTTTTTCCTACCGCGCTACCTTCCTTTTTGCCCCTACTAAAATGCTGTTTTATTGCTTTCCATAAGTCGTCACTTTTTGCTTTCTATAAACGATGAAACAAGACGAAACCAAAAAGACAGCGCAGTACACCGAGTCATGGTCTGACAAAAACGAGAGCAATACAACGATATGCGAGTAGAATTCCATTAAGATACATTTCTTATTTTTATATTTCTTCCATTTTCAATTTTTGTGGTTAAAACACGTTGAGTTGATTTGTTCGTAACTTTCTAGAGCTGAACTGCTAAGGGTTTTATCTCTGTGGTCTCCAAGTGGTTTAACAGAACAAGGTTAGTTAAGGTGGTGTCTACTGCTGTCGACAAAACATTGCTATATATAAAAGAAAGAAAAATATATATACTCATTTAATTCTCTTTGCTAGCAGCATATAAAACTTAGTATTTTGGTTGTTGCTGGGCAAACATTCATTACACCGATTTAATGTAACGTTTCCATAACAATACCAACTGCAGCTGTATATGTTTCCACTCAGTTTTTGTTATTTGCCCATATATGCCGAAAAACTTCGTATCCAATCACAAATCAGTCAGCTGTGAAATGCATTTGGGACACACGTTTAACACACGAATATTATGATGGGTCGCTTTGCGATTGATATATTGTCTTTTTGCCCGGTGAAGGTGATATTTCTAAACTAAATGCGTTTGTTTGTTATGAAAAATGAGCACATCATTCTTGTATTAAAAATAATTATAAATGACAAATACATGATTTGGACAATTAATAAAATATTATAAAATAAAACATTATCCATGTCTTTTAAATTTCAAATGCAGAGAACCTGCTAAATATCACAGGTTCTGTGCAAAATATTAAGTCAATACAATAATTTTTCTTGAATTTAGAAAAGTTTTGCTGTCATGATGACGTCACTTTGTATGGGAGGTGGGAGGTGGGCGGAGTTTTAATAATATTTTGTGATTTCGCAAAAATTAAAACATTTGCAAAAATTAAAATTGTTGGGCGATACAGACTGAGTGATAAAAAAAAGTAAAAATGGATAAATAAGCAAAAAATAAAATATAAATAAAGTAAAAAGTGGGTAAAAATAAATAATTTAGAAATTAGATTAGATTAGAAATTAGATTAGAAGAATATATAAAAAATAGGTAGGCAGATAAAAAAAAATAAATAAAAAATTAAATAAAAAAATTAAAAATAAATAAGAAATATTAAAAAATAAATAAGAAAAAAGTAAATAAATAGAAGATAATTTAAAAAACAAAGTATCAAAAAATTAAAATTAAAAATATATTACTGATTTCTGTTATTATTTTATAGCCTTTATTTCGTAGGGCTATATTATGTTATTAGTATAAAAGCCTGTCCTACGATAGGTCCTTTTTGCAGCCATTTGCCGAAAGCAGTTTTTTCTCTTTTTAAAGCTTGATATTTTTATTCACTCGATTTTTGCAAAGTACAAAGGTACTACTTTAGATAGCACTTTAAGTTTTGAAGCAGTGTTGAAAAATTTGTTCAAGTGTATAAGTCAGTGATCTGCAAGCGATGGCATTTTCGCTACTTGCAATCTAGCCTCAACAAATACAGTGACAGTCTGACCGCACTACGCAAGCGCTGCGATTGTTGTGTCGAACATACTTGCAACATTGAAGCCAACTGTGTATGAGCGTGCCGTAAGACCACAATAATGCATGTTCGAGTTGTTGGTTTGATAACCAGCGCAGGGTCTTTTCAACTTCTGGTATGCAATGGTAAGTATGGTCATTTACAAGCAACAAAACAAAGACATAAAGCGTAACTCCTTCATAAAAAAACCAGCGCTTATTTTGTTCTCCGAACACAAAGTATTTGCAGTAACATTGCAGTTACTTTGCGTGACTTTTGAGAGCTTGTAGCTCATAAGCTAATGGTTCAATTGAGCTGATTTCTTTTTTAAAATAAATTCTAAAGTTTAATTGAGTGAGCAATAAAATTTGTTTAGTAAATTTTTAAAGATATTTATTAAATTTAGTTTTTTAAGAAATTATATCAGACGCCATTTTACTATAAAACACCTTTAATCACTGATTTTGATAAGATTTTGTATGCATGCAGATCTTTACTAAAGCTACAACTTTTGTTCAATTGTTCAAAATTTTGAAATAATAGGGTCGCCACCTAATAATATGTCTTTTTAATAAAAGAATTTCAAAATTTTGAACAATTGAACAATTTTATTAAAAAGACATATTATTAGGTGGCAACCATATTATTTAAAAATTTTATAATTTTGAAATTCTGACAATGGATTCGGATTCAGCGACCCATTTTTGGTGTACGATTTTTTTTTGCCAGCCCCGAATTCATAAAACTACAAAAAATTAAGGTGGCAACCCTATCCACCATCTTGAATTTTAAAATTCTAACTTTAAATTCGAAATCAGCGACCCCTTAACACTGATAAATGATGTTTAAAACTCTTAAAAATACATATTATTAGGTGGCAATACTGTGGTAAAAATTTAGGTGGCAACCCTAACCTCCATCTTAAATTTTAAAACTGTGACATTATATTCGAGATCAAATCCGTTGTCAGAATTTCAAAATTACAAGAATTCGCAAAAATGAAAAAAATCTATGTGGCAACTCTATCCGCTATCTTAAATTTTAAAGTTTGACATCATCTTCGAAATAAGTTACCCCTAAAACTTCCTAAAACTATTTACTCTATTCATACTGAAGTAATCTACAAACACTTGAGTAAAAATGCAGTGTACGCGCTGATTTCATCGTTCGTAAGCTTACTTTTGTATCACTGCTTAGCCGAAGTTGAAATCAACTTGCAATGGTACACGAGGCAGTAGCTCAAAATAATGCATAATTATAACGATTGCCGTTCGTGCGCTGTGGTTTATACACATAATTATTTTATGCAAACATCTATACTTTCCACTGAAGTCGAAGCACACATCACACAGTGTTTGACTTTGGCACAATTGGCTAATGCAACATGCTTGATGTTGTAAGTGAGCTCGATGGCGTAGAATATGTTGCATAGTATTAATGATATTGAAGTCATACAAAAACCAAGTATGTACTGAGTGTAAAAGCAGTTGCAGTTCATCGCTGCAGGTCTCTGGTATAAGTGCAAAGAGTCGAGTTTGGTAACATCATAGTCATATAAAACTTTACAAACTGGCTTTGCAACCATCATATACATACGTAGCGTATACGTACTATTGTAAAAACTCAATATTGTCACTAATAAGTATCAAATACATTTTCTGTGCATACCTTAAGGCTGAACATTTTTGAGAACAGTTTGAGAGATATTGGGCACGGAGCAGCGTGCTTGCCTTTTATATATTACGAAGATGAATCCCTATTGGGTCTTATTTGGTTTTTTTTTTCGATACCTATTTCCTGGTCTTTATTTTAATGAGTCAAAAAATTAATTAATGAATAATCTCAAAATAAATTTAAATAACCAGCAATAAGAAATGGAAACGTTTATAAAAACTTAAAATAAGTAAAAACACAAAGTAATAATGATGTAAAAAATATATTAAGTGAAAACAAAAAAAAATATTTTATAAAAACCATAAAAATAAAAAAAAAATAACAAACTTAATAAAAACCAGTAAGGAATTATCTTCGACTGGGACTAAAATACCCCCTCAGTATATTCTAAGTTATGCATATTTTGGAAATTTGACGACGCCACATCGTATGGAAGAGGATGGGCGTGTTCATAAAATTTGCTAAAACCCAAATACAGAACACGCTTAAATATGGAAGATTATATGTAAAATATGCTGTGTTAATACACACATTTTTGTTGAATTTGTAAAAGCTATGCTACTTTGATGACGTAACTTTGTATGGAAGATTTGTCTAGATTTAATACGATTTTTCCATATTTCTAATAGTATATCAAACCCTAACCGCCCAAGTTTTTGTGCAAAATTCCAAGTCACTACATACATTTTTGCGACATTTTTAGAGATTTTATTGTTTCGATACAGTAACTTTTGTATGGGAGGTAGTCGTTATCGGATTTTGCTAATTCTCGAACTTGATCTTCGTTTTTTACTTCACGTACTATTAAAGTGTGTAAAAAATTAAAAATCAATTCTTTTTTCGTTAGAATATAGCTCTTTAAGGTCTTAAGAATACATATACAAAATTTTAGGAAAAAAATATCAAATATAAAAAAATTGTTTGTCGCGGTTATATTTAAAATTCTTTAAATCCTCAATCGGGTTTTTCTCGAAACAATGTTTTTCGAACCGGCTTCTAAGATATTTGGAGTTCTACTTGATCGATTTTGACTAATCTTGATTCATTGTGATGCTTATAGACTCTGTTAAGCACTAGACCTATAAAAAGCCAAAAAAACTTTAAAATTTTTTTTGTATTGCTGAAAGTTTGGGAAAAAAGGTGGTTTTTTGTAAATTTATTTTTCGACGCATGCCATTTTTTTTTTATTTGCGCAGGTTGAGTGCTCAACTACAACCCTTAACTCAAGAATGCACTTTGATTTTTTACTTTTAGACGCTATGTAAAAGCTGGAGACGAGAAGCCAATGCAACAAATTAGTAGAAAATTAACAAAAACTATAAAGACAATTTTTTTTATTTCCTCATGAATAGTTTTCATTACGTAAAAAATTTGAATCATTAAAATTAATAATACTAGGTAAAAAAATTAATAAAAATTGTTTTTTTAGCTACACACTGTAATAGTACCTAAAGTACTTAAGTGAGTAAATTTTTAAGGTACAACCATTATTATTATTATTATTATTAAGGTTAATATACATGTAAAAAGAGAAAAACAGTAGCTTGTTTTCAAACATTTTTTTTTAAAGTACAAGGAGTTGTTATATTTTTTTTTTTAAATTTATACAGGTTATTGTACATAAAAACTACTTAGATTTTTTTTTAAGCAATCTTCAGGCTTTTTATAGAGGTCGCTAAAAATTAAATTGAAAAAAAAACGTAAAAAAAACTGTTCGATAGATATGGCCTTTCCCATGTATCTGACACAAACAAATCAAATGTCATTTTAAAGTATAGGCCAATAATTGAGCATCCCACCTACGAACGACCCCCAGGGGTTTTTTTGAAATTATGGTGAAAGTTTGAAAAAAATTTAAAAAAAATAGATTTTGGCGCGCTTATTAAAAAAAATTATAAAAGGAAATAGGTACTTGAATTTAGGTGGGATGCGTAAAGGACAAAATTAGGAACAAAATGCAATAAGATTCATTAAAATTGAAGCAACAAATTTTGAGATTTTAATCGAACCGTTTTGAATGTTTTTTTTTCAATTGCATTTTTAGCGACCTCTATAGAAAGCCAGACAATTGCTAAAAAAATATTTTTAAAAGTATTTTTTTATGTACAATAACCTATATAAATATCAAAAATGTAACAACTTGTGCCTCAAAAAAATGTTTGAAAACAAGCTGCTGTTTTTCCATTTTTACACGTATATTATGCCTTAATTTTTATTAGTTATCATTAAAATTAAAATTATAATTAACATTAGCACTAGATGCCAGGGCTATCAGCTTAAAGTACAACAACAAAGTTTTATTTTTAAAGATATGTTTATGATTTTTATGGCATTTTAAAGTAAACTAAATAAATCACAAACTTAATAGTAAAAAATTTAAATTATTACATAAATTTATAAAATGAATTTTTGTTATAAATTCAGAAAAAATTGAGCTCAATGTTTAAATTTAGTAGTTACACCCTACCCGGTCGGGTGGGTTTGTTGGTACACCTTTAGAAAGAGCATTTAATTGTCTTTCAAATGAGCTCCTAAAATTTTCGTGAGTTAGTTTTTCTGCTAGAAACAATAGTGTGAATCAAAGTCATGAAATATGTACCAATCAACCCCGTTACTCGTAAGGGTGCGAAAATAGGCCCCTCCCAAACGATTTTTTGGGCCACGCCTCCTTATCAGCGTTACAAACGGAGTGACAAAGTTAAGAAACCCCTTACACAGTAGGAATGGGGGTGTAAAGAATAATTAAAGAAAAAATAAAATAAAAAATTAAACAAAAAATTACACAAAATAATACAAAATATATAAAAAATATATAAAATATATATAAAAAACAAATAAAAAATAATTATAAAAGCATAAAAAATAAATTATGAAAATTCATAAAAATATATTAAAAATAAATAAAAATAAATAAAACATAATTAAAAAATAAATAAAGAATATATAAAATAAAAAAATATTTAAAAATTTTAAATTGAAATAAAAATGGAAAGAAAAAAAATTTGGTTTAAAACAAATAAAAATAAAAAATGCAGTATAAAATAAAAATTAATTAATAAAATACAAAACTAAAATAAAATAGTTTTGGGTTTAAATTCAAAACAACATTATTAAAAATAAAGAAAACTAAAAATAAAACAGATGTTGTGGTTTCTTTACCAAAAGATTTTTTAAATCTATTTATTTAAATAAAACTGATATTTTTAATTTGAAAAACACGTTCACACAAATTTTTGCTACTTTTTTAGCTAAAGAAATTATTATTAAGTAAATAAATTATTATTATTAAGTAAAAAAATTATGATTAATTCGCTTCTTTTCAAAACATCATAAGAAATTCAAAAATTGATGTTCTTTGAAGTATTTTATTCTTCATAAAAAGGAAAATTATTACAAATACGATTAGTAAAAACCTCTTTTCCAATATATAAAAACAATGCTGAAAGGGTTTATAAACTACTAAATATTTGATTTTCGGGTTGATGTCAATTAAGATGAAAGTTGAAAGAGAATTTTTTATTTTAACAATATTACTTATGCCTTTCAAACCGGAATGCATTCTTTGTTCACTTCCATAAAACATAAAAAATGCAGTCAATGTATGCAAATGTGTCACGCTCACGCCAAGATATTAATAAAGATAAAAAAATAAATTAGAACACCAGTCATCAGTAAACCGGCAAATTGTTTTTCCTCTCTATTGAAGCCATTTCTAACAATAATTTTATCTCTTAATTTTGCTTCGGCACACTACTTACATTTATACAATGTCAAATTGCTGTATTTGGATTGGCCAAACGTGGCTATTTTAAGCGCCAAACTGCAAACGGCGATTTTTATTTATTGACTGAAAAAATATGCAAATGTTTATTTATTTTTATTTAAAATACACCAATGAACGGACACACTCTATAAATAAAGAATTGTATCCATTTTTTTTAACTTCATAGAAATAAAACCTATGAAATATTTTCATTCCTTTCTTCAGCTATGTATTTCAACAATTCAAATGTTGAAAAGTTCAGCAATTTCATAGCACTTTGATCCTTCTTTAAGATGAATCATTAATTCGCTACTGTTTAGTATAAAATAACTTATGTCTATTTTAAGCTTTCTGCCATTGTTGTTTGTACCTGAATTTTGTCTTATTTGGGCAGCAAATTTTGGCAAAAATCTTGTTTGATTGATTTGATGTCGTCTAAATATGAGCATTACGCTACTTACCAAAATTACGTCATTAAGTTCAGAAAAATGCTTGATAAAAATGACAGATGGCGGATATTAGTTTAAATTATTAAGGCCAAAAGTGTTTTCATAACTCGTTTCTTGGTTTTGATGCAAAAATTCAAGGTCTCACTAATGAACTCTAACAAGATGATGTTCATCAGTCGTTCACCTCTCTAACTTGAGAACTTCACGTCGCCCATTTTAACGCCTGTCCGTTGTCCTTTTTTTAAAATTTCTAAACACTTTTTTCAATTAATTTAAACAACGTGAAATTTTGCGAAAATTATTAAACATTTTATTATTTCTTTTCCACTCTTCCCTTCGCACAGCTCATGTGTTGCTTTCGATGGCAAGAAACGCATCATCGGTGTGGCTGCACGCAATCAACAAGTCACCAACATGAAAAACACAGTGAGTGGCTTCAAGCGTTTGCTCGGTCGCAAATTTAACGATCCACACGTACAACGTGAACTCACTAGCATTCCAACAAAAGTCGAACAGCAACCAGATGGCGGTATTGGCTTTCGTGTCAACTATTTGGATCAGGAGCAATCTTTTACACCGGAACAATTGACCGCCATGTTGTTCACCAAACTAAAGGAGACCTCAACGCAAGCCTTGCAAGCACAGGTAAGCTTAACGCTATCTAGATTACGCCGGCAAATGTTTCAGTCTATGTTTCTGTTTTCTTTAGGTCAACGATTGCGTCATTGCTTGTCCCGTTTATTTCACCAATTCGGAACGCAAGGCTCTTTTGGATGCTGCCCATATTGCCGGTCTTAATGTTTTGCGCCTAATGAATGAAACCACCGCCACGGCACTCTCGTATGGTTTCTATAAACAAGACCTGCCCGAGGAGAAGCCACGCAATGTCATTTTTGTCGACTGCGGCAACGCATCACTGCAGGTCAGTGCGTGCTCCTTCACCAAGGGCAAGTTGAAGATGCTCGCAAGCAGCTGGGATCAAATTGGTGGACGCGACTTTGATTCGGTAATGGCTGATCACTTCACCAAGGAGTTCAATGAACGCTTCAAGTTGAATGCCAAGACAAATGCGCGCGCTTATTTACGTTTGCTAACCGAAATCGAGAAATTGAAGAAGCAAATGTCTGCAAACAGCACCAAGTTGCCGCTAAACATTGAATGTTTCATGGACGATGTTGATGTGTCGTCTAGCATGCAGCGTACACAAATGGAAGAGTTGTGTGGACATCTTTTCCAACGTGTGGAGACCACTTTTAAGAAGCTGTTGATCGAATCGAAACTGACACTAGATGAGATACATTCTGTGGAAATAGTGGGTGGTAGCTCGCGTATACCAGCAATCAAACATTTGATTGAGCAGGTTTGTGTTGATCTATAGTAAAAAAATAACAAAGCCTATAATTTTTATTTATATATATTAAACTCAAAACGCTTTGCTTAGACATTCGGTAAACCGGCCAGCACCACTTTAAATCAAGATGAATCTGTTTCGCGCGGTGCCGCCTTGCAATGCGCCATCATGTCGCCAGCGGTGCGTGTACGCGATTTCGGCGTCACTGATATACAAAACTATCCCGTCAAAGTTAGCTGGGATGCTGAGGGAAATTTGACTGCTGGCGAAATTGAGGTGTTCCCCGTTTTTCATGCTGCTCCCTTCAGTCGTCTTTTGACACTCAATCGGCGCGACCCATTCACCATGACGGTGCAGTATGCACAAACAGTACCATTTCCCGATCCCATTATTGGCAAGTGGTACATCAAGGATGTCAAACCCAATGAGAAGGGTGAACACCAAGAGGTTAAGGTCAAGGTACGCATCAATCATCATGGCATTGTCTTAATTTCAAGTGCATCATTAGTGGACAAAAAAGAAGAGGAGGCTCAAGCAGCAGCAGCTGCCGAGGCAGCTGCTGGCGGTGAAGAAAAGCCTGCTGCTGGTGATCAACAACAACAGAACTCTGGTGAACCCATGGATGTAACACAGGAGGTAGGTGGCTGTAGTTATTGAATTAGTGAAAATATCGAAAATTTTCTTCATTGTAGTTGTTGTAGAAGTCATATATCATCACTTTTTTATGTTGCTTTTTAAGTAAATAATTTTGTTTTAAATACTTTTCTCAATTACTCGTTATTTAAAGTAGAGGAATTAAGTTTAGTTAGTTGTTGATATAAACTTGTTTCAAAAAGTGTTGTTTAGAGATATGAATGAGTAGTTTCTAATCTTGTCTAAAGGTTCCGTAGCGTAGAATTCTGATGAATAATGTAGCGTACATGATGTCAATTATCACGATGAAGTGTTGTAGTTTTTTCTTTATTTAGAGATTCTTTAAGCATTAGGCCCCTATTATGCATTACAACTCAACTTAAGTTGACTAGATTCAACTAATTTTTTTTCTCATAATTTATTACATACATTCCAGTTGAACTATGTTGTTTGAAAATTCTTAAAAGATTAAGGCAAACTACATGGTTCAACTAAAATAAATGTAATACGTTATATGAAAAAAATTTAGTTGAATCTAGTCAACTTAAGTTGAGTTATTTTACATAATAGGGGCATTAATTTCGCCAAATTAGACATCCTCTCTTTCTCCCACTCTGATTCAATTAAGCACATTTTGAAGTAATTCCCTGACATTGAAGTAATTGTTTTAACCAATTTTTATATCCACAACTTGATTGCGTCATTTAGGACAAATAACATATGAAAGTTAATCTGTTGATTCTTAATTGCCAAATCGAACCAATTGGCTTTATAAGTAAACCAACGAAATTTCATTATTAAATATCTTAACTGAAAATCTGAGTACCTTTTCTGAAACTATTTTATTATTTACTTTTTATCGATGTTTTTTAACTTAATATTTTTTCATTAATTATTTGATTACAAATAAAATTCAATCAATCAGCCTTGTTCCAGAATCCGATTCTGTTCGGAAGTGGATTTGATTCTGATTGTTGGTGTTCTGCATTGCGATCTTCGGAAATGATTTCCGATGCAACGCCGTTCTGAAATTCGAATTAGTTTGATCGGTTTCACTTCGGAAATTTGGTGTTCTGCACTATCAAGAGCATGCATTAAAAACAGCGCATTCGTAACCAACTTCATATCTAATATACCTGTCATTTCTGTGACAGCTATTGCATCTTAAAGAGCATAGGGTCTGTTCGGAAATGCATCACGATTTGCAGTATGCGCAAAACTTGCTTTTTTCAAGCGTCCAAATTGCAGCGTGATTTTTTTTGATGCGAATGATGAGTGACGCTTGATAGAAGAAAACTTAAATTTTAGAATGTTTTACGTGTGCAGTGCTGCAAAATTGGCCTTTTTTGAACATTTTGCTTGTGCTGCAATAGCAGTTTGCGCATCATGATGCTTTTCATGATATTTGGTCATACACACAAGTTTTTTTACATGACAACAAAACAGCGTTTGCGGCAAGTTTTACTTTATTGGTTTAATTAAAAAAAAAATGCATCCGAAGCACATCGTTTGCTCCTCGAAGCATTCACTGAATATGTTCCGTAAAAATTAGAACGTGCCAGGAGTGGTTTGCGGCAACACCTTATTTTATTCTTAGCCAGGCGAACTAAAAGTTCTGCAAATGTACTGTAATGATTCAATTATTTAATTTTTAAATCTAACTTCTGATATTTGTACCAGTGTAGGGAAAGTAATATAACAAGTAATATTTATTCTTTATTTTTCAATAAAGATCAAGATAAAGTTTATCAAAACTCAGTATCAAGAATTGTTTCTTTTATTCTTTATTTGAATTTCAAATAAATTGTTCAAAACTTTTATTCGTTATTCATTCTTTGAATTTGCGTTTGAATAAAAAAAACGGAGTAAATTATTCCGGAATATTGTGAAAATCAAATCTATCAAGATGCTCGTTAAGTGAGTGGGCATCTATCAAGTTTTTCAATTATTTTAAATGGTAAATTTTTAAAAATTGTTAGTCAAGAAGATGCTGGCCACAGCGTGAGTGCTTCTGTGTTGAGTGTGAACATCTTTTAGTTAAAATTAAAGGAACTTAAAATTCTTCCTCCCGTTTCCCATTTGAAACGACGTTATGGCTAACAATCTGTTACCAACATCTTTAAGCTTAGAAAACCGTAACAACGATGAGTTTTTAGATTTCTTATCCTCCACTTACGGACTCGAACTCGAGGTAACAAGTAGTTTTTTCTTTATATACAAGTTCTTAAATTCAAATTTGGTTTTCGAAGGTACTGAAATATCTTGCGGACGCTTACACAATGCAAGATTGTCTATCTAAATATTCCGCAATTAAAAAAACTTTTATAAAACTGAAAAGTGCAACCACGTTCTTATAAAATATCGGACGAAACGTTTGAAAAAAAGAGTAATTTTAAGATCAAACATAAACCATATTGTTAAAAATTCCAACTCTAAAGAATATTTATTGTTTTCTGTTAAAAATAAAATTGATTTATACATTTTTTTAAAATTTTTGAATAATGAATAAAAATATATATTCATCATAGTAAAATTAGAGAAGGTAGAAGCATTTCGGAGAAACAGACTGCCGAAACTGTCAAAACGAAGTTGACAGCTTATAGAAAAGCTAAAACCGACGAGAAAGCGAAAATTGGCCGCATTCAGAAAAGTCAACTGTTGTGAACTGTTATGGTAGCAATACCGTAGAAAAGTTGACAATTATTTAATTTAATTGTTATAATTATTTAATTACGTAAATAATTTAATTGCAAAGGTTTCTCACTCAAATTGGTAGCGTTCTTTCAACGTTTCAGAGAATTTTAACGCAACAGCCAGTTATCAACTGTTGACTTCGCTGAATGCGGCCATTGATTTATTTTTGTTCTCATTCGCAAAAAGCTGACTTTGACAATTTTGGATATGAGAAAGAGCACGCAGTCTGAAATACATCTACCTTCTCTAGTTCTTACACTTTTTAATGATCAAAATTTATTTGTTATTTTTTATTTTTGCTTTGAATTATTCTTGCCCAAAAACTGATTTGTACTTATTTTTCATATGAAATTAAAAAATTTTTAAAAAACAACGTCCCTGAATACTAAATGGTTAAAAATGATTTAAAGCATACATTTTTTTCTTAAAAACCCTTATTTTTTAATATATTACAAAAGTGTCTATCTGCACATTTCATCATACACAAAGATTTCCTTTTCAATACAATACTGTCTATCTACCATAACAGCTAAAATAACGCGAAATATAAGAAACTTTTAAGTTGTGGCGTTGAATAGAAAATTTTTGTTCTTGAATATAAGCTCTCGATATTTAAAATTAAATTTTTTTATTCATGACTTATTTTCGGTTCGAATACATCTTTGAATCAAAAGCAAGGTCTAAAATGATAATGAAAGAGAGTTCGAGTCTGCGATTGATGTTGTGGTATTGAAGAGCTTGAAGTTACTACAAACAAGCAATTGAACGTTGCTCGCAAAAGTGTATGAAGCTTAAAGAAGACTGTGTCAGCCATCAAGTTGTTGATAAACTACGGTTGATAAAAAAATTTGCATTAAAAATTTTCAAAATGTTCTTAAATTCCCGATAGGGCTGATTATGTTTGTGCATAAAGTCAATACAACTTTTAATTTTTAACATATTTCGATGTTGTAATCGATTCGTTTGTACCATCAAACATTTTTGGCAGAATTTTATGTTTAACACTGGATCACTAACTATGGCTGAGTTGCGTCACAACTAACTCTGGGTATTTTCCACCAACATATAATTGCTTATACTAAAAAAAAAACCAACAAATAGAAGGTTTCGAAAATAGTGTGTTATTTCTACAGTTTTAGGGCTACTACAATATGTAACACATGATTGTAAAGCTGAAAGTATGTATATAGAAAAAAAAAATTATATAAGTACATTTTTCTCTGTACAGCAAATATTCCAGCTCAAAAAGACCATCTAAATAAGTGGTCCCATAAATCACATGTTTTACCAAGTCTCACACGAATTCTAAGGGAGCATTTATAGTGGCGACTTGTTGCTTTGCCGAGCCGAACCAAGAGGGAAAGCTGAAAAACGCTGCACATGCAATCATATGAAATAAGCTCAAAGTGCTTATAGTGCCAGCCGAATATGCAAATTAAAGCGTCTTGTGCGCTGGTATTCAGAGTGCCAGTTATTGCTTTCTCGCTCGCTCGCACGGTTTGGATGTGTTAAGTTTTATTTTATACGATTCTTACTTATAATAACGCATAAAAAGGTAGATAAAAAGTGGAAAAGTCCAATAAAATACATACATATATTTTTCTTGTTGTTTTTGCTTTCCCGACTTTTATTCGTTATTTCTTGGAATCAAAAGTAATTGGATGCAAAAATTAAAATGAGCGATCGGTAGCTTGGGGTTTCTTCTAAATTTTTCATGTGTTGTGCAAAAATCAATCAATTGACATCAATCTGTTATATGTGTATTCAAAATATCAAAATAATTAGATGTTGGTCAATAAACCCATCAGTGCATACAAACAAATATTTACTAAGCCATATAAATAATTTATGTTCAATGATTGACCATGTAAGGTCCGCATCCGGGCAAATGTTTAGGTAGCCTTTCGATGTGTCGCTTATTTAGCTGATATACTTTTTTCGCCACTATTTTTCTGGTTCTGTCTAAAAAACATTTGGAAATGTTGCAAACAATTGCAAAAAAGTCGAAACAAGCTGGGACAGCAAGTGACTTAAAGTTACGTACGTGATTTATTTGATGCTTCGATTGCAAAAATAAAAAACGTATTACATACAAACAAACCCAAAGTAATCAAAAACCATCTGCAATAAGTCAGAGGCGGTAAGCGCGCACTAAACGGCACTACCAGCTGCTTTAAGCTTGACGCGCTTTCAGCTCGGCTCGGAAAACCAACAAGTCACCACTATAAACTCGCTCTAATGCTCTTTTGCTCACTCGTGGATGATACGCAATTGCTTTGTCTCACTTCCACTTACAGTCTCATTTTTAGTTTTGCCGAACACTGATCTAAACGTATACAACTTACGCAGTTATATTACGCTACTGGAGTAACTACCGTCTAAAGTTTCCAATGTTTGAATAATTTACTGCAAATAGTGCAAGTTGAAATTAAGTGTCCTTGGCAAATGTTTTAATCACAATTAGAGCACGTAGTCTTAGTTTTTCGATCTTTTTTGTTCTGTATAATTCACCTAAGGTTAGTGATGGAGGATTATATGATATACTTTAGGCAGCTCCTACTGTCAACTATTCTTAAAATTCAGAATTTATCTTAGTTTTTCTTCCTCTAAGCTGTATATAATTAACTATTATGCCTCTCTGACAACTTTAAATTCCTCTAAATATTGCAATCATCTTCTCATTTATGCTATTGTAAAAAACAATTTTAGTTTTCAACTCTCTGTAAATAATTTTAGTTAATCCTTTTTATTTAAAAAGTAATTTTTTCATCTTTCATAATTCTTTATTTTATTTTTTATTATGGCCACATCATACATAAACTACTAATTTTCGATTAGAAGTAAGCAAATCTAATTTTTTGGGTCACCTTATATGAATTTGATTTAATTTAACCACTAAATTAATAATGTCCTTGTATTGAGTGTTGAATTTCACCACATTTGCTTACTGACCTTACTTTTAAGTACAATATTTAAGAAAAAAAAAACCAAAAATTGCAAATAAACCCATTTTCACGCATTTATCTAAACACCAAAAATATTTTCTTTTTGTTGTTTTTTTAATTAACCACTCACTGTTGCATTGCGTGTGCGCGTGTAGGCGTGTTTTGATAATGAGGATGATAACGCGCCGCCAACAGCCTCATCACCTGGTGGACAAGGGCAAGGGTGGGCTCAGCGGGTCAAGGGCTGGTTTAGTTCGGTACGTTTTTTCCACACACTCATTCAAAAACTACTCCTATGAAGTTTTTTATATATTTTTCTTAATTTTTTCTTTAAGAAATTTCCTGATTTATGTAAAAAGAAGTTTTCAAAATTAAACAAAATATATATACTTTGCATTTTCTCTGTTCAAACATTTTATGCTGCACTTGTTTGTTGCTGCTGTAGCCAAAAGCAGACCGCTCATGCGCCTACCACCCTGTGTGTTCCACCAAAAAATAAAAAAATCATCCTCCCAAAAATAAAGACAAAAAAAAAACACGACTAAAGTTTATTTTTTTAGTTTGCTTTTATTTTGTGTTGCTTTTGTTTGAAATCTATTACGTTAATGAATTTTTATTTTCTAACATAAAACTTGCCTTGCCTCCCGCCGCGTGACGAAAGGCTGTCTGGCAACCCTACACGTTGCACTCTTTTCAATAACTACTACATGTATTTAAATTATAACCAAAGAAAATTCTACATGTTTTGTACTTACTTCTTCTACATATACATACATTTTACATTTATTAATTATTTAACAAATTTTTGCTGCGGGGTTTTGGGCTTTTTTGAGCTGTTTTCTTGAACTAAAATTCCGCTGTTACTTTTTTAAACTTCAAAACTTCTTTTTTTTTCTTGTTTTGTAATTAACTGCTTTGAGTTGATGATAATTTGTAGAGAGTAGCGTAAAGTTTAAAATTGTTTATATAACGGTTTGGTTTTAATCAAATTTCAGGGCGCCGACAAGAAAAAGAAGTCCACCAAACTTATTGAGCTGCCCATGGAATGCAAGACCCATGGCTTCTCTTCGAATGATTTGAACAATTTGATACAGCAGGAGACTAAAATGATTGCCAATGATGCTAAAGAAACAGAACGTGTAGATGCACGCAATGCTTTGGAGGAATATGTATACGATATGCGTAACAAGTTGCAGGTGAGCAGAATGCAGAATACAAAATAAACTTAAAATAAATTGCTTAACAAATATTAATGATGCAATTCTTCTCTTACAGGGTGGTTCTCTTGAACGCTATGTCATCGAATCGGAACGCGAGGCCATCTGCTCGCAACTTAATGATCTCGAAAACTGGCTATACGAGGAGGGCGAAGATTGCGATCGCGACACATATGTTCAGAAGCTAAAGTCTCTTCATGTGCAGACCGATACCATTAAGCAGCGCGCCAACGACTATGAACAGTGTCCTGGCGCCTTTGATGAGCTCAAAAATACCATTAACTATGCACGCATAGCTGTCAATGAATTCCGAAAGGGTTCGCCCAAGTACGATCATCTGACCGAAACTGAGTTTATCAACATTTCGGAAACTGCTGACAAGGCGCAAAAGTGGCTCGACAACAATTTCATCAAGTTCACACAAACGCCACGCACTGCTGACAGTCCCGTCAAGGTGTCCGAAATACGCCACGAGCTGCAGACATTGCATGCCTGCGTCAATTCGGTTTTGAATCGTCCCAAGCCCAAACCAGCTGCTAAGCCTGCCGCACCCAAGGAAGGTGCAGAGCATAATGGCGAAAATGCTTCCTCCGGAGGCGATAAAAAGGAAGGCGCTCCCACTGATGCCAAGACGAACAGTAATAATGTGCCCGACGATTCGACGATGGATGTTGAGTAGAATTGATGCAGTTGGCGTAGGAGCAGGGACAGGAGTAGAAAGCGAAAATAGAAAGCAGAAAGAGGAATGGAATGAAATGGTGGTGGAGCAGTAGTCGATACATTTGTGGAAGTTCGGGCGGGCGGGGGTAAATGATGTATTCATGCACTTGGATGAAATACCAGCAGCAGCTGAAAATTACAAATTCAGATGCAGCTGAGTTATTAAATTCTTAAAAAATTAAACAGAAAATTATAAATATTTATAATAGAAATTATTATTTTAGTTTTCATTAATTGCTTAACGATACAATAAAAAAAAAAGAAAAAGAGAAACAAACGAAGGAGACACGACGCATTAATGCTTCGTCCATTAATAGGCTTTATCTACAAACAGGCCGTTAAAGCTAACCACAGAGTTCTCTTATACTTGCAAAAAAAAAAAAAAAGAAAGAAGAAAATAACGTTTATTAAATGCATTTATTATTGAGTGGCTTTTATTTTGCAAACATTTTTGAAAATGCCAACAAAACTTGTTGATGTTAGCTAAATAAAACTAAATTTTTTTTGTCTAAAATGCATTTAGTAAAATTGATGTATTAAAATATATCTATTTAACAGCATAAAAAAACAAAAATAACTTACGTATTACTTACATTTAAATTATGATAAAAACAACAAAGCAACATCTCAATAATTTTCCATTTTAAACACTTACCTGCGTAAATAAATGTTGGTCAACCATTTCCTTTACATATACACACATATAAAGAAAAAATAAAAGAAAATAAAATCTAAACAAAAGATGCTTTTTAACGTCGTTAACTTGCGCGATTTTTTAAACTTAGTTTAGCAGTTAAGCTTATCAATAACATTCTCTAACCAAAAGCTAAAGTGAAAATTACCTATAAAAAACAAAACCTTTGATCATGAAAATCCACATTAAGTCCTGATTTTTTTTAGTTTTTATTCGAATAAAATGTATCAAATTTTGGCAAGTATTTTAGTTTTTTATATAAACACAAAACTTTTAAGGCAATTAATGCCAATTTGAAAATATCGAAATAATTAATATTGCTATTTTTATCTGATTTGTTTGTCTCTCTATCTCTAACACACACACAAACACACACACACACTCACACTATCTCCACTATTCTAAAGATTATCTACCATACATTGCAGTAAATGCGATAAAATATAAAATACATGAACATGAATTTACAACAACTTCAAATTGTGTGTTTTATTTATTGAAAATCAAAAATCATTTACTATATAAAATATAGAGCAGCTGTATGGATGACTTTTGACCTGAAATATGAGCGTTTAAAGGGAATTTCCATAAAAACTCCTAAACTATAAGAAATGGAAGGCATGGTGTAGGAGGGAATTTTAGATATTGCTGAGATGCGCAAAAAACTTTTTCGCTATCACTTACGAATACATACAATAAGAATTTTTGTATGTAACAGTGTGAATATATACTGTGGTGGCAAAATTTTTTACATATAGTAAATTTTGAAAAAACCCGTGGCATCACTTTTGCATCACAATTGCAATACCTCGAAAACTATCGATTTTCTCAGTAAAACGAATTTTTGCATGAAAAGTCGTTATGAGTTAAAATAACGGTAAGCGAAAGCTTTTTCGAAAATACTTTCAACGGATAGTGGAAGTCAACAAAAGTTCCCGTTATTATGACATTAAAATTTTTGCGATATCTTGAAAACTAGAGATTTTCTCAGTACAACGTATTTTTGCATGAAAAGTCGTTGATTAGTATTACTAACGGTAAGCTAAAGCTTTTTCGAAAATACTTTGTACGGACAGTGGAAGTCAAAAAAGTGCCTGTTATTATGCCATTAAAATTTCTGCGATTCTTCAAAACTACTGACTTTCTCAGTACAACGTATTTTTGTGTGAAAAGCCGTTGATTAGTAAAAATAACGGTAAGCGAAAGCTTTTTCGAAAATATTTTGTATGGATAGTGGAAGTAAAAAAATCCCATTATTTCGACATCAACATTTTTGCGATATCTTGAAAACTATAGATTTTCTCAGTACAACGTATTTTTGTATGAAAAGACGTTGATTAATAAAAATAACGGTAAGCGAAAACTTTTTCGAAAATATTTTGTATGGATAGTGGAAGTAAAAAAAAATCCCGTTATTATGACATCAACATTTTTGCGATATCTTGCAAACTAGATTTTCTTTTTACAACGCATTTTTAAGAAGAAGTCATCGTCACAGAAGAAAAAACAATTGAAATTTCAAGTTTTGACTTTGCAAGCAAATATCTCCGCCATTTTCTAATCGATGTCAATAAAATTTATGTTGGCTGAAAGTTCAATTAAATGACTTCGTAGAAATGAGAAAAAATTTACCGTTACCCCCACTGATTTAATGCTTAATATGTATTTAAAAAACCTCTAAAATTTACACTTTTTGCTAAAAAAATGGGCCAAAAGTGGTTTTTGTTGTAAATTTTTTTTTTTCGAAAATCTCCATTTTCCTCACTCTTTTATATGACATATCCTTTATGTGGAAAAATTGCTTCATTTTGACATATAACGCAAAAAGCAGTTTCCATCATCGAAAATCATGAGCTATGATTTTTTTGATGAAAATTAATTTTTTCAAAATGTTGTTTTTATATTTTTTAAAAATTTCCACTGATTAAAAAATAATTCCTGTAAAAAAAATTTTCAAAAATTTCAAACCATTCCAAAGTTATAGACATAAATCTATGCTTTAAGCCAGTTCCTTATCTTCTATGTATATATTTATTTCAGTAAGGATTTCTGAGATGTCACGATTGGCGGGGTGTAGAATAATGAATGAGGTATCGAATGAAAGAGCTGGACGGGTAGGCATGCACCATTTGGTTGGTTTTTCTATTGCTGACCTTCGACCTGAAATATGAGCGTTTAAAGGGAATTTCCGTAATAAATCAAAAACTGTAAGAGTTGGAAGAGCATGGTGTAGGAGGGAATTTTAGATATTGCTGAGAAGTCAAAAAAGTTCCCGTTGTTATGACATTAAAAGTTTTGTGATATCTTGAAAACTATAGATTTTCTCAGTACAACGTATTTTTGTATAAAAAATCGTTTATTAGTTAATATAGCGGTAAGCAAAAGCTTTTTCGAAAATACTTTCTACGGATAGTTAAAGTCAAAAAATTTCCCGTTATAATGGCATTAAAATTTTTGCGATATCTTGAAAACTATAGATTTTCTCAGTACAACGTATTTTTGTATAAAAAGTCGTTTATTAGGTAAAATAGCGGTAAGCGAAAGCCCTTTCGAAAATACTTCCTACGGATAGTTGAAGTCAACAAATTTCCCGTTTTTATGGCATTAACATTTTTGCGATATCTTGAAAACTATGGATTTTCTCACTGCAACTTATTTTTGTATGAAAAGTCGTTGATTAGTAAAAATAACGGTAAGCGAAAGCTTTCTCAAAAATACTTTGTACAGACAGTGGAAGTCAAAAAAGTTTCTGTTATTATGGCATTAAAATTTTTGCGATATCTTGAAAACTATAGATTTTTCAGTACAATGTACTTTTGTATAAAAAAGTAGTTTATAAGTAAAAATAGCGGTAAGCGAAAGCTTTTTTGAAAATACTTTCCACGGATAGTTGAAGTTGAAAAACTTCCCGTTATTATGACATTAAAATATTTGCTATATCTTGAAAACTATAGATTTTCTCAGTACAACGTATTTTTGTATAAAAAGTCGTTTATTAGTAAAAATAACGGTAAGTGAAAGCTTTTCGAAAATACTTTCTACGGATAGTTGTAGTCAAAAAACTGGCCGTTATTATGGCATTAAATTTTTGCGATATCTTGAAAACGATAGATTTTCTCAGTATCTACAACGTATTTTTGTATAAAAAGTCGATTATTAGTAAATATAGCGATAAGCGAAAGCTTTTTCGAAAATACTTTCTACGGATAGTTGAAGTCAAAAAATTTGCCGTTGTTATGGCATTAAAATTTTTGCGATATCTTGAAAACTATAGATTTTCTCAGTACAAAGTATTTTTGTATAAAAAGTCGTTTATAAGTAAAAATAGCGGTAAGCGAAAGCTTTTTCGAAAATACTTTCTACGGATAGTTTAAGTTAAAAAATTTGCCGTTATTATGGCATTAAAATTTTTGCGATATCTTGAAAACGATAGATTTTCTCAGTACAACGTATTTTTGTATGAGAAATCGTTGATTAGTAAAAATAACGGTATGCTAAAGCTTTCCCGAAAATACTTTGTACGGACAGTGAAAGTCAAGAAAGTTCCTATTATTATTACATTAAAATTTAAGCGATATCTTGAAAACTATAGATTTTTTCAGTACAAAGTATTTTTGTATAAAAAGTCGTTTGTTAGTAAAAATAGCGGTAAGCGAAAGCTTCTTCGAAAATTCTTTCTACGGATAGTTGAAGTCAAGAAATTTCCCGTTATTATGGCATTAAAATGTTTGAGATATCTTGAAAACGATAGATTTTCTCAGTACAACGTATTTTTGTATGAGAAATCGTTGATTAGTAAAAATAACGGTATGCTAAAGCTTTCTCGAAAATACTTTGTACGGACAGTGGAAGTCAAGAAAGTTCCTATTATTATTACATTAAAATTTTAGCGATATCTTGAAGACTATAGATTTTCTCAGTACAACGTATTTTTGTATAAAAATTCGTTTATTAGTAAAAATAGCGGTAAGCGAAAGCTTTTTCGAAAAAAAGACACAGTTTCGATTGTATCGTAAGTGCAGACGTAGAATTCTTTTTTATACAGTAATAGAGAAAAATTCTTGTTTTTTATTTATATTTTTCAAAACTATTTTAAAACATTTCATCTTCTAAACAAAAATTATTCAAAAACGAATTTGTTGTTGTTGTTGTTGCCTTCTTCAAACTAACTTGATCTAAAAAGCTCTCAATTAAATTCATAATAAAATTTGTTTTGTTTTATAAAATATTTTCGTTTGATATATATATATTGTATATGTTAATGCTCTTTTCTGCAGGAAAAATAAATAATTCAAATTTTTCCGATATTTATTTCCATTTATTAAACGTAACTTTGAATTACATTTAGTTGTAACCAACATAAAAATTAACAACAAATTCATCACTAAAAATATCAAACGAAAACTTTTTATAAAACAAAACAAATTTTTACATGAATTTAATTGTGAGCTTTTTAGATCAAGTAAGTTTAAAGAAGGCAACAAAAACAACAAATTTGTTTTTAAATAATTTTTATTTAGAAGATGAAATGTTTTTAAATAGTTTTTAAAAATATAAATGAAAAAAACAGAATTTTTCTCTATTACTATATTATAAAAAGGAATCGAAACTGTGCCTTTTTTTTTAAACGCGTGGTATTTTTGTGGTAATATTTAATGATCGTGAGATTTTTTTTGATATTTTTTTATTGCGGTAGAAACTTTTTGTTTATATTTACAATGGTAATTTTTGTTGTATTTAATTTATGATATTGTGAAAAAGTAGCTTTTTGTCGGAATTGTTTTAAATTTTGACTGGCAACCTTGGCTAGTAGTAGTACATTTTTTGTAGCCACATACTGGCTCTCTAGCTACATGCATATGTATTTTCTATTGCATTACAACCCAACAAGCCATGAATGTTACTGTGCCAGCTAAACGGTACTTAAAACGGCAGCGTCTGATTTGCTGGTATGAAAATGACAAGTTTTTTTACCTTTTAACTGTTCTCTATATAATTGTAAAGTCCTTTTTTATATTTATCAAGAATCGAATTGAAATTTATGTTATATTCGCTTGATGTGTCGTTTGTTCTTGTCTTTTTTCCCTTTTTTTCACCCTTGTATTGTAACCAAGGTAGTGCAGTTGAGTTACCGTTTATTGTTTAGCTTATTGTTGCAACTTAATAAAAACTTTTTAAGAAAAGGTTACAACTGTTTAACAACAAATAAAATTAATATACAACTTAAAGTTTTCTAAATGACCTTGTTATTTTTTGTGTTGATTTTCTATGATTTCTATGATTTTCTATGAATTCTAATTGTTTGATAGTTTAAATCATTCTTGATTTTAAATACAAATTCTAGTTGTTGGATAGTTTAAAATCGTCTATTGAGCTTTAGGTCAGGTTAAACTAGTTAATCAATCAGCTAACTAATTAATCAGCTAGTGATGTTTTTTCTTTCTTTTCATATTGAAAGTGTTGTTGCTGTTGTTTCTTTGAAAAAAATTCGTTAGAGCAATTAATTGTTCTAACCTGATCTAAAGCTCAATAAACGATTTTAAACTATCAAACGACTAGATTTTGTATTTAAAATCAAGAATGATTTAAACTATCAAACATTTAGAATTTGTATTTAAATCATAGAAAATCAACATTAATATACAACTTAATAAATGGCACGCTTATATGAAACACACAATGCATAGTTTGCTGACAACGAAACGGTCCGCTTCAGTGTTTTTAGCCGATTGGCTATCTGGGAAAAAAAGCAACTCATGTGTATTTATGTATGTATAAATATAAGTAGATGATCACTATAAAGAAAATTTTGTATAATCCAAAATTTTCGTAATTACTTTAGACACACAACTGCATTCTTAGAGATATATGGGGACGTTCAAACTATATAGAGAATTTTAACACAAAACTAAGTTTTATTAATAGTCTGGTATGAAAAATAGATTTTTAGCCATTACTTTTGATTGGAAAGAGATATTGGGGTAATTTTTTCACATAAATTATTTTTGAGACTTGACTTTTTTGTAAAAAATATAAAAACAACATTTTGGAAAAAATAAATTTCGCGAAAAAAATCAAAGGGGGTACCCTTGTTGTTTTGATGACAAAAACAGTAAAATAATTTTTGCGCTTAGCTGGAAGAATTTTTGCAAATAAATGCTATGTCATATGAAAGGTAGCCAGATGTGCAATTTTTAATTGATTTCGTTTTTACAACAACAACAATTTTTGAGTCATTTTTTGAGTAAAAAGTCAATATTTTGGACCTTTTTTGACATAATCATAAAACATATATACACTGACTTAACGGTACAGTTCAACCTATTTTTGTGAAGTGATTTTATTGAACTTTTGAACAAAAAAAATTTGAATGAAATATATTAATGGACAGCGGAGATATTTGCATCGAAAGACCAAACTTTGATTTTCATGTCGTTTTTTTCTCATTCTTAGGCAACGATGTTTTATGAAAAAGTCGTTATACTGAAAATTTCTGCAATTTTGAAGATATGTGAATGTTTTTGATGTCAAAATAACAAAAAATTTTTATTATACATATTAATAAAAACAACTACAACAACAAAAGCAGCACAACAACGAACGACGTAATAACAAACCACACAAGCAAACACAACAACAACAACAACCTTAAAAACAGCATAAGCAGCTACTGCAGCTAAGCAGCTTGTGCATTACTCATACGAATATATGAATTTTTCTTCTTAGATTTTGCTATTTTATTAGATATTCGTTTTATTCCCACTAAAACTGATATTTTGGCATTTTTTTTTCTTTGTACGATGAATATTAAAGGCTATCCCAAATATCACTTTGAAAAAATTCGTGAAAATGACCCCATACAAACCGCGCTGTAAGACGTAATTCTACGTCAAAACTTTCTGAGGATAATGGAAGTTAACAAAAGTTCCCGTTATTATGACGTCAACATTTTTGCGATATCTTGAAAACTATAGATTTTCTCAGTATAACGCATTTATTTAAGGCGAGGTCATCGTCACAGAATGAGAAAAAACGATTGAAATTTCAAGTTTTGACTTTGCAAGAAAATATCTCCGCCATTTTCTAATCGATTTCAATCAAATTTCTGTTGTCTGAAAGTTCAATTAAATGACTGGAGAGATGAGAAAAAATTTACCGTTGTCTCACTATTTCAATGCTTTATATATATATATATATATAATATATATATAATATAATATATATATATAATATATATATAATTTTATATAATTATAATTTTATATATATATATATAATTTTATATATAAAACCTCTCAAATTTACAGCTTTTGCTCAAAAAATAGGCCAGAAACTGTTTTTGTTGTAAATTATTTTTTTTCAAATATATCCATTTTCCCCTCTTTCATATGACGTATCATTTATGCGCAAAAATTACTTCATTTTGACACAAAATTCAATAAACACTTTCTATCTTTAAGGGAGGGTAAGTTTTTAAAACAGTTTTTGTTTAATTTTTTCTGAATGTCAAAATTTAAAGTAAATCGGAGCAAAAATAACTAAAATACAGCGTTTGAAGGGACCGGCCCGCATGCTGGGATGTTAAACAAGTCGTGTTTTCAAAGTCGGTGAACACTCTCCAGCAAAAACGACTGAGCCGACTATTCTGAAATTTGGTACACTCATTCACAACTAAGTTCGTGAGGTAATGCTTTCCAATTTTTAATTTTTTCTTTGCTTACTTTTAATTTTACAGTAAGAAATATGCCGTTTTTTTGGCCAAAAATCGATTTTTTGACTCTCAAGTGCTGCCAAAAAATCTAAAAAAAAGAAAAAAACTCGACAGAGTTATCTCGGGAATGTTATTAGCTTCTCTAATCATCTTCATTTTTTGAAGTCAGTTGATCCGCTGATGGGCTATGCTGTTTACCGCAACACCACTTTTTTGGAGGTGCTTCCGAAAAAGCCGCCATTTTGTTATTTCTTGACATTTTTCAATATAATTTTTACTAGATATTCTTCAAATATAGCTTTATTATACCTACATCAATCAAGTTACTTCCATTAATAGTAGCGAGTCAAGAATTCGTAAAATGCGTAATTTTTAGACCGAATTAACCCCCGTACCCCCCTCAAAAATCATGGACTACCATGGTTTGGCAATTGGCAATTCATCATCGTGTGTCGTTCACAACTGTTGTGAACTATTATGGTACCGATACTTTAGTGAATGATGTTTTTCTCTGAATGTGTTTTACTCTGAACGTTAGAAAAATCGTAAGTTATTTAATTTAATTATTATGCAATTATATAAATAATTTAATTGCAATTGTTGGCTCCACTGAATGCGGCCAATGTGTGTGACACACGCTGTTTATTTTGTTTTCCTTTGTTTAACATTCAAAATAGGTAGCTGTCAAAGCTACATAATAGTGATTGTATCATGCAAACAATTAATTAAAAAAATTAAATGGCTATTATTTAAAGTTCTAAAGCAGCTAACAACATACCCTTCTTTTGTTTCGTGCTCAAATTTCGTATTCTAGTAGTTTTTACTTGGCAAGTTCGCGAACAGACATACAATTTTTGGAGATTGTTTATTTTTTGCTTACTTTATTATTTACACTTTCTGAAAGCATTAGTTCGTGTGGAGGCATATTTCAAATCAAAAACATTTTATATCATTAAAATATGGTACAAATTTTACCCCGGTGAAACTTTTTATATAGACGATACATCCCGTGGAAAACGGTAGATATGGCAACACTAGTTGAACGTCACAAATAAAACTTGTGTACCGAACAAAGCAGAACGACAAGAACAATAAGTTAAAAGAAAACAACTCAACCCGCCAGCTTGAGGGAATGATGCGAACAGCATTGTGAACGATGCGTCACAGCTATGTGACTATTGATTTAAAAGTGTAAATTTTGTTGAGTGTATGTTTTGTTAGTGTACTTCATGTTGATTAGTTAAATAAGCATTTATGTAACTTAAAAGATATGACCGTGTGGCCTAATGGATAAGGCGTCGGACTTCGGATCCGAAGATTGCAGGTTCGAGTCCTGTCACGGTCGAGGGAATTATTTTTTTGCTATTTGATCTGTGCCAAAAATTTATTGTTGTTTTTTTGACTCTGTTCCAAAAACATTTTTATGGTATAAATTTGCGTATATTTAAAAAAAATGAATTAAATTTTTTTCTAAAACCATAAATTGTGAGAGTTGCTATAATAAAAATAGAGAGAGTTAATATACGTAACGGTCTTATTAGCAACATTAATTGACGCAATTCAAAGTTGAGAGCAAAAAACGAAAGTTTTGTAAATAAAAATATGCTTAAACTTAGAATAACGGAAACATAAAATTTTCATATTTGCCAACACTAGGCAACAAAGAAATTAAAGGCATGTGTTCCGACAGCCTCTATAAATTTCTAATGTGTTATTGTCATCTAAAAAAAATAGAACTATTTTTAAAAATACTTTATTCAGTTTCACATTTGTCACCTAAACTAAAAGCGCGATTTTTTTTTAGTTCTAAGGGTTTTTTTTTTAAATTTGGCTTTTAAAAATCCGATTTTCGAAAAGATGCAAGCACATTTTTAATAACAACTCGATAACGAATCCTTCAGTTTGGCTATCAAATATGGGTAAATCCTAGCGTACGGACGTTACATTCGCTTACATTTTTTTTTTATAAATTTCTTAAATTTTATTAACAGTTTTTCAATTAAGATGTATCTGGGTAAAAAGCTCTTCATGAGTATAATCTATAATAATTATAACATCCTGCATCTTACCGCAGTTTACCTAAAAATTGTTCTTTTTTTCGTGCATTAACACTGGAACTTAGAATATTTCTGCGAAATGGTCGATCGCACCTCGAAAGTCTAAGGGAATAAAAAATTACAAATGAAATTAATTTTAAAAAACAAAAAGTTTACGAAACATTTACTAAACATTTACGAAAAAGAAAAACTAAATTTATGAAACAGTGCAGACGATCATCATGTTAAATGAATTTATGTATAAATTGCTTAAATTAATATAATTAAAATGTCTCTCTTAGTAAATAATATCATCAAATAATAAATTTTTAATCAATTTTAATTTTTTGGTCACGGTTGACTTTTCTGTGGATTTTTTGCCCATATCAAAAAAAAACTACATTTTATAATTTAATAAAAATAACTTACATAAAATAATGTTATGAGTCAATTATTCCAATTTTTTGTTCTTTCGGAATAAACTTGAATGGACAAAGGAAAAAATATTTTTTTTTAGCAAAATGATGTCCAAGTTTATTAGAAAAAATTTCATAAAAAACTTAAAACAACAAGAGAGTTTAGTCAATTGTCTTTATTGTAAAAATAGATAATATCCAAATAAAACGGGCCATTGTTGTAAAAATCGATGGATAAATTTTAAAACATTCAATTTACAATTTACTGATTTACTAATTAGAGAAAATTCTGAATTTTTGTTTGTGTAATTTTTTTCAAAAATTTAATTAGAACGGCTATAAGAAGGTGTGGGAGATATGAAAACAATTTTACACTATTCACCAGTATCATCTCCTGAGTCGATTTTGCCATTTTCGTCTGTATGCCTGTTTGTACATTTATTCGTCTCTCCAACTGTTCGTCTTGTATACTTTAATTTCGTCACTTTGAGTCTCAATTTTGTCAAAATCGGATGGAAACCAAGTCTACCTGTTAAACAAAGTTTTTTTTAAGTACGTTACTTTGTATGGGAGGTTGTAGTGTTTTTCATCAGATTTTGGCGAAATTCCAACTCGAGATTTGAGATAAACTCTTATTAGCCAAATTTTGCGTCATTCGATTTTTTTATTTATTTTTTAGTTTTTAGGAGATTAAACTGTTTTCATAAAGTCGCTTTGTATGGGAGGTAGGCGTGCTTTCCATACGATTCGGCTCATTTTTTAACTTGATCTATTTTTTAAAACAGAAACTTTTGTAATTTAAAATTATAGATGTGGACATAAAAAAACAGACGGACAGATGGACAGACGGATAGACGTACAGGTAGACAGACAGATGGAAGTTTTAAATAGACTCAGGAGATGATCCTGGTGAATAATGTAAATACTTTTTCACCTGTCATGCCTTTTTATCGGCATCAGTTATTAAACTATAAAAATTTTTTTGAAAGAATTGTTAAAAAAAATTAAAAAAAATTATACAAACAAAAATTCGAAATGTAAATTGTCGATTAACTCGAAATTTCTCCATAGATTTTGCCAGCAATAGCTCGTTTTATTTCGAAATGTTCTGTTATTGCAATGAAGTAACTAAGCTAGAAATTTTTTGAAGTTTTTAATTTTTTTATTAAATTTATTTTAATTTTATTTTGGACAAATGTGTGCTTCAAAACAACGAAAAATTTGGAAAAACTGTGTCAAAAAAAAGTTGCTCTATTTCATAGACAAATTGGACCTTTTCGAGCACCTTTTCGAAAACATCTATCTATATTAGAGTGTCTACTTCTATCTGTATTCGTATTGGTTAGAAAAAAAAAAATAAAAAATTTTAGTCGCGGAAAATGTTCTACAGCAAATTCTAAGCAGATTTGCCCAAGAAACCCTTAGTCTAAAATCGGTTTCGAGCATTCGGTTTTTCAAAAGAAGGTTGGAATTGGTGTTTTGCTGCAATATGTGAAAAAATTTCACAGAAACAGTCACAAAACCTGTACTAGGGTTAAAGTTTTCGGCTTTTTGGAAGGAAATTTCATCGAATTTCCTCATTTAACAAAAATTTCAATATATTTTCATATTTGATTAAAATTTTAAGATACAAAAAAATCTATGTATGGTATTTCCACAGAAAAGTCTACCGTGACCAAAAAATTAACACTTATTAAAAACTTATTATTTGATGATATTATATAAGAGAAACATTGTAATTTTATAAATTTAAGCAATTTATACATAAAATAATGTACCATGATGATCAAATCGTCTGCACTGTTTCACAAATGTAGTTTTTACAAATGTAAATGTTTAGTAAATGTTTCGTAAACTTTTTTGTATTAGTACAAATGGAAGGTATTGGCTAAAGATAATGAAAAATGGTTGAGGCAAGGAAAGGACAATATATTAAATTTGTTTTTAATTACTTAATTACATAATTACTTTACTACCTAATTACTTTGGTTTGAATTACAATGGAAATTTAAGTAACGTAACGACAGATCAAAAACCCTAGTAAAAAAAAAATCAGAGAATATTTTTAAATTTGATTACTTGGAAAATAAACCTATATTATTTCAAATCCTAAAAAAAGTTCTATACAAAAGGTCTTGCCCGATTCAGAGAGTTTTGCAAATTTTGTAATCAAAGTAAAAATCTCTTCCTGTTTTGTTACGTAACACCAGCACATATTTTTGCTTATATCTTTAAGTTCTTAGAGTCGATTGTTGTCATTGTTTTTACTTAATATAGTGCTACTTAATCACAACGCAAAAATAAAAAACCTTTTTAAAAATTAGACTTATTCACTCTATTTTTAATATTTCTTCCTACAAATCGTTCGAAACGTCAATTTGTAAATGCCCGTGTTCAGTGTTCACGAATATTTACAAAAATCTTTGAAATTTTTCTGTTTTGATTTATCTTTAACACCAAAGGGCGCTGTAGTTCAAATCTTTTAGAAAATTTGAATAAAATAAAATAATAAAATAATTTCAACTATAAAATAATTTCAACTTTTTTCGACGGAACAATTATGAATATATAGCAACATTATTCCAGATTATACAGGGTCCGCCATCTAACGTTTTTTTTTCAACTAGTGCTTATTTTGTGAATGGTAACACTTAGTTCATGTCTGATTTGACAGATAATTAGTTTTATCCTTCCGCTGATATAATTACAACGCTGGGAAATATTGCGACATTACTTTGAAAATCATGGTAATGTTGCAGAATGTGTGCGAAAATTGCGTATGGATTTTGGAAGAAGAGAAGCACCGTCAGCCCCGTATGTTCGTTATCTTGTGAAAAAAGTGAAAGAAACTGGCATCCTCATCGATAAACCAAAGCGTGAAAAGCCAAAAGCAGTGCGTACACCCGAGAATATTGCTGCTGTGGCAGAAAGTGTGCGTGACGCGCCATCAACATCAATTCACCGTCGTTCTCAACAATTGAACATTTCGGAGACATCATTGAGACGAATTTTGCATAAAGACCTTGGTATGACACCATACAAAGTCCAATTGGTTCAGGAGTTGAAGCCAACTGACCACCCAATGCGTTTTTTTTTTAAAAAAAAAAGTTATTTGGCGGACCCTTTATTACTACATAAAAAACAGCAGTCAAAAACCACTTCTATTTTCTGTTACGTAACGCGTCCTTTTCTAATTTTATTTATAAATCAATATGAATGCCGATTTTACGATAAAGAAAACGCTATAAAAAGAGTGCTACTGGAGTGCTATCCAAAAATCAAAACAGGACAGTAAGTTTAAATTTGTCTTTGCTTTTCTTCAATTTTAGCAAAATGAATGTTGCGTGCGTCATTATAAAAATTATGTGATAAAAAAATGTTAATTTAAGCAAGAAAACTGAAAAAGAAAGTACTCAGCTCAGTGGAAATTCTGAACAAAAGTAGCGTACAATTTTCGTGTACTTTCACAATATCAATGTATTGGAAAAACTGGAAGAGTTCAAGTGTATTTGCATTTATTTCATTTTGGAAAAAGTTTATAAAACGTTTAAATAGTGTAAAAAATACACCAAAAGTGAGGTCTTTGCGACCTCAAATGCAATAGACTCCGTTAAACGCAGCTGCAAATTGTTTACACTGTCAACTCAACTAGTAAAACAAATTGATTTTGGGAGTATCTAATGCGCAACGTTAGATACAGCTGGAAATCAGCTACTTTTTGAATTAAATTAAAAAAAAAAAAACGTATCCATAGAATTAAAAATTTATTTTTATTAAATTTTTTATGAATAAAATTTATTATTTTTTTAATTAATTTCATATTCAGAGGACTATAACACATCAGAACTTAATAATGGCTACCGAAACACATTCGTCTTGTTGCCTAGTGTAATAAGCGAACTATTTATCCGATTTTGTTAAAAAGAAATACTTCGCAACGCCATTCTTTGGTATCTGCCTGACGTATGAATTTGAAAAAAAAATAAATAAATTAAAGATACTCCTCAAAATGTTTTAAGCAATTTTATAGAAAGCATATAAACATAAATTTGCTTTCTTTTTTGGATCTAACTTTGAAACTTTCTACACCAAACAAAACAAACCAAAATAAAACAGAACTGCTTTATTTGATCTGAATAAATAAAGCACAGCTAATCTATTTAAATATATGCAAACTTCCACTCTAAATCAAGTTAGTTTCGCTTACATGCAAAAATATCTCATTTTTGTCCAAGTCCAAGAAGTTTCTTTTTAGCCAAAGTCACAGCTATTAGTTACTTTACAACGCTCTGTTATCGTGTTAGGATGGCGTTTCAAAGAATTGTTAAAGTTTTACGTATACTGGTGCTTCTTCTCGTAGTGCTGGCTGCGTTAACCCATGGCCAGGAAATCGATTATGTTCAAGATGCATTGGACAAGGTACATCAATATCAGTTGCCCCCAGTCCAGGGGGAGAAAAAAATCGTTTTTACGAATAACGTAGACAAGCAACCGCTGAGCCCAAACTATTTAAACAAAAGAAAGCAGGCCAATCCGGAGAAACCAGGGTTGACTGAGGTAGCGTCGGGTCATTTAAATTTGGGTCAAGTGCAGTTTGGGCTGGATCCCACGGCTCAGGAGTCGTTGGTTCTGCATGCGTTGAGTAAGTTGCCAGAAACTCAACAAAAGCAGAAGTTGGGAGTAAATCAACATCTGTTGCCTGAAAAGCAATTGGTTCCAAAGCCATTGCCGTCAGTCCAGGAAATCGATCTGAACCCGCAACATTATATTCAAGCTGCATTGGACATGGCACATCAACATCAGTTGCCCCCAGTCCAGGGGGAGAAACAAATCGTTATTACGAATAACGTAGACAAGCAACCGCTGAGGCAAAGGTATTCAAATAGGAGAAAGCAGGCAAAACCGGGGAAACCAGGATTGACTGAGATAGCGTCGGGTCATATAAATTTGGGTCAAGTGCAGTTTGGGCTGGATCCCACGGTTCAGGAGTCATTGGTTTTTCAGGCGTTGAGTAAGCTGCCTGCAATCCAAAATAAGCCACTAGTTAATGCGACAAGTAGCCAGCAGGAGCAGCAGCAGGAGCAGCAGCAGGAGCAGCAGCAGGAGCAACAGCAGGAGAGTCAAAAAGAGAAGCCAACAGTTAAGCCGAACAATGGTCAACAGCAAGGTATGTTGGCAGAGCAGCTGAGTGGCAGTAATAAAAAACCGCAAGGCAATAAAAGTAAGCCTCAATTCCCAAAAAAACCCACAGCCAACGGAAAGCAAAGGGTCATCACTAGCAAGATTCCAAAGTTGGGACGCGTACGCGGTCGCCTTGGCGTTTCGCAATGGACCGGCAAGCGAATTATACAGTTTTTCGATATACCCTATGGTCAGTCGCCGGTTGGAAAGCTACGCTTTAAGGTGAGTTTTGTTGAGTTTTGGGAAAACAGTTTTGCATGAATGTGATTTAATGTGTCAAAAAATATAGCCTTCGCTGCCTGTGAAACCCTGGTCTGGTGTTCTAAAAACCAACACACCGCATCCTGGTTGTCCATCGTTACAAAACTTGGACGTACTCCTGAATTTAAATCGTAAAGAGCTTGATCTGGAGAATTGTCTACGTTTAACTGTCAACACCAAAAAGGTGAGTTTTGTGTGTTTCAACGAAAGTTGAAGAAAGTAAAATTAGAGTAGAAAGTTTTTTTGCGCAGTTAACTGTAAAGATGTTTATATAATGTTTTTACAATGAAATGAAATGCGATGAACTATTTGTTTTCATGCAAAAAAAAAATGTTAAAACAATTCCCAAATGTTATATGCATTTACGAGAAATTTAAAAAATTGTTGTTAAAATACATACTATATAAATTAAACATAAGGGGTATTCGCGACAGGCCCTTAGGCAGGATTTTATCCTTAGCCGGGGAATGGCTTTTTCAATTAATCTTGAATGTGGCTTTCAATTTTCTTTCAATTACAATAACAGTCACCTAAAATATTATCTATGTTTTTGATTGAGGAAAGGGCGACCCTAAAAATGGACCAAAATTAGCCCATTTGGTGAACTTTAAGCCAAAATGTGTGCTAAATGAAAGCATATGATGAAACATTACCCTCAGAGAAGTTGCAATTTTGAAAAATTAACGATCCAAGTTGACTAAATCGAGTCCGTTGAGAAAGAATTTTGACATACCTTCAAAGTGTAATAACTCAAAAATGACTTTAAATAAAAAAAAATCAATGGAAAATAAAACAATAATATTTCGGTACTCTTCTTTTTTGGTATTCTAAGTGTCTTAAGCATTAAAATGGGCTTCGTACACATATTAATCTCTATTATTTCTTGAAATATTAGATTTTTCAACACTCGCTTTCAACAGACTTGATTTAGTCTACTCTTATCGTTCATTTTTAAAAATTGAAACATCTCAAATAGAAACTTCTTTGAGAGTCTTGTGAAAATTATTTCAAGGTTATTATTTTTGAAATTTTTTTAAAAAATGTGCAACATTTCCGAAAATTTAAAAACACCTTAACTTGAAACTTCTCTTAGATTCTTTTGAAAAATATAATGTGAAAATTATTTCAAGCTTATTTTTTAAAATATTTTTTTTTCCACAAAAAAAAAATTGTAATGGTACAACTTATAAATTATATTTAAATTGATATAGTAGCATTTTGATTTTTCCCAATTAGGTAAATTTGTAATTGTACATAATTTATTTCTTAAGAGACCTTCTTGTCAAAATACTTTGACGAAAATTACAATCTCTGTGTCGATAAGCATGAACAGCTTAAAAAGCATCATATGGCTATATTCAAATATCGAATAGACTAATTCTTTCCATCTGACTTTTTGAATAGAAATTTCGGAAATAACTGTTATTTTCGGTCCCTGTTGAAAATATATTGTTTACATTGTAAATTAATTTTTAAAGAAAAAAAAAAATCTAAAATTGAAAGTTCTGGAGCAGGTTCCTTTCTAAGAGTCAGAGCTGAAAAATCGGCATTCATTTTAATTCAAGTCATTCAATTCATTTCAATTTTAAGTACAACTGAATAACGACATAAGGAATACATTCAATGAGTACAAAATTGATTTATAAATAAAATTTTTAGTTCACATTAATTTTTAAAAAACTTTTTAACAAAAAGAAAAACCAACTTCAAAACCACTACAAAGTAAAAAATAATTTTAAATTACTTTTCACATTAATTCTTGGTCAAATTTGATAATTTGTTTATATATAGTATTTAATTGGAAATCTTATTATTATATTTTTTTTTCTATTTTGAATTATTATCATATATATATTAATTTCTCCATGAACAAAAACCCTTTAAAGCCGGAGTGTTTATTTTATAAAAGTTTGATTATATAAGCGCCGACTTTAAAGGTTTTTTATTCATGGAGAAATGAATATTCTTATGATAATAATACAAAATAGAAAAAAATTGTAATAATAAGATTTCCAATTTAATACTATATATAAATAAATTATCAAATTTGACCAAGAATTAATGTGAAAAGTAATTTAAAATTATTTTTAACGTTGTAGTGATTTTGAAGTTGTTTTTTTTTCTTTGTTAAAAAGTTTTTATTTCTTCCTTTTTAGAGATTATAATAAAAAATTTTCCCTTTCTTGTAACGAATTTTCGTAACCTAGTGTCAACATTAGCTCAGAAACAGTATTTTTCTTATATCGCCCTTTTGTCCAATAACGCCCACTTTCTTGAAAGTAAATTTTCATAATTATGCCTACCCCTGCACCTAATTGCAGTACCCTAGTGTCAATATTATTCGAGTTACAGCGTTTTTATTATATTGACACGCCCTTTATCGAATAACGCCCACTTTTTTGAACAAAACTTTTAATAAATGTGTCTATGAATTATTCTTTCTTTATTCATTATTAATTTTTTATTCGTTGTTAAATTTTTTTTCAATTATTTTGAATTCATTATTTAATTGTATTCATAATTCAGATGTTATTCATTATTCTTATTAATTATTATTCGTTATTAATTTTTTATTCATTATTAATTTTTATTCATTATTCACTTAATACTCATTACTCATTTTTTATTAATTATTAATTTTTTATTCATTATTAATTTTTTATTCATAATTCATTTTTTCATTATTCATTTTTTATTCATTATTCATTTGTTATTAATTTTTATTTTTGAAATGAATAATGAATAATAAATGAATAAAAAACAAATAATGAATAACAAATGAATAATGAATAAAAAATGAATAATGAATAAAATATGAATAATGAATAAAAAATAAATTATGAATAAAAAAATAATGAATAAAAATAAATAATGAATAAAAAATGAATAATGAAAAACAATAAATTAATAATGAATAAAAAATTAAAAGTGAAAAAAATGAATAATGAATAAAAAATGAAGTAAAATAAATAATGAAAAACAAATAAATAATGAATAAAAAATGAATAATGAATTAAAAATGAATTATGAATAAAAAATAAATAGCAAATGAATAATGAATAAAAAATGAATAATGAATCATTAATCAAAAGTAAATAAAAAAATAATGATAACAAATGCATAAAAAATGAATAAGGAATAAAAAATTAATAATGAATAAGAAATGAATATAAAATAAATAATGAATAAAAAATAAATAATGAATAAAAAGTGAATAATGGAATAACAAATGAATAATGAATAAAAAATGAATAATGAATATAATATGAATAATGAATAAAAAATGAATAATAAATAAATAATGAATAACAAATGGATTATGAATAAAAAATGAATAAAAATAAATAATGAATAACAAATGAATAATGAATATAAAATTAATAATGAATAAAAAAATGAATAATGAATAAAAATAAATAATGAATAAAAAATTAATGAATAAAAAAATAATGAACAAAAAATGAATAAAAATAAATAGTGAAAAACAAATGAATAATGAATAAAAAATGAAAAATTAATAAAAAATGAATGATGAATAAAAAATGAATAATAAATAAATAATAAATAATAAATAACAAATGAATAATGAATAAAAAATAAATAATGAATAACAAATGAATAATGAATATAAAATGAATAAACAATTAATAATGAATAGTAAATGAATAATGAATAAAAAATGAATAATGAATAAAAAATTAATAATGAATAAAAAATGAATAATGATTAAAAAAATAATAATGAATAAAAATAAATAATGAAAAACAAATGAATAAAGAATAAAAAATGAATAAAAAATCAATAATGAATAACAAGTGAATAATAAATAAAAAATTAATAATGCATAATAAATGAATAAAAAATTAATAACGAATAAAAAATGAATAATGAATAAAGAAAGAATAATTTAAAATTCTTTGTGAATTGCATTCTTTGTGAATAGCATTCAAATGAATACAAAAATTGATTCATTATTCTGCATAACGAAAATTAATAATTGAAATGAACAATTAATCATTTTTTTAAAAAGGAATGTGAATTAAAAATGTTATTTACAGATCAATTTTGCATTTATTGGATGCATTCTTATTTCGTGATTAATTTTTTTGTGAATAAAATCAAATTGAATGCATTCTTTTACAGCTCTGCTAAGAGTGCATAGTTAAGATTAAAATTTATTTCCTAAATTTGAAGGCGTTGTATTAATTTTTTTCGAATTAAAAGAGACTATAGTTTTCAAAAAGCCACTTTGTATCGGAGGTGTTGTGTTTTTCAATAGATTTCGACGAATTTCATGCAGAACGTATATATTTACGGTTAAAATTAAACTTTTGTGCGAAACTTAAAAAGACATTGTATTAATTTTTATGGAATTTAAACAAAATTTTTCTGTTTTAATAAAGGCTTTTGTATGGGAGGTAGGCGCGGTTTTTATTCCATCTGGCTAATTTGTTAACTTGATCTTAATTTTTTTTAAAGAAACTTATATATTGAATTGAATATTTCAATATATTAAGAGACCGTTATCAGGATGTGATGGTAATCAAAAATATAATAAAACACTTTGCTTTACTTGTCACGTCTCGTTACGGGCTTAAAAAACGGTGTGACAAAAATAATATATCTCTTACCTAACTGTAAATCTTACATCAACTCCTTTCTTTCTTTCTTTCTTTAGCTCAATGGCTCCGCTCCTGTTATGGTTTATATACACGGTGATTTCCTCTACGATGGCGACGCCCTAGAAGCAGCACCTGGTTATATGCTCGAAGAAGATGTTGTGCTAGTTTCGGTACGTTATCGTCTGGGTCCATTTGGCTTTTTGTCTACCATGTCCGATGCAATACCTGGTAATGCAGCCGTGCACGATGTCATCTTAGCACTGCAATGGATACAAAAGCATATCGCACACTTTGGTGGTGATCCTAAAAGAGTTACACTTTTCGGACAAGTTGGTGGCGCCGCAATGATTAATATCCTAAGCATGAGTCCAAAGGTAAGTTGAGCAAAGTATTTTTAAAAAGCACAATTTTGAACTAAGAACCATTTCAGGTACCTGAGAAACTGTTCCATCGTGTAATTCTTCAATCCGGCTCAGCTTTATCACCCGCTTTTACAACCGATGATCCACTGCCTGCCGTCAAAGGTATAGCTAAAATAGCAGGCTGTGAGGATTTAGACAATGTTACAAATCTGAACAAGTGTTTGTTGCAACTGAGCACCGAGAAGCTTTTGGCAGCTTTCATTAAGCATGGCGAAACTAAGGCAACGGACGGCATCAGCAGCTATGGTGGTTCGCAGTTTGTCATCGGTGGCCCCTCGGGTGTGTTGCCAGAAGATCCGGGCAAACTAATGGCTGCTGATAATTTCAAAGCCTATCCAACGATGGGTGGCAGCGTGAAGAATGCGGGATCTTTCATTTTAAAGGGTATGTTTTGTGGGTGAAAACCATGTCTGAAATTTTAAAGCCTTTTTAAATATATCTGTGTCGATAAGCAATAACAGCTTAAGTCTGATTTCAAAGTTTCGAGAAATCTTGCTTCAAAGTTTTCAATCGCTATATAACTTTTCAATAAGTTATATGGAAGGGTCTCAAGTTTTTGTGTGATAACTTTTGCCAAGGACATGCGAGAAGCTTCAGATTTTGTGTGTTAATAGTTCTATATGCATGAAATACACCTACATCAATAACTCAGTTTTGTCTTTAGTCGACTTAAGCAATTATTGCTTATCGACACAGATATGTTGCTTTAATAAAAATTCAAAAATTCTATTCACTTTTGCTTTCTGTCCTCAGATATCTTCATTGATAACTTCAACGAGTCCATACCTGATGACGTTCTCAATGGCGACAGTTATATTGAGTACATTATCAATCAGACCAATGGAGTGGATCCTTCTGATTCCTGGAAGAAATATGCCAAGGAGGAAATCTTTAGCGCTGATGATATTAAAAACGGTTCCTTGCACAAAATGCTGCCCGGGTTAATCGATGTAAGGTGACAGTACTGAAAAATAAATTCGATTTTATTATGAATTTCTCTGCCACACAGATGTGCAGCACAATTGCCTTCAAGAATCCAGTGTTGCTGGCCCTACAGGCCAATGCAAAGAAGCTTCCGAATGCCACTTACATGTACAGTTTTGACTACGCTGGTGAAAAAAATCGCTATGAAGCAGAAGATGCTGATAATGCCGTTAACATGCCTTTCGATTTGGGTGTTTCGCTTTCCGACGAGAATCTCTACTTATTCCCTTGGCCACAATTAAATCCGATTAGCTCAAATCGCGACATAAAGATTGCCAAACGCATGGTAGCTTTATGGGCTTCGTTTGCGTGCACAGGCGTTCCCAAGGCACCAGGTCTTCCGGAATGGCCTGCCATGACCGACGACACCGGACCATATTTGAAGCTTGACGCAACTGTTTCGATTGCAGACAACTATTTGAATGAATACACAGTGGCGGTGAAGGAAGCTCAGATGGGCTATAGTTTGGTGAATGAAGATTATTTCGACCAAGGCGTTCAACTTGTGAATGATGACTCTGATATTGAAGTAGAAGAGATCAGTTCAAACTCAAAATAGTTATCGATAATTGATTTACATATTTATTTATTAATTTAATTATTTATTGTTGGGTAAAGAATAATATGTAGTAATCTGAAAAGAATAAATGATGAATGATAAATCGATGGATAATAGCGAACTTTGCGTTTATACATATTTTTATAGCATTTTTGAATATCTGATATAGAAAAAGGCATATGAAATTTTTTCTTTTAATTTGGAAGTTTTTTTTGTGCAAAAAAATGTGAACCTACTGATGTTTTTCTCATTTGCCCTTTAATGCTTAAACTCTAGTCAAATTAAACCGATCTTAACTCACCAAAATGCAACGTCTAAGCTCGGTTTGCGCAAAAAAGAAACACATTTTATGATAATTTAAGTCAATTGAACTGCAACGAATGCTAAAATATCTAGTCAAACCGAGTTTTAACGTCCAATTTTGGTGAACTGAAAACTCGTACTGAAAAACTGGCCCCTAATTTATTATATAAAAACATAAGTCTGCATCTTCATTGATGAATTCGTTTCAATGATTTTACTGTTGACAACTTTGTAGGAAATTCTTCCACGCGTCTGTTTTCAGTTTTTTCTACGTTTCCTTGCAAATAGCTTATATTTCGGAGTAACTTTTCCATATCCATTAACTTTTTCATGTGAAACAAGAAAATTTTCTAGGCTTTCCTCTCTCGCGACTCTAAAGAACTTGATAGAAACGATTTTTGAGAATACATGCCAATGTGAGGCAGGAAAGATAATTCCAATTTTCGATTTGGTACTTAAGCGGATTTCAAAAAGTACTAAAAGTAGGTACTGAATTAGGAAAAAAAGCAATTTGCAGTTTTAAATATATTTTTATTAGTACAACATTAAAAAAAATCTGGATTAAAATGAATAACTTACGAAAAACATAAATAAATTTTTTAAACCATCGCTTTTGATAATACTCCTATCCATTTGCCGAAAAAAGGAAGTTAAACGTAGTAAAAAGACATGCATGCGAGCATTTTTTGCTTAAATCTCTAAACCTACACCACCCAGATGAAAAACCAAGCAGGCATGCCGATGGAAGGAATGTGGCAAATGTACAATAGTAAAAAGACATGCATGCGAGCATTTTTTGCTTAAATCTCTAAACCTACACCACCCAGATGAAAAACCAAGCAGGCCTGCCGATGGAAGGAATGTGGCAGGTTATAATTTTAATGCTAAGTTAAGAAGTCCATTTTTTAAATTTTATAAACCTACTCTTTACTTCTAAGTGAGGTAAAACATGATATTTTTGCTAATGCAAAATTTTTTTTAATTTTAAGGGACAACAATTTCAACATTTTCATGATTTCGCCGACACTTTTTGTTTTCGTTGAAGAACTTTTGATAGCAACAGTGTTGTCATGTATATTATTTTAACAAAATCACAACAGTGTGAATTGCTCAGTTGGCTAGGGCTTTAGTTTTTATTCATGTATTTTGGAATATTGAGTAGTGAATTCAAATCCCATTAGAGACATATTTTTTTTTTCAAAGGGCATAAATATGCTTTAATTCGGGGATAACTATCTCTAGGTTAATTTTATACCAAGCGTATAAATCGTTAGATAAAAAAGTGGTTTTGTTCACATTTTATCCCGGCTTTATACTTAGAACATAAATTCGCTGTCAGTTTATATCGATTTCCATTGGAATGTTAGAGTGTTGCTCATTAATTAAAAATGTGTGGTGATTTTTGGTTTATTTTTGCGAATTTAGGGGCTGGAGTGAACACTAGGTAAAAATGGATCGCTGATTTTGCATCTGATGTCAGAATTTCAAAATTCTAAAATTTTTGTACACAAGAATTTTAAATATGAAGAAACAGTATTGGGGGGGGGGGTTACTTCTTTCGAATCTAGTGTCAGAATTTTAAAATTCAAGTTGGCGGATAGAGTTGCCACCTAATTTCTTGTTTATTTATGCGAATTCTACGCTGGGAGAAACACTAGGTAAAATTGGGTCGCTGATTCCGAATCCGTTGTCAGAATTTCAAAACTCGAAAATTTTTCTACACATATGGTTGCCATCTAAAAACGTTTGATTTTAAGAATTTTAAACATGAGGAAACAGTATTGGGGGCGTTAATGATTTCGAATCTGGTGTCAGAATTTAAAAATTCAACATCGTGGATAGGGTTGCCACCTTAATTTTTTATTTTTACGAATAAAATTTACGAATAATAGGGTTGTCACCTTAATTTTTTATTTTTACGAATTTATTTTTCGGGGCTGGTGCGAACTAAAGGGTAAAAATGGGTCGCTGAATCCGAATCCGAATTCCGAGTCAAAATTTCAAAATTATAAAAGTTTTTAACATCATTTAACAATTCTATCATGGGGGAACCCTAAAAGTCACAACCAATAAAAAGAAACCATAAACAAGTATTGATAAATATAGTATTTTATTTTTAGTATTTTTCATTTTTAAAAATAGGATTTAGGAATAGAATAGCATCTAGTATTTTTGCAGCCAATCTGTTTAGTTTTTCAACGATAACATTACCAGCACTCTCTCTCAAGAGAAAAACTCTTTTCTAAGGTAAAACACTAACAACAAAAATGCTCCCCAAACCAGCTTGCCTAGCATAATTCGTACACACTTAAAAATTTGAATAGAATTTTTACACCGATCGGTGTTTCAGGGAGTCCTACACCGTTTAGTGTTAAAAAACACCGTGTCAAAGTGCTAGAATTTAATATCCGAAGGAGCATATTTTTTTACACCGATCGGTGTAAAAAAGTAAATATCAGATAGGTTGTTTGTTTTGTACCCTGCTAAGTGTATATTTATAATACGCAAAATGATAATTTTTTAACACCGAACGGTGAAATTTTTAAATATTCGAAAAGATGTTTTTTATAATTTTTATAAAACTGTAATTTATTTATGTATTGTCAAATGAAATAAGCCCCAAATAAAATTTTATTGGGCTTATTTTATAATGAAATATGATTCAAACCAAAAAATTAAATATTTCCCAAAATTTATGAAATAGTCCCCAAAAATTAGGAGTTTCACATGAAGTAACACCCAAAAATGTATGGACATTTTTTGGGGCTTATTTTTTTTTTGGGTCTATTTTGTGGTGCCAGAATTACATTTAAGTCTCAAATCAAGATTTACAAAATTAAACTGAACAAATTCAATTGAGAAATTTCAATTTTTAATTTGTTTATCAAAGAGAATGTGATTTCAATATTGCTTTTCTTCTTCGATTTTCTTATTTCACACCGATCGGATAAGTTTGTCATTTCACACCGAGAAAGCGGTGTAAATTAACACCGTTCGGTGTAAAAAATGTAAATATCCGCTCACCGGTGTGAATTTATTTTTGAAATTTTTTAGTGTGTAAAAATAAAAAAATTAAGGTGGCAACCCTATCCATTCTGACACCAGATTCGTAATCAGTAACCCCCAATATTGTTTCCTCATGTTTAAAATTCTTAAAATAAAACATTTTTAGGTGGCAGCCCTATGTGTAGAAAAATTTTATTTACCGTGTATGTCGCAGAGATGGTTCAATTAATTGCAGCTCCCGTACGACCGCGGCCTTCGTCAATCGAAAACGATAAGCGGGGTTCACATGGTCCTACAAGTTGTCACGCATTGTAGGACAAGCCTCAAATTTGACTGTTCGAACGCTCGATACAGCCGATTGACAACATCTTATCTTGAATTTGAAATGTTTCCAACTCAAGGCCATCACACCAGGCGTGACAACATGTAGGATCATGTGAACCCCGCTATAGACGAAGTCATTCTCGTCCCACTTGTCGAATCCAATGCGTTCCTGCATTTTATATTGCCTGCGTTCGGCCCGCAAAGTCACTTCCACTTCATCATCGTCGCTCCAGTTCTCCCAAAAGTGCTCCACAAGATCCATTTTGTTATACTTTTTTTCTTTTATTTTTTAAAAACTTTTTGTCAAACCTCTTTTTTTTAGAATTTAATTAAAAATTAAAAGAGTTGTGCCTGTTTACATATTTTGACACCAAGTAAATATAAATTATTAAAATGAGAGTGATGAGAGCGAAATAAAAATCTTAACTCACCAATTTTTACGAGTTAAGTATTTCTGGGGTTAAGCTATCTCGCCACCATTTTTATCGCCAGCTTGAAGAGTTAAATGTGTAGCTCACTGTGAACAAATAAAAAACTGGAAAAATCATGGAATTAACTCGGGTATAAATTTATCTCTCTGTGAACAAAATGGTCCTTAATGGCTTTTAGTTTTTTTTTAGTTTTTTTTTTTAAATGTGTTCTGTTTTTTTAGTGATTTCGTTCTATTTTTTTGTATAATAACAAAGCGACCGCGTTAATTTTCTCACTCTGTGCTCGTACGTTTATTCTTAATGAAGCAAATTAAGCGACAATTAGTCAACAGCTGCGATGGTCGAATGGATAAGCAGATACACTCACAATCACGCGGGCGAGGTTCAAGTCTCCGGATAATGGTAGTTTTTCAATTGGCGGCAACAGTAGTTGCGAATTCAGCAGACATGCTCGCCTCCATACACGCTTATATCTTTTTTCTATAGGCATGTCCTAGGACGGCATGTTTGTCAAATTAACTGTAGAAGCAGCAATGCAGCATGCATCTCATGGTATGAATGCAGCATTAATGCCGAGAGATGCATGCAGCATTGCTGCTAGGGCAGTTCATTCGGCAGACATGTATACCTTCTGCATGCATGCTGGATTGCTGCTACTGCAGTTCATTTGGCAGACATGTCGGCTTAGGATATGCTTATACAAAAAAAATATAAGCGGGTATGAAGGTGAGAATGTCTCCTGCCCTTCCGAGGCATGTTGCCGGCAGACATACAGATATTATTACATACAAATTGACTACTGGGCCGATTGCGCTGAAATTTTGGCAGTCGATTTGTTTCGAGTACGAAATAGTTTAGGACAATTTTTTGCCACACCCCCTTTCACCTCCCGGTTTTGATCGGACACTAAAAATGAGCGTGGTCACCTTATGGTTACGCCCACTTTTGTGAGTGAAGCAAAGTGCGCCAGGTATAGCCTGAATTGAGCTGAAATTTGGGCAGTCGATTTGTTTCAAGTAGGAAATGGTTTAAGGAAAAAAGTGTTGCCGCACCTACCTCTTTTACCACCCACAAATTCATAAAAATGCTTCATTTCGGACGGTTTTGGCCATATTAGAATAAAATTAAGTAATTCATTTTCTAATTAGTGTGTTGTATTTGAAACCCCAGAAGCGTGGCAGACAGAGCGTAGGTGTGTTGAGAAGCTTGACTTCTGTACAGTATACTGTGATTTTTAAAAACGAAAGAATTTTGGGCGATCGAATTTTTTCCAGCCCAATCAAAAAATAATGTAGGCATTGTTTGTATGAAATTATTCTGAGTTTGTATTGTTTGTATGAAATTATTCTGAGGTCGCGGTGCCTGTTTTAGCATAAAATTATAATCTTTGTCTGCCTGTTGCTGCTAAGAATGATGTTGTTGTTGCTGCCGAAACTGGTTCTGATAGTGTTGCTGTAAAAAAAGCTGCAAAAGCTCCAGTTTCTATTTCTTATGCGTCTACTGCTTTGAATGCTGTTGCTCTTTCGAATGTTTTGGAACCTGATGAAAATGAAGGATGGTCGGTTGTAAACAAAAGAAATCAAAACAGCTGCTCGCTTGTTGTTGGTCAAAATGCAAATACTGAGTTAGATGTTTTTGATCGCAAAATATTTCTACATTTGTCTTCTTTTAAGCCGTCCGTGTCTGAAGAGAACATTATTGATTTTATTGTTAAACATACTAATGTTCCTAGACACAGTCTTTCATGCTCAAAGCTAGTGAAACGTGATATAGAGCCTCAATCTTCACGTTTTGTCAACTTCAAATTAGGAATTTCAAAAGTTTATTATAAAGAAGTCGTTAACCCAGAACTTTGGCCAGTGGAGGTCAAAATTAAAAACTTTCAGTTTTTTCGAAAACCGGTAAACCAACAAATGCTACAATAACAAAACCGCAATCCGTTTTGGATGTTCAGAGTTTGATGATTTATTTTCAAAATGTTTCGGGTCTCAGAACTAAATCATCGTCAAATTTTGCTGCTACGTCCCAGTTTGACTACGATGATTTTGTTCTTGTTGAGACGTGGCTAAATGAAAATTTTAATAATGAATTTTTTGATCCGGACTTATACAATGTTTATCGCAAGGATCCTGATGCACCTGCAACTGGTCGTCAGCATGGTGGTGGTGTTCTTATTGCGGTCAAAAGGAGTTTTATTTCATCTGGTGTTCCTCTTTTAAACTCTGATGTACTTTTGGATCAAATTTTTATTTCAATCAAGGGTCCATCTGAATCCCTTTACGTGTGTGCTTCATATATTCCTCCTAGAAGCTCACTAGAACTGTATAAAGCGCACGTTGATAACAATTCATCAGTCTGTAAATTTTCGGAATGATGGTGATCAGCTTCTTCTATTGGGTGATTTTAATTTACCAACAATTTCTTGGGATTTGCAGTCGGATGGTTCCTATCTAATTCCATCAAATGTTACGTGTGATGCGGAGATGTATCTAGTTGATCACCTATCAAGTTGTGGACTTATACAGATAAATCATTGTTTGAATTTAATGAATAGATTATTAGATATACTTTTTATTTCTAACAATATGAATTATAATGTGACAGAATCTCCATTTCCAATATCGTCAGCGGATTACCATCATATTCCTTTAAATATTAAAGTCGCTTTTTATAAATATCTCAACTTAGTTGATAACAATGTAAATATTGTTAATTTAAACTACAAAGCATGTAATTTCGAAACCTTGAATTTGATTTTTGGTAGTATTGACTGGAATGATGAGCTTAAACATTTTAATACCGTGTCATGCTTTAATATCTTTAAAAATCTAATCTCCTCAGTTTGTAAAGTTCATATTCCTTTGGTTAAACCATGGGTTAGTAAAGTACCGTGGTATACACGAGGTCTAAAAATTTTAAAAAACCTTCGGAACAAATTTTATAAAAAACAAGCTGAAACCCGGCGCGTTGCTGCCACTCTCCCTTATCAAACGCCCATAAAATGTTATCAGTTAATCAGCATGTCTAAATTGAGGTCGAATACTGAATTCCGAGACTGCGAACTATATCTAAAAAGCTATTCGATATAACAAATTTGAGTTGTATGGGAAGTGCCACGCACTCTTGATCACCGCTCATAGAATGTAATCAATTAAACTGCATGTGTACATTGAGGTCTATTACCGAACTCCAAAACTGTGCGACATATAACTCCAAAACTATTCGATAGCACAAATTAGGGTTGTATGGGAGGTGCCACTCCCCTTTTACCTACGCCCATACATTTTTACCAATGAAACTGCATGTGTAAATTGAGGTCGAATACTGAATTCCGAGGCTGAGTTACCTATAACTTCAAAGCTATTCGATATCGCAAATTTGGGTTAAGTTGGAGGTGTCACGCCCCCCCGACAAACTCTAAAAAATTTTATCAGTAAATCTGCATGCGTAAATTTTGGTCAAATACTGAATTCCGACGCTGTGCGACCTTGAACTCCAAAGCTATGGGATGTCACAAATCTTTGTTGTATGGGAGGTGCCACTCCCCCTTGATCAACGCTCATAAAATGTAATCAATGAAACTACATGTGTACAATGAGGTCCAATACTGAATTCAAAAACTGTGCGACCTATAACCCCAAAGCTATTTGATATCTCTAATTTGGGCTAAATTGGAGGTTTCACGCCCCTTTTCGTACGCCCATAAAATGTTATTAATTAAACTGCATGTATAAATTTAGGGCGAATACTGAATTCTGACGCTGTGCGACCTATAACTTCAATGATATTCAATATCGCAAATTTACGTTAAATGGGAGGTACCACGCCCCTATTACCAATGAACATAAAATTATATCAATGAAACTGCATGTGTACAGAACGGTCGTGAGGTCCAAAGCTTTTTGATAGCACAAAGTTGGGTTGTATGGGAAGTGTCACTCCCCTTTGCCCTACGCCCATAAAACGTAAGAAATGAAAGTGCATGTATAAATTTAGGTCGAATACCGAATTCTTACGCTGACAACCTATAACTTCAAAGCAAATCGATATCGCAAATTTGGGTTGTAAGGGAGATGTCAGGCCTCCCTGTCCAACGCCCATAAAATAAAATCATTGAAACTGCATGAGTCAATTGAAACTGCATGAGAAACTGTAAATTGAGGTCAAAAACTGAATTCCAAGGCTGAATTCCTATAACTTCAAAGCTTTTCGATGTCACCAATTTGGGTTGTATGAGAGGTGCCCCTCCCCTTGTCCAACTCCCATAAAATTTCATCACCGAAACGGTACGTCTAAATTGTGGTCGGATACCGAATTTCTAAACTGTGCAACCCATAACTCTAAAGCTATTCGACAACACAAATTGTTTTTATATTTATGGGAGGTAAAAGAAGGTGTGGCATTTCTTTTTAAACCATCTCGTACTCAAAGCAAAGCCACTTACAAAATTTGAGCTGAATCGGACCAATAGTTTCGAAGTATTGTGATATTTCTAAAAGTAGGAGTAGATGAAGTGTGACAACGCCCGTTTTTATTAAAGTTAATGACAGTCATCATAAGAACTTATTTACCAAATTTTAATTTAATACGACCAAAACCGTCTTAAATATAGCATTTTTATTGATTTGTAAGCGATAAAAGGGGTGTGGCATTACTTTTTTCCTAAACCTTTGCGTAGCAGTTATGAACAAATCAGTAGAAGGAAGTATCCAATTTGGTCCAGTCGTTTTCAAGTTTTAAGCATCCGAACAAATCACGATTCATTTTTATATAAACAGATACTGATTCGTGGGCGGTAAAAGTGGGCGTGAAAACATTTATGTATCGTGACTGCCTCTTGGAGCAACTACACAGCAAGTTTCACTATAAAAATGTGCAGAACTCCGGAATTGCCATTATTTCGAAAGAGTGGGCGTATATTTAATGCGACCACGACCATTTTTTGTACAGTTACTGACAATAACCATCTGAACAAAATTACTAAATCTTAGTTTTTACGATCGAAACCGTCCGATATATATATCCTTTATTTGGTTTGTGGTCGATAGCGCAAATTTGGCTTGTATGGGAGGTACCACGCCCCCTCGTCCAAACGTTACCAAACCTCACAGGAACACTTACTCTCCTCGGCAGACGTTGTTCTGCCACAGACCACCTTATTGCCATATACGAAAATGTCAAGAAATGCAAAATATATTCACAATTTTCAGTATAGCTGCCGAAAGTAGCCATATGCATTAAATAACCAAATTTTAGTCTAATACGATCAAAACCGTGCAAAATATAGCATTTTTGTTGTTTTGCAAGAGGTAAAAAGGGGTGAGGGAAAATATTTCCCTTGAGCCATCTCGTAATCGAAACAAATAGACTGCCCAAATTTCAGTTCAATTTGGGTTAAGCCTGGCGCACTTTACTTCACTCGACGCTAATTCCCCGAAAAGTGAGTTTAACTAAAGTGGGACTGGCCTATTTTTAGTGCACTTGCCGAGAGTAACCCATATGAACTGAATTACAAAATTTTTGTCTAATACGACCCAAACCGTTGAAATAAAACGTTTTCATTGGTTTGTGGGCGGTAAAAGGGGGGCGTGGACAATTTTTCGTACAGCTACTGTCAGTAACTGCACAAACCAAAGTACCAAATTTAAGCCTTATATGACCAAAACCGTCTGAAATAAACAATTTTCATTTATTTGTGGGCGGTAAAGGGGGCGTGGAAACCCATTTTTAGTACAGTTGTTGACAGTAACCGTACATACTAAATTACAAAATTTTAGCCTTATACGACTCAAACCGACAAAAATAGAACATTTTTATTGATTTGGGGGTGGTAAAAGGGGGGTGTGGCAAAATTTTTTCCTCAAATATCTCGTATCTGAAACAAATCGACTGCCAAAATTTCAGGTCAATCGGTTCCGTAGTTTTGGAGTCTTTAGGTATCACATAGCCAGACACACATCGTTTTGCTTTTTATATATATAGATATTGATTTGTGGGCGGTAAAAGTGGGCGTGAAAACATTTATATATAGTGACCGCCTCTTGGAGCATCTACACAGTAAGTTTCACTGTAAAAATGTGTTGAGCTCCGGAATTGCCACGATTTCGAAAAAGTGGGCGTATTTATATTACGACCACGCCCATTTTTTGTACAGTTACCGACAATAACCATCTGAACAAAATTACCAAATCTTAGTTTTTTACGATTGAAACCGTCAGATATCCTTTTTTTTTGGTTTGTGATCGATAGCGCAAATTTGGCTTGTATGGGAGATACGTGCCTTGAAGGGCGTGCCTTGTCCAATCGTTACCAAACCTCACAGGAACACTCTCAAGATGTGGTTTCAGTTTCCCTGAAAATTTCATAAAGATCGGTTCAGCGGTTTTGGAGTTTATACGTGATATAGCCACATACCCACATACATACATCAATTCTTATATACAGGGTTGCCAATATTCGAAGCGCCCATTTTATTTTTAAATAAATCAAAGAAACCACAATTTTTTGTCTGTTCGTCATAAATATCATTTAATTGGGTTCAAGTAGATTTGCTTACATTATTTCTTGAATATGATATCTCGTAAATGGTCGCCATTGGCCTCTATGACATATTTGCCCGTTTTGCAGCATTTTCCATGGTTTTCTTCAACATTTCGATGGGAATGGCGGTTATTTCTTGACGGATGTTGGTTTTCAGCTCTTCTAGGGACTTTGGCTTGTTGACGTAAACCTTTGATTTCAAATAACCCCACAAAAAGAAGTCTGGAGGCGTTAAATCTGGTGATCTTGGCGGCCAATCGAAATCACCATTTTTTGACATCAAACGGCCAGGGAACAATTGCTTCAAAAAATCGATTGTAGTGCGGCTTGTGTGTGGTGGCGCGCCGTCTTGTTGAAACCAGTAGTGCCTGATACGCTTTCGACGAACGATTGGCATGAAAAAATTGTTTATCATATCGCGATAACGCTCCTGATTGACAGTAACTCTGTGGCCATTATCATCTTCGAAAAAGAACGGCCCAATGAGCATTTTAGCACAAACGCCGCACCAAACAGTGACTTTTGCATCGTGAAGAGGTACCTCTTGAATCTCTTGTGGATTTTCAGTGGCATAAATACGGCAATTTTGTTTGTTTACCGTTCCGTTCAACTGAAAATGAGCTTCATCGCTCATTTAGTTGAGTTTTCACTATTGACTTGTTTTGTTGAATGTAAATTTCAACAATTTTAGAGCGTTCGCGTGGCGTGTACTGTTCCATTGTAAACATTTGCTTGGAATGACGCTTCAAGCGCGGTATGTCATTAGTCGATTTGGCATCACTGCGGAAAGTTATAGTGTTGCCAGATGGGCGCTTCGAATATTGACAGCCCTGTATATAGATTCTTATTAACTAATGAAAACTGGTTTTTTCTTAAATAAAGGCATTATATGAGGGAGTTTAGCTTTTTAGACAAATTCCTATATAGGCAATATATTTCTAAATTTGAAACTAATATTAAATCAAACCCAAAAGCTTTTTGGCATTTTATTAAATCCAAAAGGGGGTCTTCTTATATTCCATCAAATATGTTTTTAAATGATTTGTATTCAAATGAGCCATGTGGTATTGCAAACTTGTTTGCTGAGTTTTTTCAATCCAATTATGAGAAGAGTAATAATAATAACCTTGATTGTGCTGAGAATATACATCCGGTATTTGACTTTGGATCCTTGTCTTTGTCTATTGACGATGTTTTAAACGGAATTCTGAGTCTAAAACCTTCATCTAGAATGGATGTTGATGGTCTTTGCTCTATTTTTTTAAAAAACTGTGCTCAAACCTTAGCTTTTATCCATTAACTTTTATTTTTAACAATTCTCTCTGTTCTGGTGTTTTCATTGATGATTGGAAGTTATCTTTCATTACTCCAATCCATAAATCTGGAGCTAAAAACAATATAGCTAACTATGGATCAATTTCTAAGCTAACACCTATTTCGAAGCTTTTTGAGTCTATAGTTAAAGAGAAATTGTTTTTTACAGTTAAGAATATTATCTCTCCTCACCAGCATGGATTTGTACCTGGTCGCTCTACTATGACAAATCTTGTTTTATTTTCTGAATACTGCATATCAGCATTTACTCAGGGATATCAGGTTGATGTTATTTTTACTGATTTTTCCAAAGCTTTTGATAAAGTTTGTCATGTTCTGTTAATCAAAAAGCTTAAAAATTTGGGTTTTCACTCTATTTTCTTATGCTGGCTTGAGTCGTATTTATCAAACAGGCAATGTGTAGTTGCATTTGATAATGTTAAATCCTTTTCTTATTTAGCAACTTCAGGGGCTCCTCAAGGAAGTGTCTTGGGACCTCTACTTTTTTATTTTGTTTATTTATGACATAACATCAATTTTTTCTTTTTGTAAATTTTTGCTCTACGCTGATGATCTCAAGATCTTCCTAAAAATAGGCAATTTAAATGACACTGAACTTTTACAGAGTGAAGTTGATAGACTCTATATGTGGTGTTGCAGAAATGGTCTTTTCTTAAATCTTAATAAATGTTATTCAATTAAAAAAAAAAATAGAGTGGCCATTTCAGCCCTTGGAAGGACTTAGACCTAGCTTCTATTGATCAATTGTGTTGTGCGTGTTATTAAATGTTTGATCACTAATGACCGAGAACTGGACCTACGTATTTTATGCCGACTCCGAACGGCTTATGTTCTCAAGAAGCTTTACATGGTAATTTTTACTCTCTGAGGTTTGCCATAGTCTGCAGAGAGTTGTCGACCGAACAGAAAAATTATTTCAATGGAAAAAACTTTCTGTCTGAGCTGGAATTGAACCCGGGCTACCGCAGTTCTTTAGCTTAGGAGCCACGCACTCTACCCACTAGGCTACGGCCGCCTCACATGTTATTCAATTACTTTCTCAAAATCTAGCTTTTTCCGTCCGTCCGCTTATAATATCGCCAATTTTCCTTTGACTTCTGTCCAACAATTTAAGGACCTAGGTGTCGTTTTTGATTATAAGTTTACGTTTACTTCTCATCTGGATTACATTATTCCTAAAGCTTATTCTATGCTAGCTTTTATAAGACGAAATAGCGCATGTTTTTCCGATCCGTACACTTTGAAAGTCTTGTTTAACTCCCTTGTGCGTTCTAGATTGGAAATATGCTGCTATTATTTGGAACCCGTATTACGAGTCTCATAAGTTGAGGATTGAAAGGGTTCAGAAATCGTTTACAAGGTTTGCGTTGCGCTCTTTTAATATTGATGGTGTACCTCCTTCATATAAAACGCGATGCCTATTAAAAGGGTTTAAAACTTTGGAGAGTAGAAAAAGCATATTATCTTTGCTCTTTGTTTTTGATATCATAAATGGTTTGGTTGATTGCCCTGCACTATTGGAAATGATAGATTTTAATGTTCCAGCAAGAAGGCTTAGAAATTATGATCCTTTTTACTTGCAAATTTACTATTTTAACTATGCTATAAATGCGGCTATTAACCGTATTTTGCGTTTTTTTAATTCTATTAATTCTAGTTGTAATCTTGATTTTGCTGTTTCTAAGATTCAAATAAAATCTCTTTTAAACACAATATTTTGAACTATTTTTACTATGTTTAATACTTAATATTTAACTAGTCTGTAAGAACATTTATTCATAGACTAAACTGAAGATAAAGATAAAAAAAAAAAAAATAAATTAAATAAGCTTTCATTTGATATATTATTTGTTTGGTTGTTGTTGTTGGCAGTAGCGTAGCAAGGGTGGCGGGGGGGGGGGCGGTCCGCACCGGGTGCACAGACAGAAGGGGTGCACAGACAGAAGGGGTGCAAAATTAACAAAAAATTTTTTAACATAAATCTGTTCTAAATTGTGTAATTTGTTTGTTTAAACATACATTTTTTTAGTCCTCTGCGATTGACGTGCCTTAATTTTCACAATTCTACTGACGTGGTAGTACATCAGACATCATTTTGACAACTTATATTTTCGAAACTCGCTTTTTATTCCTTATTTGACCTATTATATGTTAAAGTTAAGAGTGTATATTATTTTTTAATTTACTAATTTATAAAATTAAAAAGACGTATGAAGCTAAACAACATTTATTGATTTATTTTATAGCATAAATAATTTTTGCAAAATATACACATTTTATGGTGTCTGTCATACTACCACGTCATACGCAGAGGGTTAATAGGAGCGCTTAATATATGTTTTTTCAATACCTAGTATGATTGAACTTATTATATTGGCTGTACTGTTACATTGCAAAATACAAAAGACAAAAGGTGCAAAAATACCTCAAAGCATTCCTTACATTGCGTTTGTATCAATTAAAACTAATTTAAAATATTCATAGGTATAATGTTTGGTGAAGGGTTGGTGCAACCATCATAAAGATTATACATACATTTTTATTTATTTTATACATAGTTATGATTGGATTGATGTCACATATTTTTTATATGATATATAGTTTTGTTATTGAATGCTTTTATGTAACTTAATATGAACTTAATGTTTGTAATGGGTTTTTGGAAGTGGTCCGTAAAGTATGCAATAAAAATTGTTAACATGAGCTTTGCATATGAAAGCTCAGTATGCACAAACTTTTGGAGGCACTGAACTGTAGGTTTAATTTGAGCTTTTTAACGAAGAAACTTAAATTTTTGAGCGGGAAATAGATGTCAACCGAAATTTCGTTTCTTTTTATGTCAACTGCATTTCCAATAAGCCTTTTTTAATAACATTGTCAAGTGTGCAAATTCCGTGAGTCAAGTGTTTTATTCCGTTTGTTATAAATATGTTCAGTAAAATTGCTAAACCAAAAAGGCCAAGTGGATGCCAACAAAGAAAGGCCAAAGAAGTAAAATCCAAAGATTTAAAAGAACTTGCCGGATCAATGCTTCAATTTGTCAATAAATCTTTAAACAATGCTGCGGTGCGTGTTCAGGTAAATATTAAAAAAAAATTTAATAACTTTTAAGCTGTATGAAGTTCATTATGCACCCATAATATACAAAGGGCATATAAAATATAGGAAAACAGCAGAAGATAGTATAGGGCCGTTAAAAAATAGCAGTGCTTCCAATGTTAATTTTTTAAATGCAGAAACTATTCTTGGCTACACGTTCTAAAATTTATATATATTAATTTTTAATTTTAAAATTAAAGATGATGGTAAGGGTTGCGACCTTACTTTTTTTTAACGAATTCGAGGCTGGCAAAAAAAAAATTAAAAAAATTTATGTTCGTTTCCAGACACAAATACGCAACAGAATGAGCCACATTAAAATATCATTCGTTCACTGGTTTACAATGTCATGAAAAAATGAACAATCTTTTATATTAGGTTACCCAAAAAAGGTCTTAGTTATGAACTATAAAACTGCCGGAAACCGTTGAGATATCTGCAGTTTTTTCAGTGTAGCACTGTGTTACAATTTTTCGATTTGAATATTCCTTATCTTCTTATTCCAAACAGGTGGATCCTGATACTTCCATGGTGAGCATGCAGTCTACACAAGAAGAAGACGAAAATTAAATATATGAAATTGATTTCGGTCAAAGCAGTTCGAATATGATGGATGACGAAGAGGAGCGTAGCTTAAGAATTTTTCTCGATGTCTCGTTTTGGGAGATACCTATTACTGATCACATTAGAACAGAAATTATTAAAAGGGGAAATACAGTTTTCCAAAATAAAGATGGGCCTTTTGAAGTTGTTGTTCGCCCTGGGGACAATACTAAAGGTCAGGCGCGCAAGTTTTCAAAAGATTGGTTTTACAAACTTTTGCCTAATGAGGAGAAAATTTTACGGTCCTGGATGCTCTCTGTGAACCTGACGAAAACATTGACACAAGAGGAACAGCACAGGGCCTACTGTCAGCAGTCCTTGACTTTACATTTTTGTGCTACTTATACTTTTGGCATGATGTCCTCCGGGAAGTTCAAATAACGCAACAGTACTTGCAAACTAAGGGCTTATCGCTTGACAAGGTTTTGATAAAGCTCAAGGCATTGAACAGTTTTGTTTTCGAGGAACGTTACAATTTAGTGCAACAAGCAATTCAAAAAGCACTTGTCGAAACGAAAAACTGTGGGATCCTAGTTGAGAGACAAATCCGATACAGAAAAAGGATTCCAGGAGAACATACCAGAGACTGTGGATTAAGTCTGCAAGAAGAAAATAAGAGGGCGATGTTCGAGTGCCTGGATAGGTTTCATTCGGAACTTAATAGTAGAACAAAATCGATACAAGAAATTGAAAATGTATTTGAAGCAATTCTACCACCAAGCTTGCTATCCACTTCTGAAAGTGAAGTACAGATCTTAATACAAAGATTGGTCGCTGTCCATGATGAGGTCAATGAAGAAGAGTTAGCAATTGAAATACCAAGGCTAAGAAGGCACCTTAAAGCTGCAGAAATTGCTTTAGAAACTCATAAGAACTGGACCTCAATAGATTTTTTAAACTTTATATATGAATGGGGATTCGAAGAGACGTTGCCGAATCTAGCACTTAGTTTAAAATTATTTTTAACGATTTGCGTTTCAGTTGCTTCATGCGAAAGAAGCTTTTCAAAACTTAAATTAATAAAAAATTATTTACGGTCAACAATGGGGCAGTCAAGACTTACAGACCTCTCAATATTATCTATTGAAGCCGAAGTGACTGAGAAAATCGATTTCGATGAAGTTATCGAAAAGTTTGCTTCTCTGAAAGCAAGAAAGAAGGAATTTTAAATCTTGATGGTACCTTAAAGTTTGATTTTATTCATTATTTTTAATCATTAAATAATGTTTTTATATTTTCAGACACCCAATTGATGTTTTAAAACAAAAAAGTTAAATTAACTCGATGCATCTTAACAAAATTATTAAAAGATACAAATAAAAAATTTTAAGCAAAACCGTATGTTTGCAAATTTTTAGTTTTTTATAGAGTTTTTAGATTTGGATAAGGATAACCGTCCTTTGAGGGTGCAAAATTTATTTTGCGACACCGGGTACCTACAGCCCTAGCTACGCCACTGGTTGTTGGTTCTGGAGATATATGCAAAAGTGGAACAAACTTTATTTTGTAAGAAAACTACAGTGGGCAATATTTCGAAAACGGTGTGACAAAAAAAAACAATGACATTTTTTGTTAATTTTACATTGGAAATGGATAGTGGCATTCATTGTTCATTCTGGCTGTAAAGCAGTGTAATTGATGATTTATTTTTTAACTCCATGACATAAAAGTGTTTCAAATTCTTTTCATTGCAAGGGAAATTAATTTTGTTCATGGACTTGTGCCTTTTCTAGAAACAAAAAGTTATTTAATTTATTTTGAAATTGTTCATTTAATTAAGTTCCTTCATAGGTAACGTGGCTTTGTTATTTTTTCGGGAGTTTTTTACTTCTTTTTTGTTCACTGTACTTCTTGTATCGAAGTGCGCATAAAAGTACTTCTCTTTACTTGTTGTACTTCTTTTCGACATATTTATTTAAAATTTGTATTACTCAATTTTTTATGATTTGTGACAATTGAATTATTGGTTTTTTATTCATCAAGTTTTGAAAATATAACCTTGTGTTATTGTGTTATATGTTTGTCCGTCAGTCGTAACAAAATTGCTAATTCTGTTATTTAAAAATAGGTTTTGGTAGTTAGGCTGCTTTTCTGCGCTTTTTAGATGAATGATTGTTAATAATATCAACAAATTTCTTAAAGTCTGAAACTTTTAAAGCGTTCTAGTTTACAAAATTTTCAGGAGACACATTTAAAGCATCTTTTTTTTTAAATTTTTTTAAAATTAACTGTTTTATCAGCAAGAAATTTTGTGATTTGAACTCTTCAAAATTTAACAAAAAAAGCATACATAAACCCAACAAAAATTACAACAGTGAAATCAAGAAAAAAAAACATTCCGAAAAACCCTCAGCGCTAAACTGATAAGAAGCTCTAATCGCAGCTTTAACATCGACTTTTGCTGCTGTTTCATTATCGCACTTGCATTTCTTAACTCATGAATTAAAAGAAAACTTTACAAATGTGTGATAATATTTGAACTTACAAAAGGAACTGTGTCATATTTGATAGAATAAATTTGATCATCGGATCAGTTCCAGTTGATGCAGGCACGCGTCAACATGTTTCGCTTCGAGTTCTCACCCATGTTGCTGTCCTTGCTGCTTTTTGGGGCTTTAGCAGCTTTGTGCGTTGGCCAAGGAACGTGGCGGGATCAAAATTACGATTTATACGCTGACACGGACTACGAAGATCCTCCAGCTAATTTACTACCATCAAAACCGATCGTTTATAAACCAGTTCCTCTGCGCCCAGCACCACCGCCAAAGGATCCAAACGTTATTATTGTGCCACGTCTGGCCAATGTACGCGGCAGAGTTGGGCATAGAATTATTAAAAATCGTGCTATTAACTCCTTTTTGGGTCTTCAATATGGCAGCATCCGGCCGGGATTGGGACGCTTTCAAGTAAGTTGAGTTGCTAAGCGGTAAAGCAAAGTGATTATTCAAGTTTGAAAACTTGAGAAAATTCAATGAAATTACTTGAAATGAGAAGTGGGACAAAAACATCAAATTTGAAGTTGAATATAATTTTGCACAAAGTTGAGTTTGATTTAATGTTGTTGAATTGAAATAAAAACAAAAAAAATAACTAATGTAAAGGGTCTTCTACACAATACAACGATTGTACCAATATCGGCAATGGTTGAAACTGCCAACTGCTATACAATAAGCGTATACAATATACGTGTAGAAGCTAGTGTTGTCAAAATGTGAAAATTTTACCAAAGCTGGTAAATTTTTTTTTTCGATGTGAAAACGTGAAATTTTATTCCATTTTGGTAAGTTTTTGCAGTATTTAGTATATTTTAGTATTTACTTGAGGATAAATTAGTACTGTAAGATACAAAAAGATCTTTAAGAAGTACAACGGTGTGACATAAATAATCAATTTATACAGTTAATCAAAAATAACTAATAACGTATAAAAATACGTATAAAAATAATACAGTGACGAAACAATTTTTTTTTAAAATGTTCCCTCTCTACGTTAAAGATACACTGTTTTGTGTTACTTGCAAAAACGTATTTAAATTATAACTTTTTCAATGTTATTAAACTTGTTTTCTACGAAAAAACGAACCTGCCCTAGCCCAATGGAAATTACTACGATTTTCTTAATTTGGCCTAAAAAGCGACATGGATATTGTAGACATTAAGTTGCTCCTTTTAAAAATGCCATGGAAAAAAACCGTTAATATAACTAATGAGTTTTGTAAAAGTTTAATGACTCTTAATCATAGTTCAGCCGCTGCTGAAAGAAAATTTGATTTCTTTAAAGAGAATTTGTAAACCTATCTTTAATAAAAAAAAAAAACTAAGAAACAATGTCACTGGAAATTTAAAATTTTTCACTTATTACTTAAATGTCACCCTGTTGATCCATTGTTTTCTGTATTGTCCAACTGTTTTCTAGATTATGATTCAATGTTATTGTGTGGAGACTTCAATATCAATATTATCGACCTTCCAAAACATACGTTATATGACAAAATATCGTCGTTAGGATTATCAATAGTGAATGAAAGTCTACCCACCCGATTTGCTGACAATACTAACCCAAGTCTTTTGGACTACTTTATTATTTCTGACTGTTCTGCTGTGTTGTTATTTGACCAATTGTTCTTAATTTCTGATCACGACTTAATTTTTTGTTCGTTAAATATCAACTTATATTATATTATGTAATATTATGTCTAATACAATCTCATATCGTGATTTTAAATCTATTGATCTGTTCATCTGATCTGATTGAAATCTGTTAAATGATATATCAATCACCCCCTTTAATAATTGCTGGCTACATCTCAATATTAATGATAAACTTTGATCACTTATGGATCCAATAAAATATTTATTTGATAAACATGTCCCCCTGCGTTCGATAAATATCAAGAATACATCTTGTCCTTGGTTTTCCCAAAATGTTTTAAATGCCTTAAAAAAAAAGACACAGTTTCTATAGTATCGTAAGTATAGAAGTAGAATTCCTTTTTATACAGTAATAGAGAAAAATTCTGGTTTTTTTCATGTATATTCTTCAAAACTTTTTTAAAGTATTTCATCTTCTAAATAAAAATTATTCAAAAACAAATTTGTTGTTGTTGTCCTTCTTTAAACTTACCTGATCTAAAAAGCTGACAATTAAATTCATGTAAAAATTTGTTTTGTTTTATAAAATGTTTTCGTTTGATATTTATGGTGATGAATTTGTTGTTCTTTGTCATTTGTTTTGTTGGTTAAAACTAAATGTAATTCAAAGTTATGTTTAATTAATGGAAACAAATATGGGTAAATTTGAATTATTTATTTTTCCTGTAGTAAAGAGCATATACATATATGTATGTGTATTTTAAAAGTTATTTAAAATTAAAATTTTATTTAACAAAATAAATTTTTAATATGGAAAGAATATAATGCATAATAAAAATAGTTCGAATATATTATGGTATTTAAAAAATAAATGTAGTTTTTAAAGCACAACGAATGCTAGTAGCGCATGCGCAAATTTGCGTAGTAGTATACATATGTACATGCTGAAAATAAACATTCGTGTTATTCGTACTCTAACTCATGGCAGAATAACCAGGTAGGGCCGACTCGGAGAGGAATGAAGTAGAAAGCAGAGAAAATCGAGCTAGTTGTCAAATACAGCTGTTCATGTCAAGTAAAAATTAAGAACATCTAAAAAAATTTCAGCTAACTGAACCAACAATAATTAAACCAACAAATCTAAAACAACGACGCACAGAAAAGAGTAAGATCACAGCGGTTGAGCAGCGTTAGAGGGGATAAACCGAATCGTCCACAGGAAAGAAACAGAACTTTGCTTACTATGTCCCGCTTTTCACTCGTCACTCAAGAAAATTCTCGAGCTTGCGGCGAAAGCAATTATTGCTCCGAGAGCAATAGTTCTCTTGCTCTGGTAGCAAGATCTCTTTGTCCCGCTTTTCACTCGGCAATAATTGCCTTTGCCGCAAGCAGTTTGTGGATTATTCGCCCGCATAAAGGGGCTTACGAAAGTCCCCTTTAAACCCGAGTATTCAACAAACTACTTGCGGCGAAAGCAATTATTGCTCATAGAATTGCCGAGTGAAAAACGGCCCTTCGCAGCACATGCAAAACCAAAACAACAATACCAGCAGCTAGTAGCAACGTTGCCAGTTATGTTGGAAAAATCCCATTCGTGGTAATTTTTAATTGCTCTTAGGAATTTTTGTTTCTGGGAATTCCTATTAAATTTTTTAATTCAGCATTGTATTTTTTAATTGGCGTGGAAATTCAGCGGGGTATTATTTAAATTTCCGTGGGAGCTTGATAATATTCTTCTTATATTTTTTTTCTTTTTTAGTAAGCAAAGTTTCTTTGTGGTACTTCTAAATGTTTTTAAAATGGTTTGTGCATATGGGACTTATTGTGGTATTTTTTAATGCGAATGAGATTTTTGTGGCAATTTTAAATGCATATGAAATTTGTAGTGGCATTTTTAAAAAGCGAGGTATTTTTGTGGTAATATTTAATGATCGTGAGATTTTTTTGTATATTTTTTTATTGCGGTAGAAACTTTTTTGTTTATATTTACAATGGTAATTTTTGTTGTATTTAATTTATGTTATTGTGAAAAAGTAGCTTTTTGTCGGAATTGTTTTAAATTTTAACTGGCAACCTTGGCTAGTAGTAGTACATTTTTTGTAGCCACATACTGGCTCTCTAGCTACATGCATATGTATTCTCTATTGCATTACAACCCAACAAGCCATGAATGTTACTGTGCCAGCTAAACGGTACTTAAAACGGCAGCGTCCGATTTGCTGGTATGAAAATGACAAGTTTTTTTACCTTTTAACTGTTCTCTATATAATTGTAAAGTCCTTTTTTATATTTATCAAGAATCGAATTGAAATTTATGTCATATTCGCTTGATGTGTCGTTTGTTCTTGTCTTTTTTCCCTTTTTTTTCACCCTTGTATTGAAACCAAGGTAGTGCAGTTGAGTTACCGTTTATTGTTTAGCTTATTGTTGCAACTTAATAAAAACTTTTTTAAGAAAACGTTACAACTGTTTAACAACAAATAAAATTAATGTACAACTTAAAGTTTTCTAAATGACCTTGTTATTTTTTGTGTTGATTTTCTATGATTTTAATATAAATTCAAATTGTTTGATAGTTTAAATCATTCTTGATTTTAAATACAAATTCTAGTTGTTTGATAGTTTAAAATCGTTTATTGAGCTTTAGGTCAGGTTAAACTAGTTAATCAATCAGCTAACTAATTAATCAGCTAGTGATGTTTTTTTTTTCTTTTCATATTGAAAGTGTTGTTTCTGTTGTTTCTTTGAAAAAAATTCGTTAGAGCAATTAATTGCAATTAACCTGACCTAAAGCTCAATAAACGATTTTAAACTATCAAACAACTAGAATTTGTATTTAAAATCAAGAATGATTTAAACTATCAAACATTTAGAATTTGTTTTTAAATCATAGAAAATCAACATTAATATACAACTTAATAAATGGCACTCTTATATGAAACACACAATGTATAGTTTGCTGACAACGAAACGGTCCGCTTCAGAAATAAGCCGATTGGCTATCTGGGAAAAAAAAGCAACTCATGTGTATTTATATATGTATGTTTTACATACATATTTATAAAAAAAAACAACAAAAGCAGCACAACTACGAACGACGTAATAACGAACCACACAAGCAATCACACAACAACAACAACCTTAAAAACAGCATAAGCAGCTACTGCAGCTAAGCAGCTTGTGCATTACTCATACGAATATATGAATTTTTCATCTTCTTAGATTTTGCTATTTTATTAGATATTCGTTTTATTCCCACTAAAACTGATATTTTGGCATTTTTTTTCTTTGTACTATGAATATTAAAGGCTGTAGGTATACCCCAAAGTGTCAAATATCACTTTGAAAAAATTCGTGAAAATGACCCTCATACAAAGCGCGCTCTAAGACGCGTCAAAAAATTACAGTATAGTGTGTATACAGTACAGAAGGGAAACTTCTTAATACAAAGAATAAGATAGATTTTTGTAAAAAAAAAAACAGAGAGAAAGAAAGATATAGCATCTCAAACGAAATACAATACAAAATTTTCATAAAAAATATTCTGTTTATTTAATATTTTCATGTCATTGGTGCTTCATTTAGTAATACTGGTCTTAATGGTTTGCTATGCATACGGAATATGTCCGTGATTTGATATTTACGAGATAACGCGAAAAAATTTACCTATGGGGATCTATTGTGGGAGTCCCCATACACACAGAAAAATTTTGCATAGTAAAATCATTGTGATGCATAGTTGATTTCATTTTACATGATTTCATATTTCATGTTGGCAGCGACATGAAAATCATTATGATTTCATGTAAAAATATTGTTGAATTATATTAAAAACAGGCATCAGCTAGTTTTGCAAATTAATAGGACCAACTGATATATTGATCCCCTTAGGCTGCGTTCTTAGTGGACGCTTTGGCTGAAGCTGAAGCATAAAGCTGCTTTGTCTAGCTTTTTTTGATCATAGTGAACGCTTATTCAACGCTTCACAAAGTAGCTTATTGAGCTTATTGGTGTTCATAGTGCGTGCTTTATGCTTGCAGTTGACTGATGCTTTGCTTTCATTTGTTTTTTTGGAAATATGGCCTCAATTGCGTTTTGTGGAGTCATTTAAAGATTTTTTGTTTAATGAGTGTGAAGAAGAGTAAAGAGAGAGGGAAAAGAGAACTGTGTTGATTTTTAATGAAAAAAAGAGACATTACGTTGTTGGTAGATTTTAAAATTTATTTTTGCATTCCGCGAAGTAGTTCGAAGTTTTATATTTCTGATTTGTATCGAAGTCAACAACAATTTTGAAACAGGATAGGAAAATAGAGAAAATAAGGGAAGGAAGCAAAGAACTTGCATGATATTTTGTTTGTAGCTTTGTTGGTAGATTTTAAGCTCGTTAAGAATGTTGTGATCACGTGAAGGCAGTGTTTTTTTTTTGTTTTCAACGCAGACTACGTTTTGTCGGTACGCTAAATGGGTAGCGAAGATAAAAATAAGGAAGCAAGAAACTTAAATTTTCTTATTTTTTAATGAACTTTCTGAAAATAACATATATTATCGATTTTATTCTAATCTTACAAGTTTTCCCCTTAAATGGATTAAAAAATTTGTATTAAAAAAATATGTTCTTCGATAAAAGCTTTTCTTTGTAATTATATGTGTATTAAAACACAAAAAATTTCATAAACTTACTCGGTATTTTCATTTACTGATTTATTTCATCCCACAACTTTTCAGTTATTAACCGATTGTGGTAATTTTTTTGACGTTTATCTCATAAAAAATGGCGCGAATAAACTTCAGTTATCAACTGATCAATATCCATTTTGAAACTAAACTGGTCGTAAAGTAGATTCGCGATTATAACCAACGAAAGATCAAACCAATAATAAACAAAAGTTCAAAGGAACTTGAAACACACAAAGCATAACAACGGTAGAAAGTTCAGCACAAAAAGGACACAAGAACAACGAAAAATATGTAACAAACGAGATAGAATACACAAGTCACTTGTGAGAAGTGCATAAAACAGAAAAGCACCACAAAACGAAACATCAAAAACGCTACAACAACGCAACAACGGTTAAAACTTTAGCAGAAAAAAGATCAAACATATAAAACAAAATCAACGAAAATATTGTTAACAGGAAAAATTGATAAACAAGTGCCGAAATGTAATTAAAAATAAAGTTCGTCGCAATAAATAATAAAACTAAACAAAAAAATTGAAACTTTGTGATCGAACAAGAATAAAGCGCCGAAAAGCATTTTAAAAATGCTCTACAACAAAGCATAACAAACAAAATTATTTTGCGGTGAGAGCAAGCGAGATGGAGACATAAGCGCTTAAAAGCATTTGAAAAGAAGCTTTATGCTAGCTTTACGCTGTCACTATGAACACTTTGAGCTTTTTCCATATGATTAAACACAAAGCGTTTTTAAGCTAAACCTCTCGGCTAAGCTAAAAGCGCTTACTATGAACGCAGCCTTAGGGGTTATAGATGTTTTGATATGAATTATAAAAGCCATTTTTTTTAATTTTTTGTTTAGTAGAATTAGATGGATCCATAAACTTCGACACAGATGAAAAAGGTAATGTGGTATGTGAATCATGTTACTATAACAAAATAATATCAAAATGTTGTATTGCTTTAAGAAGCTTCAATTGACTATGAAAGTTTAAAGTACTTATCTAAGGAATAAATACAGGAAGCTATACCACCCATTGGACTTCGTACATGTTATCGAGAAAAATTATTTAGCTAGAGAAAAATTAAAGTAGTGTCGTATAAGTCTTTGAAATTGAATAAATCCTACTTAAAGTTATTTTTATTTCAAAATGAGGTTAGGATTCAGATGGATTTTAATAATGATTGATAATGATTGAAAATGATTTCATAATGATTCGACATAACCATCCTAATAAAACCAACATTAAAATTTGTTGCGATTTTTACATGAAAATCACAATGATTTTACTATAAATCTCTATGAAGCAAAATCATAGGGGCAACATTTAAAATTATTGTTTCTAGTTGATTTTACGATGATTTTTTTTTCTGTGTGTACAAAAAATAAAAAATTAAAAAAATGGCTTTTATAATTCATATCAAAACAACTTTAACCCCTAAGGGAATCAATATATGAGTTGGTCCTATTAATTTTTCCCCTTTACACTTCTTCTGAACTTATCTTTTCTTTATCTGCCACCCTTATGGGGATCCCGATACAAAAAACACAAAAAGAAACAATGTTTATTATAATTAATATAAAAAAATCTATGACCGTTAGAGCGTCTAATGCATGATCTGATTTTTTCATTGAACATTTCTTCTAAGCACACTAGTACTCTATTTACCACCCTTCTGGGGGTCACGATACAAAAAACACAAAAAATAGGAGAAATTGTCTATTATAGTTCATATCAAAAAATCGATAGCCCCTAGGGATGTCAAATGTATGAGCTAGTTCTATTGTTTTTTTTTATTTAACATTTCTTCTGAAGACACATACACTCTATCTGCTACTCTTCTAGGGGTCCCCATACAAAAAGATATCATTGCTTGTGTACACAATTTTTCGTGACGAGATTAAAAAACAACTTTCGTGACGAGACTCGAAAAATTTACCCTCTATATCAAATAACCGCATAAGAAGTTTCACTTCGATAAAGATATACGAAAACATATAACTCGTAATAATAAAAACGGCCCTTTTTTGCAACATTTAATTCTTACAGCACACTTGATTTGCTTGTTAAAATATTTGAGTTCTTTCTCTTCATTCATAGAACAAACGGAAATATTTGCTGGAGCAGACTCTGTTTCGTGCTAAACATAACTCCGTTTCAGCTTTAAAATACAAAGACGTTCTTCATAGATTGTTGCAATAAGTTTTGATGGAGTTAATAGGACAAATGTTCGGAGAAGATGCAGAGTTAATTTGAAACTGCTTTTAATTTACTCCAAGCTTTGAAAATGAGTTGTATCAAGCAAAAAAAGTTTTATAGTAACAAAAAACATATTGATGCAATTCATTTTGCGTTTTACGGCGACAAAACGTTTTTAACTTCTCAAAAACTCTTTTGACTCACGAAAAAGCTTGGGTTAACTCCGCACATTTTTTTCGGTGTACCTAATGTACATATATACTTACACAACATTACAAGTTATTATTATTTATTACCAGAGCCTGAAAATAAATTTTAAAAATTTATTTTTTTAAGATAAGTTAGACTGTTAACTTTTTTATTTAAATAAAAAAGTTGAAAAATACTTTTAACTTTTATTTATAAAAATATAAGTCAAGAGTTGACTTTTATTTTTTTAACATAAAAGTTTTTCCTCACTGTTAACTCTTAAACTTTAAAGTAAAATTTAAGAGTCTCCAAAGACTTTTATTTACAAAAAAATTTTTTTAAGTCTCTAAAGACTTTTATTTTTTAAAGTTATTGTAAAGAGTCTTTTGAGGTTTTTATTTTATAAAAGTCTTAATAAAAGTCTTGCAAAAAAAAAAACTGCGAAAAAAGTTCAAAATATGTTTATTTATGAATTGGTTTCAGCAACTAATTTATTCCACTGATTGATTTTGTTAATCTTTTCAACTATTGTAAAGATTAATATTGTACAAATAAATAGCATACAATACTTTTTTAAAACGGCTTTTAAAAATATTTTTATAAAATAAAAGTCTCAAAAGACTCTTAAAATTAACTTTTTTAAATAAAAGGCTTCTCAAAAAAAATCTCTAATTTAATTGCATACAAAAGAATTGATCAGGAAGCCTATTCAATATATTGAAAATATTATAAATTTTCAACTGATCTACAAAATACACAGTCTTCGAAGGCTTTTAAAATTATTTTTATACTTAAAAAGTCTTCAAAGACTCTTAAGTTTGATTTTATTCTATAAAAGCTAAAAATAACTGTTAAAAATAAGAGTTATTAAGTGAGTGTTTAAATAAAAGTTATAAATAACTCTTATTTGATAACTCTTACTTTCTATAGATCAAAAAGATCTTACTATCAATAAGAACTTTTATATAATAAAAGTTTGTTAAGACTTTTATTTCAGAGACTTAAATAAGTAAAAAAAGTCTTTATGACTTTTTTCCAAAAAGTCTCTGAAATAAAAGTCTTTACCTATGTTTTTTACTTTGCCTTAAATAACAATACTTTACTTTAAATAAATATAAAACTTAATTTGTTTTAAATTGAAATGCAATATATATTGTAACCTAAACTCATTTATTTTTCTTTAATTAATCTAATGAAAATCAAAAAATATTCAAATCAATTAAATCGACTTCTAAAACTTTCGCATTGAAGTGAATTTTTAAACATAAAGTTTTGTGTTTAATTGATTTTATCCTGGTCACTAATGGGCTAAAACAAAGCTATCAACTAGTTAATTCGTATCGAAATATAATAAAACTCGATTGGTGTATGTTTTAAAATGGTTAAATCGTGGTCACTTATAGGTTAAGTCAAGGTCGCGAACGGGCTAAATCCATTTTAATTTGCATAATAAAATGGCATATATAAAAAAATTAGGTCCCCAATGGGTTTAAACATGATCATCAATTGGTTTGTTCGTCAAAATTTGCTGCAAAAGTATAGTGAGTTTGATGGAAAGAAAGTGATTTCAGATTTTTTAGCATCTGTTTATATGGGACGGTCCCAGTGTGAGTCGTTAAAAGTTTTGGGAAAAGGTGTAAAAAAAACTTAATTTAATACGGGACAAAGGTGGCAAGAAATAGTTATTGCAACTGATTGGAGTTATGGTCACTGATTTAATAAGTTAATTATTCTTTTTGAGAAAAGAAAACACACGATAGCATTTCCTGAAGTGTTTGCTAATGAAAATATATTTTTGCGCTACTGTGCAGCAGTGAATAATAGAAACAATGGATGCTAAAGTTCTGTTTTTATGATTTTCAGAAAGCTGATGTACCTAATAATAACCGCGATACAATCGATGCCACCACAGAGCCCAAACCTTGTTATCAGTTCCCAAACTTACCGCTATCCTATGAAGACCAGGCACGCGGCACACATTTTACGAACTGCCTGTACGTCAACGTGCATGCGCCAAATGTAAGTGGAACGCCACGACACTTTCCTCAACTCATGATGTTTTCCAAATTATTTTATAAACATTTTTGCAGACTACCGGATTGCTGCCCGTTATGGTTTATGTGCACGGTGAGATGCTATTCGATGGCAGCGCTGAAGAAGCTCAACCGGATTATTTGTTGGAACAGGATGTGGTGCTGGTTTCGGTGAGCTATCGTCTGGCGCCTTTTGGCTTTCTTACCACACTCACCAATGAGTTGCCCGGCAATGTAGCCTTGGCTGATATTCAAATGGCCCTGGAGTGGGTGCAGCTTTATATAAGAGGATTCGGTGGTAATCCTGATCAGGTAACGCTTTTCGGACAGGCTGGCGGCGCTACGCTGGTGCATGCGCTCAGCTTGAGTGGAAAGGTAAATGCAAAGGTTAAATATATTTAAAAATAAAAAAGAAATAAAAAATAAATACCAGTCCCAAGGCACATTCCACAAGCTAATACTGCAATCGGGCACTGCTATAAATCCGTATTTCTTGGATGAAGATCCTTTGAGCTACGCACGCAGCCTAGTGCGTCTGGCACGCTGTCCCATTGAAAACGTCGGCTTGCAAAGTCTGCTCAACTGCTTTGAACGTCTGAGCAACACGGACCTGTTGGAAGCTTTTAAACGACATTGGGTGAGTTTTTTTCTCCAACCAATTTTGGTCTTATCCTTATACTATGTATACTGTTTTTTTCAGCTGGAAAATGAGCAACGTGGTGTGCGTTACACAGGCGGCTTCAAGCTTGTGGTGGGTGATAAGTTGGGCTACTTGCCAAAACATCCGGCCGCCTTGTTGGCTGAGAATAAATATCCTCTAGTGGCTGGTGTCACCAAAGATGCGGGCGCTTTTATTATGTCGCGTAAGTTTGTTAATTGTGCAAAGAATCGAGTCGCAGTGTTAAATGAAATTTCGACTCCCCCACCCCAATAAAATAGGCTTCTATAAGCAGCTGACTGAACTGCGGTCAACCAATATCTCGGACTATATAAATATTGTGCTGAAGCACACAACTCAACCACGCCATTTTGGCCTCTGGAAGCACTGGGCGATGCAGCATATTTTCAGCGAACAAGAAATGCGTAATCCTACGCTGAGGACCTTGGCTCAAGGTCTGCTAGAGGTTGGTTTGTGGTGGAAATTAGTTATGCATGTAAAAAGTTTAATAATAAACTAAACCTCACTTTCTGCCAGCTCACCAACTTGATACTCTACCGTGCGCCACTCATCGACTCAATACGCTATACTTCACGCCAGTATCCGACTTTCTTGTACTGTTTCGACTATCGCGGTGAATTCCATCGTTTTGGACATCTACGCAATCCGCTGCCCTTCGAGACGGATGCCACACTGAGCGATGAAAATATCTATCTATTTCCCTATCCGGCTGAAGTGTCACATTTGAACAGAGCCGATAAAATAACTGCCGACCTGCTGACCAGCATGTGGACTAATTTTGCCATCTACAATGTGCCGCACTTAAGTGTCGGCAGTTGGCCAAATGTTAGCACGGAGTTTGGGCCATTTGTGCGCATTAGCAATGTGCGTGCAGGCAGCTTGGAGTTGGATTATCACTTTGGCGAAGGCATACCGGTGCCTAATTTGCATCCGGAATATTTTACCAGCACCACAACAAGTACAACAACAACCACTACCACAACAACTACTACTCCGCGTCCTTATCCAAATTATGCACAAAATCCAAATGATCCTTATTATCAACATTATCAGCAGCAGCAGCAGCAGCAGCAGCAGCAGCAGCAGCGCAGTCAACAAGCGTATTTGGCGCAAGACCACGTTTTGAATAATCCACAAACTGCCAGAAATCATGAAGAGAATCCGAGTTACTCAAACTATCCGGCACCAATTTCCAATTCTTACAGACTTTCAGAAGATTTGCGAGAAAGCTATAGAAATTTTCCACGCACATAATTGCAATGTATACAAAAATTAGATATAATCGCAATACACACTCATTTTTTTATATGATACACAAAAAACCATTTGTTTAAAGAAATTATTTTTAAGCAATAAAGCATAATCTTATTAAACTTTCAATAATTTTAAGCAATGAATTTAATTAATAAATAAAGCATGCTGCAGCGCGCTCTATGTGCCATTTTTTAAAATATTGGTTTGTTCATTTGCTAAGCAAGAATGTCGGCAACGCGAATGTGTTAGAGTGAAGGCATATCATTTTTAATGAATAACAACATAGATGTATTCAAAATACATACTCATAGGTTCTTTAGAAGTAAAATATTAAAAAAAAAATTCCAAATACCGACATTTGTTCACAGGAGTAATTTTTAAGCAATAAGCTTTAATTAATTAGTTTTAAGCAATGTACATGATTTAAAAAAATTAAGCTTGTTGCAGCGCGCTCTATGTGCCTTTCTTATGAAACAGGTTTTTTCATTGGCTTAGCAAGAGTGTCGGCAAAGTAATTTTATTGAAATTGTGGACTTGAACCAAAGAGATAAACACGAGCAATGAGAGTTCTGCATAATTGTTAAAATTTGTAGTTTGTGTCGTTTGTGTTAAAGAAAGAATTTAATTTAGAACTGAATAGTGAATGAATGTGTTGTTTGAGTGAAGGCATATAATTTTTAATGAATAACAACCTTACAGGCATCGTGCACGAAAATGTCATGAATATTTCTCCAAGAAACTTACTGCATGAGATACATTTGACGACAGTTCTTTAACAAATCTGTCTTGTTTTCATTCATCGAAAACAGAAAGTTTTCAAACAGTGCACGAATTTGGAAGTTTTATATGGGATTTTCGTCAAGGAAATGTATGACCAAATCAGCTTGTTTCGTCGAAGATGAAAAAAAATCGTGCATGAAAATGCCATGATGATTTCTTAAAGAAACTTATTGCATAAGATACATTAGTCGCTAATTCTTCAACAAATCTGTCTTGTTTTCATTCATCGAAAACAGAAAGTTTTCAAACAGTGCACGAATTTGGAAGTTTTAATGGGATTTTCGTCAAGGAAATGTATGACCAAATCAGTATGTTTTTCATCGAAGAAAAATCGTGCATGATTCATTACAGATTCCATTAAGACTTGGACTACTGTGAACATAGATGTATTCAAAATACATACTCTCATAGGTCTCTTTATAAGTCTTATCCCAACCAGCAAGAACAAATTTTTCTCCAAGCTTTGAAAAAAGTCTTCAACCTCCCCTTGATCTCCAGCTCATTTCTCCAAGTCAACTCCAACATCTTGGAGTTGAGCTGGTATTTGGCTTGATATGCATTAGTTTTCAAAAAGGCAATACTGTTGAAGTGTCAACAAAATAATTTGTTTTTGTAACTGGCAAAACTAGGTTGTTTTTGTTATTGTGTTTCCTGTTGGAATTTGTAGAAAAGTGAATTTGTGAATTGCAACAAAATAATAAAAGTTGATTGAATAAAGTATGTAGATACTGCAACAAATAAAGCATAAGTGCAGTTTACGGCCCACGCGTATATAATTTTTTCTTATTTTTATTAAACGTATTTTGCACTCCTTTGTCCAATAGTGCAAAAATAAAAGGCATAAGTGCAGTTTATCGCGTAAATAATTTTTTCTTATTTTTATTAACTTATTATTAATTAACAAGTTTTCTTTTAAATAACATAATTAATGCATGCAACCAAAACGCTTCCATTTAGTATTTGAATAATAATATAATTTATTTCAAATAATTTTGTGCAATATTAAGTTTAAAATTATTTTGGAATTTGTGCAATATTAGGTTTAAAATTATTTAAAAAAAAAATTATTGGTAAAGCTTCCCCTTGAAAAACTTTTAATTTTTCATTTTGGGTTGGAGATCGATTAGAGAAAGACCTTGGAGATTAAGTGGAGATTCAGCCTTATCTCAACTGGAGATCAAAGGTCCATTTCCATGTAGAATGGCTTTTATCTCAAGTGGAGGTCAAGTTGATATCCAGCACTGCAGATTGGAGAAACAAACTGGAGCTCCACTTGAGGTCAAGCCGATCTCCAAGGTAAATGTTTATTGGGAAACTATTAAATGACCAATATTTGTTTGTTTCTTTGTTAATTTGTTTGTTTGTAAATGAGTTCTAGAAAACGGCCCAACCAATTTTTTAGGAGGGTGATAAATCGATCTAACTAGGTCTCATTTCTGAAAAAATTCGCTTAGCAGCGCACATTGGGGTATTTGACCGATTTACGTAGCCAAAATGATTTTATTCGGAAAATAGTTTCCGGCCCAAGCAATTTAGATGAAATTTTCAGTATCGGGTTTTTGGGGGCAAAAAAATCGATCTAACTAGGTTTCATTTCTGAGAAAATTCGTTTTGCAGCGCACATTGGTGTATTGGATTTACGAGGCCAAAATTATTTTATTCGGAAAATAGTTTCTATTGAATTCAAGTTTTTGGTTTAAACCCAGTACGACCATTGCACAGTGTTTGATATAGAACAAATTAGGGGGACAAAAGTTTAAAAATGAAAGTAATGGTTTTCATGTCAAATAATGTTTGTTGTCAAAATAAATGTTCAAAACAACATTTTCGAGAACGAATGTCGAAAACGTTTTGCACGCGCCGTTTTTACAACTCCGCAAAGTTCACATTTCAATTAAAAAAAAAAATAACAAAGAAAATCATTTACATTAAAGCTTCACTTTAAGCCCATTTAAAAGAGTATTACAAAATTGTTTCTTTTTTTAAATATAGATATCATTTATGGTGGTAAGTTTTCTTCATTTTGTAAGTTAAGTGTTCTTAACCATATCAGTTTTAGTGTAGTAGAAAAAAGATTATTATAAATACACTGAAATTTAAAAAAATATGTAGAGAGTTTCTGCTTTTGATAGTGATTTAAAAAAAAATATAAAATCGTACTATTTCCAATCCAACTGTTTCAAAGTACTTAGACATGGGTTTTTTAGGATTGATAAAAATTATGTGCCATTGTTCACCGATGAACTATATTTTCCGCTTTTAAGTAAGCAATGTGTCAGTAGAATCGCGTCACCGAATAACAAACGAAGTTGTATTATAGTTTGTTCGCGAAAAACAATTTTGAAATCGAAAGTTATCAATTGTGCGAATGACGTATTAAAATATGCACTCTCATAGCTAAAATTTCATAATCTAACGGTTCCTGAACATAGAATATACCAGAAGCAAGTCCAATTTTTTGTTGCTCTTCTATTTAAAAAATGGATAGGAAAAAATCATATAATTATCTCTTTATTGAAAAATTAATCCATGTCGTTAGAAAAATATTTATATTAAATAATAAACACAATGAAAATAAAGTACAGTTCCGAACGAAATAATAGCAGTAGTCTTAAATTCAGACATTTATCGATAAATAATACTAGTCTATAAATTTCGTATACGGTAAACCTATTATCATTCCCATATATACTTTTAACGCTGGTTTAAAACCTGTACACAGTTTCCTCCTGTATTGCAAAATGTATATTATTTATAATAATATTTTGTATTTTAGAAAAAATATACACTTTTCAATCAATTTGCCCTGTTCCAGAATCCGTCGTAATGAATTTCCGATCGTATAGCTACGCCACGAATACGACAAATTTGCTAATCCAAATTCCGAACGAAACTTCCCCTTTTTGAATTTACTTTTGGGAGTTCATAAACAACTGATTTCAACAGCAGACATATAAATAAAAAGAAAAATTGAAAACTGAACTGTTTTTGATAAACTTTGTATTTTTTAGCTGTCGTTTTGAATGGAATTCACTGCAATTGCAATTTTCGCACAATAAGAGGAAGATTTCTCACAAAGAGAATCTATGAAAATTCATCGAAGAATATTACGAGATTCTATCAACCCTGTGGAAATAGATTACGAAATGTAGGAAATGAAATTAATAAATTTCAACTAACATATTCGCAGGCTAAAAAAATATTTTACCTACATTTACCAAAAATTAATTATGAGTTTGGTTTTGCGACCTAATTCTATAAAAATTGAATTGTTTTCTTTTGTCGTAAACAAATTCGTCGAGGCAAAGATTTCTTGAAAAAATCCGAAAACAGCTGTCAAGGGTTGATGCGTTCGGATTTCGAATCCGAAAGAAAATTTAAGCTACGGCGGATTATGGAATAGGGCTGCATATATCGACCACTATCGTGTCATGTGCGTTAGCGGAGCAAAAATGTTGAGATTATCCAACGAAATATCAACAAATTTTGTATTTTTTGTTATGTTCAAATTTAAAATGTCTATTTTTCATGTACAAATACACTTAATCAACAGTTTTTTTTCTAAATTCTAAGTTTGAATGATAACAGCTCCGCTAAAATAAAAGATAAATATTTTTTGACACGAAAGTGGTTGATATATTGATGGAAAAACTTATAATTTTTCTAAAATACAATATATTATTTTTTATTCCATGATGAGTAGTTTAGATTCTAGATCAATAATACTAAACACATGCCAAAAACGTAAAACACCCTTGAAAATTTTACAATATACACGGTTAGAAATCTTGTACTAAAATTGAAACTTTTATGTACTACATATAAGTCTACACCAGCTTTGGTTTCAAATCTAGTATTTACAAAATACTAAAAAATGGTTTTAATACAGCTTTGGTTTCAAATTTAGTACAAGCTTGGATTCAAATATTAAAAAAAAAAATAACAAGCAACGCGAGATTCGATCACACGACATTGAGTTTGTAAACTCACTACTCTAACCACAGAGCTATTGGCTTATACGCAAAAAGCGCGATAAACAAACATATGAACCGAGTCACCTAATATTGAGTCGCAGCATTGCCAGGCCAACTTTTTACAGGTCTTAATCCAAATTTAGTAACCACATGTACTAGAATTTATTATTATTTGTATTAAAAACAAACAGTAATACAGAGTTGTACTTAAATTGAAACCAAAAAGACTAAAATTGAAACCAAAAAGCTAAAATTGATGCTGTAATATTTCTTCTGGTTTCAATTCTAGTACAGAAAAGTTTTAAATATGAGTTAGTATTTGAAAAGTTTTAATTTGAAACCGCGAGGTTTAAAAACATGCAGTAATATTTTAGTGGGACTAAAATTTAGTCCAAGATTTCTAACGAGGTTTAAAAACATGCAGTAATATTTTAGTGGGACTAAAATTAAGTCCAAGATTTCTAACCGTGCATATGAATCTTATGTGCATTAAATTTGTTTTCGTTACATAAGCAGTTTTTAAGTTACAGACTTTTGTCCCCGTAAACTCAATATATCGAACACTGTGCATTGCGACACATATTCAATACTATTCCACATTGCAAAAAAAAAGTATAGCAGTGAGAGGAATGCCGACCGAAGCGAAAACCTATATATAAAATATAAATGGAAGACGTTGTCCTGCCACGGACCGCCTTACTGCTATATAAGAATTTTCATGCTAATAGGGGGTTTCGGACTATGCTACATGTAGGATGGATTTGACAGGTCGGACGGACATGTAGTATGTGCTAAAGCTCATACTGCAGCCCGTCCTACATGTAGGATGAAATCAAAAAGTTTTAAAAGTTCCGCTCTGATCTTGTTCTTCTCTGTGCGTCCTTGTTTGTAGATTTCCTTGGTAATTGTTGTTGGCGCAGTTAGCCGGAAATTTTTTGTAGGTGTTGTGAATTCTAATCGTGTAGCTACAGTTGGCATATGAAATTAGAATTATTTTTGTTAAGAGCATATAACAATTTATTAAATTTTTTATATATTACTGAAACTATTTCTTTTAAGCAAAAGTGTTACCATATCAAAAATACGTATAATTAAACTAATTTATTTAAATTATTTCATTATTGATTAATATAAAAAATTAAAGCTTATTTATATCGATTTATATCATAACACTAACACAATATACATGTTCACCATATCTATATTGCGTTGTGTATTAAAAGTAGAATATTCTAAAATTAAGAAATATCTATAGCTTATAAATTATATATAATCCATATAAGAAATTAAGCTAAACAGTTTTAAAAAATAGAATGCTTAGGATAAGCAGACCTTAGTTATTCAATTACTACTGAAAATATTAATTATTTTGCAGGTTTAATACGTAATTGTTCATATATGAAATTGTTCATATATATGAACTATATATATGTAAATATGTAAATATATACATATATATATATATATAGGTATTTCCGATACGGTAACACTTTTACTACAAACAAAAAGATTTACCAATATTATATATACTCCTTAATTCATATGTATAAACTGTTTTCTAAATAAGTTCGTAATTAGTTCGATTTGTAGCTGACTGTAGCTACAAATAAACATCCACAAAAAATTAAAGCTTACTGTACAACAGTAGCTACTTAGCAAATTTACAACAACAACGCAAAGAGAATTACAAGATCCCAGCGGTTGCGCAGCGTTAGAGGGGATGAACCGAATTGGCGGCGTAAAATATACAGCACTTTGCATGCTATATTTTCTGTTTGCCTGCTGTTTCGTCATTTTTTTTTAATTTTTTAACAGTTTTTTAAGTTTACAATATTACAAGTTTACGAAATATGTTGCAAGTACAAGCTCTCGAATTAAATATATCGCAAATTGATAAAATGCAAATAAAATAAAATATCTGCGCTAAAACACGACCGAAATGTGAAACGTCAAAATTTGCAATTTTCAAAATTTCATCGTCCATTTGACACAGCAAAAAAGACAAATTTATTTCAACACACACAAATTTTATTCAACTTGATATTTTCTATCCTACCACGACTGATTGACACACAGCCATAGTTGACAACTCTGAATATAAAATGCCGTAGTGGTGAAAATAAAAAGCCACTGACAAATACAACAAGTGTGAAAATTGTCAAACTTTGTTTGACGATATGTAATAAAATAAGAGCATGCATGTAATTATTTGAATGTTCAACATATGCCTTTATCACAACTTAAAGATTAAAATGTTAAAACACTCAATCAATACATTATTTTTCTTGTTTGCAAACTAAGTTCCAGCAGAAAAAAGAAGAAAAAGAAGAAGATGGATCCATTTTTAAATCTCACCATGAATAGCAGATCTTTGAGTAAAAGCAAATTTTTCAAAAATGTTGACAAATACAACAACTGAAGAAATTGCCAAACTTTAAAGGCATATATATATAAATATAAACCGAATTAATAATAAGTTTTGGTTGCAAACATCTTATTGCAACCTAACTTAAGTATTTATATACTAACAAACAGATTATATGCATTAATTTCAGGAGTTGCCAAGTGATTTCTTTGTGAGCTTGCGGCCGAATGACGAATTCCTTGGAAAAATACGATGATGCAAACGAATAATTTACCTTCTACCAAAATCGTTCAACGCGCCTAAAGAAGTTTTCACTTCAAAAATTTGTTTAGCAGCGCACATTGGGGTATTTGACCGATTTAGGCGGCCAAAATTATTTTATTCGGTAAAAAGTTTCTATTATATTACATACTAATAGTTTTTTGCGGATTTTCGTACATTTAATGGCGCTATACGTACTTTTAAACTGTGAGGTGAAAATGTTGTTGTTATAAAGAAATTGATTGCTTTATCGATACACATTAAAAAAGAAAAAAAATTTCAATACATACATTGGTTTTGGCATGAAGCCGAGCTAAGCTCGGTCGCCCTGGTACTAAAGTATTAAAAAAAAAAATCCAAATGCCGCACATTTGTTTACAGGAGTAATTTTTAGCAATAAGCTTATATTTAATAATTTTAAGCAATGAATTTGATTTAAAAAATGAAGTATGCTGCAGCGCGCTCTATTTGCCTTTCTTATGAAGCAGGTTTTTTCATTGGCTTAGCAAGAGTGTCGGCAAAGTGATTTTATTGAAAGTGTGGACTTGAACCAAAGAGATAAACATGAGCAATGAGAGTTATGTATAATTGGTGAAATTTTGTAGTTTGTGCTAAAGATAGCATTTAAAACAGTTTCATTTTGGATTAATTTAGAAAAATTGCAAGTGCGTGATTATAAGTGTAATAAATCCATAAAATTAAAACACAATACTTATCTCTTTAAAGACACACATCGATATGAATCCAAATATGTGACGCAATATTTAATTACCAAAAAGCAGTTGAACCTTTAAAAGTTTTCAATAAAACTAACACCATTTTCCAGCTGCTGGTAGTGATAAAGTGACCAACATATAATGTCTTAATCAAAACGAACTTCTTATTATTTGCCATAAACATTGAGAACAAAAAGTGTACAAAAAGCAAAACACACTTTCGGAGTGTGGCGAAAGAAATGTCATCAAAACAGGCAGATTTGCTGCCCCCCCCCCCCCCTCAGCCTATACATTTGGTTGGATGCTCGGCGGCGGCTCAAATTGTTATGATAATTCAAATTGGCCATTATTGTCACATATAAAGCCCATAACGCAACCCGGACACAGCTTTCCATCTGTTTTATTTTGTATTGTCTGCAATGCGCTGCCATTTTTACTTCCATTTGTTTGAACTCGAATGTTGACAAGTCATAAAATTTTTGCTAACAAACAAGCAGAACAAAACAACAAAAACAAAATACCAACTACAATGACAACAATCTGAGGGAAAAATAAAGGAAATCATTGCCAATAAGACGCGATGCGGCGCGACTCATAAAGATTTTAAGTGCTTCATTTTTAGAGGTTGGGTTGGATTTTCCTAGTTGCCTTGAATGAATGTAGGAATGGACAATTCGCTTGCCGCCAGCTACGAGAAACTGTCTGTGTTGTTTGGCGAATGCAAATAAAAAACAATTTAATTTTAACAAAATAACGCTGACTTAGTATAGCTCTATCCCCGTTGTTAACAGCATATAAAAAAATTAGTCTGAGTTTTGTTTATTATTCATAGTTTTGTGCTTTATGGCTTTCTAAGTGCTCATTAAACACATCTTTATGTCTGCTGTTCATGTGCTTGTCCGCACGGAAAATGTGTTTTAATCCCAATTAAATAGCTTAAAGTTGGCTTAAAAGCAACTTAACAAGAAAATGGTTGATTCACGGAAAGAGTCGAAAAAATTTATTATATGGGTAAGTTTATCTTTTTTATTATTAAATCAATTTTAGTGAGAGAAAGCATTTTTATTTTGCTTAAAATATCTCTTTCATGTTTTTATAAGAATGGTATTCATGCATTGCCGAAAATTTAAAAACCGTAAACGTAAAATTTGAACATTCAAAATTTTTATGGAATCTAATCATGTGCGTCCACAGGGGAAAGAGGGAACTTTCCCCTAGGCAGTGAACATTTTTTAAATGTCTTCATATTAAATTAAAAAGCCGTAATCTACTCTCTAAAAACTGATTGAAAAATCACTACAATAAATGTTGTGAAATTTCACATTTATTGGCGATTTTGTAAAAATATCACGCTAAGCAGCGGGTTTTTCAATTCTGTTTAAAATTCAGCGTTTTTTTTAATACGTATATTTTCTCAACTTTTCACGCTATTTTAGAGTTTTGTCGCTCAGAGAGCCCTAAAATATGTGCATTTTCTTTTTTTTCACGCTATGAGCCTGAACAGAATCAAAAGTCGTTACGACCGGCGATCTTCTCTCGTCGCCAGACACACAGAGCTCGTCCAGAATGAAAGCGATTGCGACTGACGATGCAGGGTTCCTTTTATATAGCACAGTTTTGTTAGCAGCCATGTTTTTGTTGTTGTGTAAGCGAAACAGAAACAAAAAAGAAACGTGAGAACATAGCAAAAACTAAGAAATTGTCTTTGAACATACCCAATTGTTTGCAAAATGGGGCAGCACTTATTGTACTCAGAGAGAAAATCGTCGGTCGTTGTAGAAAAAATAGAATAGATTCTATTCAATTTTACTCTAGCGATAGTCGCTACGACTGACCCAAAATACACTGTAGTGCTCAGTTTGCGTGAAACCGGGTTTCTTAGGCAAGGGAGGCGAGGGAGGCGAGGCAGGCGACGTGAGGTGCGCGAAATTTCACTCACAAAAAAAGCTGTAGTGACGATTTACTGACACGCGTACATAAGCAAAGTAATCATATCCCTATAGGAACAAACTAACTTGTTTTTAAAAACAACTTATTAAAAAAATAATTTAAAATAAACTAGTTTATGAACTACTTTGAATTATATTAAGGCGGCATCCACTTCAATTTTGAATAGTTTTTATTGCATTATATATGAAGTAATTGAAAAACTACTTCAAAACAAGTGGTTTAAAAACTACTTTGAATTATATTAATTCAGCGACTACTCTGATTTTGACAGGTTTTTATTGCAAATTGTTATAAGATTACAAGTATATATATATTTAACCATGCTATTTTATCAAATATCCTTAACTTTAGGCTTTCACTAATATGACTTTATGTATTTTTTTTTTCAAAACATTAAAATAAATTATCTCTTTGATGTATAGAAATTTGAAATTTTTTTGCTAATAAATTCATCTTCAGTAAGTGATAAGAATATAAACTGGTTTTCAATTGATTTATTTTAAAGTAATTAAAAAAATAATTTAAATTGAACTAATTTAACAAGTAGTTGAAAACATATGCAGACGAAAGTCAATTGACTTATTTAGCGGACATCACCATAAAAAATATGATAGTTTCATCTATGGAAAAAAATCAGAATTTTAACTAGTTGTAGTTGAGAAAAAACTACTTTTTCAACTACTTTTAAATTAGTTGACTTTCCTACAGGGATTTTATTTAGGGGATGCCTACACCAATACAATCAAACACAGTTCATTCATGTACACAAAACAAAACTGGTTTCACACAGACTGACCAGTACAGTGTGTTTTTGAAGAAATGACTGCTCACGCAGACTGAGCACTACAGTGTTTTTTGGGCAACTCTTGCTTAGCGATTTCATTTCGTCCGGCTTCGTTAACTTGCATGTGTTCCGTTTTGTGTTCAACAACACAAGTCGTTACGACTTTTGGTTCTGTTCGGGCTGTATTTCAGCGTGTTGTCGCTCAGTGAATCCTTAAAACGATCCAGCAGCGATATTTTACGCTATTGGAGCGGGTGTTACGCTCAGTGTTGCCAGAATTTAAGATAGAATATCCCTTTTTGTTCTTCATTTCAATAAGTTTTTCCTTAACATTTTCCCATTTTTTCCCCTTTTCTAAAGTTCAGTGTTTTATTTTAAATAAAAATCATAACAATACAAACCTTACTAATATAATTAAAAATATGCCTTAAAAAAATAGAATGAATTTATTACTTGTACAAGGTACATATTACTTGGGTCTAACTGCAAACACTTTTTTTTCGATTTTTAAACACTATGCAGTTTTAATTTTTTATAAGTATTTTGGTGTGTAAAATAACATTTACGGTACAGTTGTCTAACGGCTTTCTTATATTAGTTTTATTCAAATTTCGGAAGAGAAAAATAAATTTTTTATAATTTTTTATAGTTTTTGGGAACATTTCACTTTTATTGTTATTTAAGTTAAACCCTACAACTACACACTCTGAACTACTCTTTTTTTACTTTTAGCATAACAGAAACCTAAATATATTCTTGGAAAGCAATATTGCAAGGCTTTTTATTTGACCTTTCCATATATAAGATTACAGTTTTTTTTTTATTTTCAGAGTCCCAAATAAACAGACTCTTTTAGCAAAACATCATGTTGATATTCTTTTTCTTAAAGCCTTTTGTTTTCTGTCTAAAATCCTGTTTCAGGTTTGAAAATTGTATGTCTAGAAATAAAGTTAAAAATTTTTGTTTGTTAAATGAGGGTTTGACCGTTTTTCAGTACTCTTAGCTCTTTAAATAGATTTTTCACCAAGTAAACTTTAATAAAATTAAATTTGCTCTTTACCATTCTTTTTAGCGTGAAAAAACAATGCACTTAAGAGTCATATTACTGCTTTCAGAACCATTTTACAAAGAAGAAACCCGTGGGGTAAATATTTATCCCGGTTTGTAGTTTATAGGAACTACAATAAAAATGTGTTTGTAGTTCTAAGCTTAAAACATGATGACAAAAAATGTTGCACATCTTGTGTAAGTAAATTTAACACATCAATATTTTTTAGTGACATTTATTCTAAGTCGATATATATTTAGATTTTTTAAATAAATAGTAACACAACGGAATTAATGAAGGATATGTTTTGTTTTTCCAAACGATCCAAACTATTTCGTCCCAGAAATTAAATCTTTTAAAAGTTCTCAGTTTTATTAACCCATTTTCAATAGTTTGCCAAGCAAATAAATCAAATAACGCTGAACAGAGAAGAAAAAATTACGTTTGAGCTTACAGCTGATGATAATCCAAATGAATTTAAATTAAACAAACAGGCTAATTCAAATAGTAATAAAATTAAATTAAAACTCAAGAAACTCAGATAATTAATCTTTTTCACACTAATTTTCCACGTTTTTAAAAGTGTTAATCCCGTTTTCCCTTTTCGTTGAAAATTCCCGCAAAATGGTGAAAATTCCCTTTTCTGGTAGCACTGGTAATGCTTGACCTAAAATAAAAAACTTTTCTTTAACGTCATATGATTTCGAAGAGTTTTTTCCTACACATTAAATAAAACAGTATATTGCTCACAACTTATTTAATCAAACCTACTGAAGTTGGAGAGAGTAGTGCCTTCTGCTGTGTGATTGACTCTGTACCAGGGATGATATTTGTAGTGGATAAGAACTTTTTACCTCCTTTCGATTTTAAAAAGTCCCCAACTCCTTTTGGCCCAAAAAAAGTACTTTCGGATATGGTTTACCATGTTAATAAGAAGTAAAAATAAATATAATATGTAAATTCCGATCTGATTATTGATTGTGCTTGATGGAATGGTGAAAAAAGAGAATTCATAAGTGACATTGGTGAAAATAAAATTTGTTGGTTTTTGGGGTATTTTTAATATTTTTACCCTAAAACCAGGGTCTATTTTGTTGGCAGCCCTGGAACTCCAAAATCTGGACTCCCTGGAACTGAAATCAGATTTTTTTGTTAATATCACTGAAGCCATTTTAAATGAAAAACATTTTTCGGTTTTTTATGATTTTTTTTGGGTTCGAAATGCCAGAAACAGGCACTTTGAAAATTTTTGAAAAAAAGCGAAGTTTCAACAGCTATAACTTTTTTATCCGAATTTGGTTTTTGTATTTTTTTGCACGAATTAGCTTAAGACTATGCTATAGCCAGCAGTGAAGAAGATTTAAAAAATTTTCCTTTTTTGAATTTTTTGGAATTTTTTTCGTAAAAATACCCAAACTCGAAATTGAAAAAATGTAAAGATTTTTAAAATTTTGCTTTTTTGGATCTTTTGGAATTTTTTTCGTAAAAATACCAAGACTCGAAATTTACAAAATGTTACACTTCTAGTAAAAAATTTCATTACGACTAAGTTATTAAACGTAATCACACAACTTTTTTGTATTTGTATAAAATGTTGTTTCAGAAAATTTTTCAATAGCAATTTATTATAATTTCTCAAGAACAATATAAAGAAGATCACGCCTTAACTGCGCAGAAATGACAATCTACTACGTAGGTCTACGTCATAAGTGAAAATACATCCAAACAATAATATCACATAAACAACAAACGAAGCTAAACAAATGAAACTGATTGGTTAATTGGGAAACAAACGAAATACACACAAAGAAACAGTCAAACTGCTCTCAAAATAAATCGAACAACATAGCTATTTTTTTGTAAAAGGGTCAACACGGAAGTTAGCACCCCAATAAGGTATACAATTTTTATCAAAAATAGTAAAGAAAATAATTAAAATTTTTTCTGTACAGGAGTTGTTTTTTGATTTAAATTTATTTCTTTTAAAAAACCAAGATTTTATAAGAAAATGAGGAGATTTTTTAATAGAATACCCCTATTAAAAATTTATTGCTACGTTTTTTTCAGTCAGTTTTACTCTCTTTTCTCTTGCACTTCTGACGTCACATGCACGTGCTCACAAAGAGAGCGGACATGCGCAAGGCGGAATCTTGAATATATAATTCTTGATAATTTCTACAAATTTGAATTTTTGAGATTATTTTTGCTACAATAAGAAAAAAAAATGAAATTTTTTCAAAAATTATTATGTAACTGGTAATTTTTATCCGATTTTTATGTTTTATAGCTAATTTTAAGAGACAATTAAATAGTAAACGAACTGCATATCAGTTTTATGCACAAATGAGACTTTATGCGAAAAAATCGAGAAATTATGTTGACTTTATATGATTTAAATACAAATTCTAAATGTTTGATAGTTTAAATCATACTTGATTTTAAATACAAATTCTAGTTGTTTGACAGTTTAAAATCGTTTATCAAGTATGATTTAAACTATCAAACATTTAGAATTTGTATTTAAATCATATAAAGTCAACATAATAAACATAGAGGTCATTTAGGAAAAAACTTAAAATCGAGAAATATGTAAAAAGTCAAAAAATTTTCATATGTTTTTCAATTAACAACAAAACGATCAACTCGCGGTCATTTGGCGTACACCAATCGAACTCATATTAATATATGCTGGTTTTTATTCCAAACGTCACGTTTTAAATCAGTCAAAATTTTCATTTTCGAAAAATTTAAATTTTTCATACAAATGCATGGCCAGTAGACCGGTTCACATTAGAAAAGTGTTAAAATATTCCGGTGCGCGTCCATTTTCTGAAAGTTCGACCCCTATTAAGTACAAAAATATTTTAATACCTAAAAAAATTTGACCTCTGGGGGCTCCGCAAATCGTTTGAACGCCATTTCAGAGCTATGTGGGATTTAAACCATTTTAAAAAATGTCGTGTCTAAACGGAAAAACAATTGGAATATATTTGGATAGAAAACAATTATTAATAAATCAGTCTTATTTATTTTTTTTTAAATATACGCATCTGGTAATTTTTGGCGAAGTTTTAAACATGCAATTTTACTCTCAACGAAAATTATCGTTTTTCTATACTTAATTTTTTTCTTATTTTGTTCTAGCGACATTTTTTTTTGTAATTTTGTATTTTTGTGTGAAGCTTAGGCTTTCTAGAGGTGCAACATATTTTACAGTTTATTATATATATTTTACAGACCATAACTTGCGAACAAATTAAAAATACTACATTTATTTATTATTTCTAGTATTTATTTATTAAAAATATGATTGTAATGCATTTAAATTTTTTCTGTGCTTATCAAAGACCTGCAGCAAATATCGTTTTTGCTCTTCATTAGTTATTGAATTATTAAATTCTGTTATTAATGCTATGCTTCTCTCTGCTGAATCATTAATTACATTTCTGTGTTGATACAAGGGTCATTTATAAGGTTGTGGCACTTGAGAGAAATGCACTCTTTTTCCGCCTTTGCTCGAACTGTTACTGTGCTTTTCTTTGTTCTAAGTATTTATTTTCTTAATTTCTTTTCATCCATTCTGACAGTTCGACCGAGCTCGATCTCAAGTGCCGCAACCTTATAAATGAGCATTGTGTTGATAGAAAAAATACACTCTTCTTTTCAGTTTTCTCTTGTTTGACATTTCTTGACCCATGGCTCGTGAGAAAAATGGTTGTGTTCGGGGCTACCTTATAACTCATTGTATCATGATATTTGTCGAAAAGTGACAGGATTTTGTTGCAATAAACACTCCACATATCAAAAAACTCCACATATCCATAAATAAATATTAGAAATAATTAACAAATGAATTTTTTTTAATTTTTCGCAAGTTATGGTCAATAAACTGTAAAATATGTTGCACCTCTAGAAAGCCTAAGTTTCACACAAAAATACAAAATTACAAAAAAAAAATTTCGTCAGAACAAAAAAAGAAAAAATTTTGTATGCAAAAAAACGATAATTTTTCGTTGAGACGAAAAATTGCATGTTTAAAACTCCGTCAAAAATTACCAGATGCATATTAAAAAAAAAAAAAATGAAATAAGACTGAATTATTAATAATTGTTTCCTATCAAAATATATTCTAATTGTTTTCCCGTTTAGACACGACATTTTTTAAAATACTTAAAGTCCAATATAGTTCTAAAATGACTTTCAAACGATTTGCGGAACCCCTAGAGGCCAAATTTTTTTGGGTCTTTAACTATTTTTCAGCTAATTAGGGTTTGAACTTTCAGAAAGTGGACGCGCACCGAAGAAAAAACGATACATAATTTTACTTATCATACACTTATGAACCGGTCTAATGGTTAGTCTAATGTACATACATGAGCAAATCACTCAAAACTAATTGGAACGCAGTGTTCGATAAACACTACCTTTGGGTGTATTTGTTGCCGTATAACAACAATTTCCAGCCACACCCACATGATAAGTAGAGAAATTCGGATAACAGAGGTGGGCTCAGTGGAACTTCAGGAGCACGTGTACAAGTTTCAAGAATTTAGCTTAGCGTAACGTAGATTTTGCTCTAAAAGGGTTAAATACAATTAAATATATTATGTGTAAGTTGTCGATTTAATAGTTGTTGATAAAAAAATATTGAATAGTGTACATAACAGATAAGAGTACTACCTTAACAACACTCAGCTCGTACGCCTAAACATTTTTTAATATTAACACTTTCAACTTTCATTTATATTAAGAAATCAATGTTTTTGATACAACAAACTTTGTTGTATTCTTAGAGCTTGAAATTTAATTTCTAAGACCGCGTTCATAGTTTTCTGCAGAAAGGATAGGTTTTGCTGAAAAGTGCTTTGTGTATAAACATATTAATAAAGCCCAGTGTTAATAGTGCAAGCTTCTTTCCGAGCATAAAGCTGCTTTTTAAATGGTTTTCAGAGCTTGTATTTGCATCTCGCTTGCTCACACAAGCAGAAGGCGCGCACTATAAACATGAATAAGCTCATAAAGCTACTTTGTGAAGCATTGTATAAGCGTTCTACTACTTACTTAGTTGGCGCTACAACCGTATGTCGGTCTTGGCCTCATCTAAGAATTTTGCGCCAGCCATTTCTGTCTTTCGCTTGCTGGCGCCAGTTGGAAATTCCAAGTTTCGTCAGGTTGTCCTCTACTTGGTCTTTCCAACGAAGATGCGGTCGTCCTCTTCTGCGTTGACCGCCGCTGGGTACCGAATCGAATGTTTTCTTCACTGGAGCATCGTCTTTCATGCGCTGAACATGACCAAGCCAGCGAAGCCGCTCGATTTTAATGCGCTTGATTATGTCGATGTCAGCGTACAGCTCATACAGTTCATCATTCCACCGTATTCGGTACACGCCATTGACGCAGATTGGTCCGCAGATCTTACGAAGAATCTTTCTCTCGAATGCTCCTAAAGTCTTTTCATCTAAACTGCTCAGCGTCCAGGTTTGTGATGCGTAAAGTAGGACGGGCATGATGAGCGATTTATAGAGCGTGATTTTCGTTCGTCGAGAGAGGGCTCTGCTTCTCAATTGCCTACTGAGCCCAAAGTAACACCTGTTGGCAAGAGTTATTCTTCGTTTGATCTCAATGCTGATGTCGGTTGGTTGAATTAATGCTGGATCCCAGATAAACGAAGTTCTTCACAACCTCGAAGGAGGTATTGTCAACGGTAACGTGGGTTCCAAGACGCTGGGACTGTTTGTTTGTTGACACTAAGTATTTCGTCTTATCTGCATTCACTGACAGACCCATTCGACTTGACTCTCTTTCTAATCTGGAAAATGCTGCACTGACTTCGCGCGTATTATGGCCAATGATATCTATAAGCGTTCACTATGATAAAAAAGGCACGAAAAAGCTGTTTTATGAATCAGCCAAAGCGTCCACTATGAACGCGGCTTCAGAAGTAACATTTCAAGCTTAAAGAATACAACAAACTTTGTTGTATCGAAAACATTGATTTCTTAATATAAATAAAAGTTAAAAGTGTTTATATTAAAAAATATGCAGGCGTACGAACTGAGTGTGGTTGGGGTAGTATATTCTTGTTTCATACTTTTAAGAGCGTTCTTTTTAGTAGTCGGGTTTTAGTTTTTTGAACTAATTTGTTTTAAAAATGAAAACCAGGTTCATAAATGGGCCGCATCGCATAAAAACTACGTTCACTTCCTATACAAGGAGGCTTTATGAAAAATGTAAAATCTCTTTAAATATCTTAAAAATGAATATACTTTTTACATTTAAATTTTGCAAAAATGTTTAAACTTTTACTATGAATTTTTGAAAATAAAGAAAAAACTGTGCCTACCTCCCAAACAAGCGACGCCTTAATAATAGCATAATTTTCATAAATTTCACAAAAAGTAATGTTTACGCTTGATATTTTACTTGAGTTTTCTAAACGTTATCGAAGTTTGAAATTTTAAATATTTGTATTAAAGTTACGCTTCATAAAAACTGACGTCATCAAAATAACACAACATTCAAAAGTTGAAATATTCTAAAACTCGACTGTAAGGGTATTTGAACTTCGAATCAATTCTTTGATATTAGTTTTTTTGTACCTTCATTGTAACTGTTTCGTCACTCTCCAGCATCAAAAGATCAATAAGTTATTTATGCCAGAAATAAGCTCAAACTGTGCGCGCAATTAGCGAATTGAATGAACTTTGGTTATATTTAAATTGCCCTTCAATAGACTGCTGAGCTTACGTTAATTGCCGAACTATTGACCAACAATGACGAGAGAGAGAGAGAAAAAAAAATATCCTGCGTGTGATCCCCAGCAAACAAATGTGCCATCACAAAACTATAGCTACAGAAAAAGAAAATTTTTACAACAAAACTAAAGTCACACGACATGAGCCAATGAATCCACACGAAACCAGTTCGTAAAATTCTCACCAATTCAAGGCACGATGGCAACCCTTTATATGCGCAACAACCTTACAGTGTGAAAGATTTCCCTCTTTTTTTAAGTTTGGCCAATATTAAAATAACTATTTAGCTTTTTTTTTGCTAAATGCGGTTCGACAATCGAACCGCAGCGGCGATAATGATACGCTTTGGCACTTTGAATCAGCCCTCGAATTGTTGCGGCAGTGTTCTTCATGCAGGGTGGATCAATCACAACAATATTTGAATTTGAATGAGCTTTGATAAAAACACACACCAGAGGGGGCAACACTTTGCAACACGACATCATTGCGACATGCCTAGTTTAGGGTTGCCAATTGTGCGCAATTTAATTACATGACTGCTTGTTGCAGCGCCATTAACATTCAATTAAATATTTCTTTTTCAAATCCGTATGCGTAGTCAACAACAACAATTAACACAAAGGTGTCAAAAAGTATACGCGCAAATTCCTTTTTTCACATTTCAATTTTTTAATAACATGAGTTCGTTTTTTCGTTCGAGTGTAGCAGCGAAAAAAATGTTCGCAATTGTTCGCCGAATGCCTTTATTCTTCTGTTGTGCTACAATGAATGGGTGCCAACGTTTGACTCAAACATTTTTTACCATAGGATAGAGTTAACGCCCACTTCCTTGCATAGCCAGGAGTTTCATTTTTACACAAACAGCACTTTTTTAATTCTCACAAAAGGTGTGAAAGAAGAACGTTCCCTTTGTTTAAGCCCCTCGTCTTGATTTTCATGTTTGGCTCCTTTGTGTCCTTGCTATTGCTTTGTGTTATGTTCATATAGTCGTTCTTGTCATGTCGTTGTCGACATCTTCACTTTGGGTCACATAATGTACGTCATTCTATGGAGTCATTAGGATTAAAGTATTATTATTCGCGAGGCGCGGGAATATTTTGTTCCCACTCAAGTTGCTATGTATGTAATTTTTCCAAAAAGTTCTCAAATTGATCAAATTTCTTAAAGGTATTTGAGAGAGAGAGAAAAAAAAATATAAGGAAGGTGCGACAGAAATATTTTTTGTGAGTTAGCAATTGAAACCTTTTCTTAATTGATCACGAATTAAGTTCTTAATCAAAAATACTGGCATTCAAATTTTTTTTATTTATAGTATTTTGAGACAATCGAGACTCAAGGTCAAAAGTTGCCCAATAAAAATTTGCCTTAAATGTCGGAACATATTGGGGGTACGCGGTTTGGTCTGAGGCAAAGATATTTGTTATGAAAAGGCACAAATTTTTTATAACTCAATCCCTATCTTCCTCAAGCATAAGCTGCGATCAACAGCAACTCCAAACTGGTAAGGCAGTGTAAGGATGAACTGGCCCGTCTGAGCAACCAACTTAACATTAACATAATTTAGGCTATCGGCCATAGGAACATTTATGGTAATAAAAAGGCGGATGAACTGGCTAGGCTAGGTTCCTGCTTTCACGTTTCCAGAGAGAAATCAGTCGCAATCCCACTGATTCCCAGTGTTCAGTGAGGAATTCACTCTTACTACTTGTCCTTAGCTAGTCGTAGGTGGAGATGCTTGACCACTTGCAACACATCAAGAAAATTATGACCCCTTTACAACCTAGGCCAAACTCAGGAGATGCTCTCAAGATCCTGGAGCGAAATAGCCAGAATCACGGCTATTACTACGGGCCACTGGTGCATCGAAGTACACGCCGAAAAAATAAGACTACCCTACAATAGCCAATGTCACAGCTGCGACGACCCAAATGAAAATAAAATACTAGCCCACTTACTGCGCACCTATCCAGGTCTAGATTATGAGCGCTAGGATGGCCCTTCTTTAACAATATAAAGAAACTCTCAACAGTAAAAATCAACAATCTTCTAAAATTCATCAACCTTACATGATGGCTATAAACGAACAGTGTGATACTCACGTTGCATTTAGGAACACGAGGTTATGGTATCAAAATGGCTCATTAGAGCTGCTCGGATCCATCGGAACATCACCATCCAAAACAACCAACCAACCCACCTTCCTCTTTTTCTTTCTTATTTTTACGTTGTTCAAAAACGTTTTTTCCATATTCAGTAGACCTTTGAGCAATGAAGAGTTATATATTTGGTAAAAAATAATCCCTAATACATAGATACATAAGATGGGTATACATATAAAACAAAATATTAAGGGTTCTCATCTAAGCATGTAACTGACCCGTAAACATTGTAAACCTTGTGAACTTACATGCGCGTAAACTAGCTGTCAAAATTTGTATGGGCGTAAGTTTACATCATTTCCGAGCCTATTTTGTAGTGTAAACGAGCATGTAAGTCTACGTGTGTGAATGAGGGTTGCTTTTGACGCTAATCATTACATATTTAAAGTAGTTGGAGTAAATATGAACACGTTTTATTTATTTGTCTATGTTAGTGAAGGTTTTTAAAAGGTTTAAATTTAAAAAAGTCATAATGTTGTCGTAGCCGCAGCCGCCATTTTGTCGACATTTACGCTATTTACACTTTATCGCTCATCAAAAGTTTAAATGCTATACATGTTTGCATGTTTACATGCTTAGATGAGAACCCTTATTATATTTTGTCTGATATACATAGTACACAAATACGATGAAAATTCGTATTGTATCCTCCAGGAAATGGAAACATTCCCGGATATAAACAGGAAACATTCCATATAATGTAGGAAGTATTCCCTTCCGTTGGACACTCCATTTCTTTTTTTACATAGCATGTCATTAAAGGAAAACATTCCTCTCCGTTGTGTTAAAAATGAATGTGGAAACATTCCTCTCCCTTGTTATGAAAATGCTCTGCCAGGATTCGAACCCGGGACTCCTGAGCGACAGTCAATCGCACTACCACTAGACTATCGAATTCTATAATAAGCGGCTAGGAAACAATGATATTAATATTTTCTGTTGGCATTGCTTGGCAATAAGTAAAAGTTTCCACATACATTCTTAAAGAAGCGGTTTGGAAACAACATAAATACAAAACTACCCTTAAGAAAAAATTTAAGATAAAAAATTTAAGAAAAAATTTTTTTTCTAGCTTGAAAATAATTGCTTGATAACATAAAACTAAACAAATAACTACCAAAAATACAACAATTTGCTTAGATGAAGTTAACAGCTTACAAAATACTAAAAATATTTGAAAATATATGTCAAATACAATTAATCATGAATACTCCTATTATATTTTGTTTTTGTCAATATTAAAAATTTATTCCATCTTTATTAAAAATATCGACAGCCTTTTTTTATAGCTCCAACTTTATAAAAACGGTAAAATCATTTAAGCTTCATAAAAATGAATGTAATGCTATTTTCAATTTACACTCTACATTTAATATTTGACACAATTAAATGAAAAGTCATCATTCTAACTTTCATAAAAAGTGACGTCATCAAAATAGTAAATCCCCTCATAAATTCTGCAAAAATCAATTCATTGACATAATATTTTACACATAAACTTGAATACTTTAAATGTACTTTTAGTGTGGAATTTGTTTAAGTTAAAAAACTCCCCCATAAAAAGTGACGTGATAAAAATAACAAAACCTTTAAAATTTTCAATAGTATATTGGGCAATACAAGCGGCTCTTTTTTTTGGATACTTTGGAAAGTCGAAGATACTTTCCAACTAGTTTTTATTAGGTATAATTTCAAAGTTACTGAAGTTCAATGATGTATTGTTGTACTTTGAGTAAAAATATTTTTTCCAAACTTAAATCACCTCATCTTTTTTTTAATTCCGAAAAATGGTGAAAACGGACTTTTTATCCATTTATCGTTTTTCTGTATGTAATTCTTACAAAGTTTAATAAACACCTATAAACGCATATCCCTATTTTTTGATTTGGAAAAAACCAAATACCATTTTTATAAAAAATTTTTGTTTTTCAGTGTAATTTCGCTTGAAATTCGCCATCTTTTTTTTAAGCGATTGAAATTCGGGTTTAACTCAGAAAATCGAAAGAGTACACCCAAAAATGATATAATACATAGTTTTGGTTTTGATATTTTTTATGTACATCGTTGTTGCGCGTGCAGTACGGCTTGCACATACACACATCCGGCGATAGTAAAAATTTACGCGAGTGCAGAAAAACGAATTTTCTTTTAAACATTGAATGAATTTTCATCAGAATTAAACATTTATTGAAATTAGATATTTGATTTGTTCTCAAATAAGCATTTAATGAAAAATCGAAGTGAATGAATCAATCAAGAATGAACAAAATGAAAATGAGATTAATTTTGGCGAATACGCAGTATTGCATGCGCGACGAGTACTTATATCTCAACTAGTAAGGAATTATCTTCGACTGGGCCAAAGTTAAAATACCCCACGGACGAAGATTTTTCCAAATTTCATACCTCAAGTTTATATTAATTGTTAAAGGTTTTGTGCAAAATTTGAAGTCATTAGATTAATTTTTGTGGAATTGATAGTGATTTTACCGATTTGGTGAACTCACTTTGTATGGGAGGTAGACGTGATTTTAATTCGACTTTTACAAATTTTATAATAAAAATGCATATTAAAGGTTAAAGCTTATTTGCAAATTTCGAGTCATTAGATAGGTTTTTGTAGAATTGAAAGAGATTTTACCGTTTTGGGTAAGTCACTTTGTGAGGGAGGCAGGCGTGGTTTTCATACCATTTTTACAAATTTCATACTCAAAGTTTATAATAAATATTAAAGACGCTGTGCAAAATTTGAAGTTATTATATATTTTTTGTGGATTTTAAAGTTTTGGTTAAGTCACTTTGTATGGGAGGTAGGCGTGGTTTTCATCCGATTTTTACATTTACGATTTGGCTCATTTTCGAACTTGACCTCCATTTTTAAATAAAAAGCTTATATTTTGAATTTCGTTAAGATAGCTAAAAAATTACGGCTGTTATCGTGACCACAGACGGGCAGACGGACATGGCTAAATCGACTCAGGAGGTGATGCTGATCAAGAATATATGTACTTTTCTATACCGGCCACCCCTATAACAATATACCCCTTTTACGTTTTTTAAACGTGAGATATAAAAAAGTGTATAAATTACGTCTCACTAAAAGTTCTTGTCAGAGTGGACACTTTTGTGGAAATTTGGAAGAATAAAAAAGTGGTGTGATCGAGGGACCGCCTTCAGTAACGAATTTCCTTACGCTTTTTTCATTAATGAAGTCTATTGAAGTCTATTTTAAAGTAAAAAAGGCATTGTTATTAACATTTAATTGCCCTCCAAAGAACGAATAATGTCCGAATCACTTGGATCGGTGATGGATAAGGTGCAAACACGGAAGTATTTACCGCAAGCTGTGCCTAATTCAATGTTGGTTCCACTGTAGTGCTGCACTTCAGTCTTAGCCAACATGGCGTAATATTCAATTTCCGATTTTCTCAAAGCAGGAGTATTGCTGGCAATGAGTACCAACTTGGCTTTGCCGTGTCGCAAAGTTTTTAGAGTTTGCTTATTTCCAAGACAATACTTGCTGGACTTCATAACCAAAGCAAGGCGAGCATTGGTACTTTTCAAAGTCTTTTTTTGTTTCTTCACGGCAATCATGATTATTTTTTATTGTTGTTTAACACTCAACAAACACCAAAGATAGTCCTCCGTTGGCGGATTTCGGTAAGAATGTAATTCGAAATAAAGTCTGAATATTTCTATATTTTTTTATTTTGTTTTATTTTATATAATTTTTTCAACTCAAATCAAAAAGCCTAACTTAATATTTTGAGAAAAAAAGAGTTATTTGTTGAAAATTAAGATGAAAAATTCTTATTAAAGATGAAAATAGGCAACAACCGTTGCCAGCGATGCTTGCTTCATGACGCTTGCTTCATGTTCCTCGAATGGAGGTTGAATTGATTGAAAAGTTGGATTAAAAACTGGACTTACTTAAAAGTATAAAAAAACACATTTTTAGGGTCCACCCTAGTGCCAAAGAACTTTTTGAAATTCTTACATCAGATTCGAAATCAGCGACCGAATCTCAATACTGCCACCACATATACAAAGAGTATACAAAACACCCTTATGTACATTTTTTTTAAATTCTAACAAGAGATTCGAAATTTACGCTCAGCATCTACAAAAAATATTAAACAAAACACACATATTTAGGGTCCACCCTAGTGGCTGAAAACATTTTGAAATTCTAACATAAGATTCGAAATCAGCGATCCCTTAATACTGCCAGCATATACACAAAAAGTATTAAAAAAGCACATTTTTAGGGTCCACCCTAGTGTTAAAAGACATTTTGAAATGCTTACATCAGGTTCGAAATCAACGATCCTTTAATACTGCCAGTACATATAAAAACAATAAAAAGAAAAACAACACATTTTCGGGGTGCACCCTAGTGTCAAAAAACATTTTGAAATTTTATCATCAGGTTCGAAATCAGCGACCCTTTAATACTGCTAGCTTTAGAGTTTATAACAAAAAGACACATTTTTAGGGTTTTCTCTAGTGTTAAACATTATAACAGCAGATAACATTGTATTATTACACACATAATAAAGATTCTCACGTTTGATTTAAAACAAACACACAAATTAAAATTACAAATGCAGTTTAACGAAATTTCTACGTGTCAGAGACACAGAGAGAGTGAGAGAGAAAAAAGGAAAGAGAGAGAGATAGAGAGATAGAGAATTGGGCTCTCGTCTACTCGTGTTAGTCTGCTCGTATTTCAATACTCGCACGCACACACACAGCCCACTCGCCTGCTAGCTTGTAACCCAGTCGGCAATTGCAGGAGTCCGAAGGCCTTCTAGCAGGGCTGCGTTAGGTTTTAATAGGCCTTCCACACTCCTTGTAAACACCATTGTATTGCTTGTGTGAAATGGGAAAATTTGTCAGGCCTTTCGCTCTCCTTGCTCAAAAGAGACCTGCCAGTAGCGCTCTTTCGAGAAGTCACGTTAGAAGGAAAAGCAATATAAATATCAACTTTAAATAAAAAAGCCTAAGGGCCGTTTTCTCAATGTCCGGTTAAGCACTAATCGGAACTTTAACCGGGGGTTAGCAAAAAAGCATTTTCTCAATGTTCGGTTAGGTCTTAAGTTTCGGTTAAGTTAACAGCAAGTTGCGGTTCCGGTTAGTTGCTAATCAGAAGAACAGCTGTGTAGTGTAAAAAATAATTATATATTTTATAGTTTAAAAATGGATAGAATTTCGAACATTTCGTTTATTTTCTAACTTAAATTCGAACCAAAATATAAAAAAAGACAATACGCAGAGGCGTGATTACGTAGAAGATTACGGCACTTTCTTTATATGCACTGAAGTTGTTGAAGCACTCTGTTGCGTTTTTTAATTATTTATTAATTAATCCTTGTCAGATATTCACATAAAAAAATTAACAAACAGGCTAATATGCAGCTAATATGCAGTTGAGCGTATTCACAATTGAAAAAATTCACAATTAATGACTTAACCGACAGTTGCTTAACCGACACTTGGTGAAAACGAAACTGTTTTTTTAGTTATCGTACGGTTAGCTAACTCCCGGTTAAGAGCTTGACTAACCGATTATTGAGAAAACGGCCCTAACAGTTTTAGATTTGAACCATGGTCCTCTCATGCGGCGGCCCGACATTTTACCCACTCGTCTACCGTGGTTGTTAAGAATCAATTGCTTGTTTTGCATCAATACAAATGAAAGCAAGCTTTCGGGAGCCCGGGTTCGACACCCAACTCGGACAAAAAATATTTTTTTTGTTGGTTTTTTTAAATCTAAATCTTTTTACAAAACTGTTTTGTGTATTTAAAATTTTTTTTTTTTAATTTTTTTATAAATTTTCTTCATAAAAAATATAAGAAAAGACTTGGAGTTTTTCCATGTATATATATTTTTATATATGTAATTTAATATGTAATATGTTAATTTTCGGGAGACAGGGTTCGATACGCAACTCGGAAAAAAAATTTTTTTTGTTGTTATTTTTTAATTCTGCATTTTTTTTACAAACTGTTCTGTGTATTAAAAATTTTTGTTGGAATTTTTTTTGTAAATTTTTTCATATAAAATAATATGAAAAGAATCAGAACCTTCAAAAAGTAGGCCTTACAGAAGTACTCAGCAAAGCAGTGATCATGGAAGGTGTATTGACGCCATTAATAGCAATGCTAGCATGCCTTCTTTTGCGAAGTACTCGCTAAAATGCCCACTGGGAATCTGCTCGAAGCACATCAATCTCACTGTTACGTGACTGTTTCTACTAAAACACACCACCCTAGTAAAGGAACTTCGTTTTGAAAATTGATCAGGAAATCCTTACTTAAAAAATGTACTGATATAAAATAGGCAAACTAATTTAAATAAAACCGGGTCAGGTCACCCGATCATGAAAACAACTTTATCATAAATTGATAATGACTCCTTAATTAAAGACAGCCTCAGAAAAATCTGATTACCACCTGATTATATATTCCTTAAAAGCTTCCTTAAAAATACATAATTATCATATCCGGTCCATATCCGTACTTACATGAGGTCCACTTAAGAGATTTCCATTCGGGTGGGTTAAAATAAATTTTTACAAAAACGCATACTGAAACAGTGAAAGAATTATTAGTTTAAATAGTTTTACAGGAACTTATAGGAAAAAAGTATGACCTTTTTCTCAATATTGCGAATAAAAAATAAAAATGAAAAGTCACGCTCAAAAACAATAATAATGAAATTGAATAATTGAAAATATGAACAATAATAATGAAAACAAAGAAATCAACAATAAATATATTTTGTAATAAAAACTCCCTTATTGAAAATCCTTGCTAGAGGACTGGTTTATGTACATATTTGCTCCATAAATGAATGAATAAATGATAGCATTTAAATCAGATTTTTTTATCTTCTTGCTGAATGATTCACTCAAGTGCAATAAATGCGATTGAGCTACCTAGCAACCTTCAGCAACAATTCGAATGGACTGTAATAAAAAGGCTTTGTATGAAAATGTCCTTTATAAAAAATAAAAACTCATTGATAAAAACGAGCCCGTTTTTTCATGAATGAAAAAGTATTTTTGTTTTGAATTGTTACAAAAAAGTCGAGTAACAAAGTAAAGGAAATCATTGTCAGTTTCATAAATAATGCAAACATATAAAATACAGACAATGATAAAAATGCAATTCGAACAACAAAAATAACAAAAGTAAATAAAACATTTTCTAACGAACAACAGAACTTGAATCTATGCTGAACCTACAATTGTGCGCAATGTTACGGAGTTTAGTGCGCATCCTTTTGTAAGTTTCTTCAATTAATGCAATTAATATCCTGTTTGTGTGAACTCAACATTTAGCCTTGTTTGTTTGTTTGTGTGTTTGTGTGTGTGTGTTTCTTTCAATTGGCATTGATCTGCCGCGTTTGCGCAAAGTGCTCGAACACCTGATGATTTATGTGAATGAGCAATTTACGCATCCTTATCATAAAAATCACAATTGTTACAACGTGAGAGCCACTCTTTTTAAAAGGAAATCGATTTTATGCTCTGTTTGTGTCTAGAGTTTTAGTTTTGTTGTTATTATTTAATGTAACAAATTCAATGGATATAATTTGAGATTCATATATAGTTATTTCATTGAGGACATATTATATTCTGAGGAAATTGTATCCTTTTTCCTCGATATGTTTTATAATACATAATAACAAATTTATCTTGGAATTGCTGAAATTTTTAAACTTGTGTGAGTGACATATTTTTAAGAAATCCGAGTATTATACAAATGCTCTAGAGAAAAAATGGCTAAACACAAAAAATCATAATAAAAAAACTATACTGGCATTTACAAGACAAGTTTGCTAAAAGCTAAAAAAAATGTCTTATCTGCCTTCCTGTAAGCCGAAAAATCAAAAAAAGAACATTTTTTTCTAACTTATATTTTTTTTTTAAAACTGTTGACTGTCTGCGAGAGTACGCTGAAGTCGCTACAGTCTCTATTTAAGCATGAATATTCCGCAGTTATCAGTTTATAGTGTTGCACATTTCCGGGAAACCAGTCACGAAGGACATTCTTTGACTTGGCCATCATCCTTTTTTCCGCGCCTCAATTTCTATTTTAGCATTTCTAATGGCTTTATGATGTTTTGAGTTGCAATTAAATTTAAGCGGCTTTTATTTAGATAAACTGGCTTTCGACTCTTCAATACTACCTACTAAATGACTTTATTGTGTTTCTTATTTAAGTAGAGTTGCCATCATTATGTGTGTGTTCTTCTTGCTTTTTTTGTTTTTCAAAAGAGGCGCGCGCTATATTCTCTTGTGGAATTTAAATATTAGTCAAATCTTTGAGTTTGAAAGCCATTTGTTTTTGAAATTTTAATGACTTCGCGAAGAATCCTAATTGCTATTGAATTCAGAGAAAACAAGATGTTAAGGATAGATGGACAAAATCTTTTTATGACTCAAAGGTCAGCTATTTGAAGGAAATTGTTTTAAACCGTGATAATAAACTAAAATCATGCTATCCTAAGCTTAAAACAAACAAAATCCTATATAAAAACTACCCAAAGCAACTCACTTAACTAATTTTCTTACCAAAAACTATATAAATTTGTTTTACTTGGGTATTTAATTTTAATAATATTGTGCTTTTGTTTTTAGCTCTTTAAAGTGTATAAGTGATTTAAATTTATTAAAATATTAACATAAATTAACTCAATTTTCTTTGTTATTTTTTTGTATTGTTACATTTGCAAAATTGCCAATTTAATTTGTGTATTTTACTTTTAGTTTTTCTTTTACTTTTAATGCTTCGCTCTAATTTGAGTTTCAGTGAGTGAAAATAATGAGTAATTAAAAAAACAATTTGTTTAACTAAGACTGAACAAAGATCGAATAACGGCAGTATTCTAATCATGCGTTTGCAGTACTTTTTTAACCAAACATCGGCCCAACAGCAGCCGGACTTGGATCGAACAGTGGCCGGACAAGGGTTACTTATTATAAATATGTATTAAATATACATATGTATATTAGGGTGTTTTTTTTTACTTTTTTGTAATATTTTCAGATTTTTTTCAGCTTCAACACTTCCTTGTGACCCAGGGACTACACTGTATAAATCTAAAAAAATTGGCAAAGGCTTAGAGAGGGCGCTTTTTGATTTTAGATTTCCCATATGATTTGTGTGGGCAAAAATCTATTTTGAAGGTTCATGGAAAATTTAATCTCTAGATCTTATATATTAATAGGCAAACATCAAATGTTGTCGTACACTTTTTCGATATTAATTTTAGAATAAGGGCAATGAAACTTATATCATTCGAAAGGTACTACGCTCTATATGTGCAGAATCATTTTAAATTTTAAGATTTAACCTCTGACCCGAAATATTAACGTTGAAAGTTTGTATTATTTTTAGTAAGGAATCTCAGGGCAAGGAAGAGGTAGAATGGTGAATGAGGTGTCAAATGAAAGATCTGGCTGCACAGTATGATTACATTTTAGATTGGTGACCTTCGACTTGAAATATGAGCGTACAAACAGCATTTAATAAATATAAAAGCTAAACTGCAACAGATGGGAGAATCTAATGTAAGAGGAAATTTTAGACATTGATAAGGTGTGCAAAAAATACTTCCAACGTTTTGCGCCATATCTTACGGATACTCTACAATAAGCATTTTTGTATACAACAAGAGTGAATATATATTGTGATAGTGAAATTTCTTACAAATAGTAAAGTCTTAAAAATTTCCGTTATTTTGAGATGAAAATATTTGTGATAGCTCGAAAACTTTAAATGTTTTCAGTACAACGTATTTTTGTATGAAACGACATTGGTTCAGAAATATAACGGTATACGAAAGCTTTGTTGGTAATATTTTTTTCGGATAATATGTTAAAAAAAAATGCCCGTTATAATGACATCAAAACTATTGAGATATCTCAAAAAATGTAAATTTCCTTAGTACAACGTGTTTCCTTGAAGCAGGGTCATCGCCTCAGAATGAGAAAAAAAAACGATTGAAATTTCAAGTTTTGATTTTGCAAGCAAATATCTTGGCCATTTTTCAATCGATTTTCATCAAATTTTCTTTGGCTGAAAATCAATTAATTGACTTCTGAGAAATAAGAAAAGATTAACCGCTATCTCACCAATTCAATGTTTTATATGGTTTTAAAAATAAAGGGTGTCCCAACAAGAACGCAATTTTTAAATTTGGCGCCATTTGAAGTGTCATTGTTTGACATTAGAACAATTGTTATTGTTTGCTAGTAGAAGGTACGAGGTTAGTAAAAATGGAGCGCTACACGAATGAACAACGCATTCTCATTTTGAAATTGTTTTACCAAAATGGTGAAAGTTTTGCGGCTACAGTTCGCAAATTGCGATCAATTTGGGGTCAAAATAATGCTCCAAAAGAGTCAACTGTAAAGAGATTAATGGATAAATTTGCCGAAACTGGGTCTGTTAGTGATGTAAAGACAACAACGCGCCTTCGAGCAGGTCGATCGACCGAAAATGTCGCAGCTGTACGTGATGGTGTCGCTCAAACTCCATCCACCTCAATTCGACACCGAGCTCAGCAGATTGGTGTCTCCAAATCCACTATGCAGCGAATTTTGACGAAAGATTTACATCTTCATGCATACAAAGTTTAATTGACTCAGGAACTGAAGCCAGCTGACCATGGACAGCGAAGGGAGTTCGTTAATTGGGTATTGGAGAGACAACATGAAAATGCTGCTTTTGCCGCTAAAATCATCTTCAGTGACGAGGCCCATTTCCATCTTGATGGCTTCGTCAATAGGCAGAATCGTCGCATTTGGTGTGAGGAAAATCCTCGAGTGATTCACGAGAAGCAAATGCATCCTCAACGTGTCACTGTGTGGTGTGGTTTTTGGGCTGGAGGAATCATTGGACCTTTTTTTTATGAAAATGAGGCAGGTCAAGCGCAAACAGTCAATGGTGTTCGGTATCGTGAAATGATAACCAGTTTTTTCTTGCCTAGAATTGAAGAAATGAATGTGGAGGGCATGTGGTTCCAACAAGACGGCGCCACATGTCATACAGCCAGAGAAACAATTCAATTGCTGCATCAGTCATTTCCCGGTCGTGTTATTTCGCGTTTTGGAGATCAGAATTGGCCGCCTAGATCGTGCGATTTAACACCATTAGATTTTTTTCTTTGGGGTTTTTACGCGAATAAGCCGACGACGACTCAAGCCTTAAAAGAGGAAATTGGACGCTGCATTAATGAAATGCCGCAGCGTTTATGCAAAACGGTCATTGAACATTTCATTAAAAGACCGCGTGTATGCCAGCAAAGCCGCGGCGGCCATCTGCACGATATATTGTTCCATACTCATTCTGTCTACTTTACGATATAATAAAGTTTCACGATTTTTTTTTTAAATATCTGTGTTTTATTTAAAATTTAAAAATTGCGCTCTTGTTGGGACACCCTTCAAAAATACTCAGTTTTTGCTCAAAAAATAGGCCAAACGTTTTTGTTGTAATTTTTTTCTTATAAAATTTTTTTCCACACTCTTTTATATGACATATCATTTATTAGCAAAAATCGCTTCATTATGACACATAATGCAAAAAACAGTTTCTATCATCGAAAATCATTAGCACCTTATGATTTTTTTGATAAAAATTAAATTTTTCAAAATGTTGTTTTTATATTTTCTACAAAGCTCAACAGCTTAAAAACAACTTCTGTGAAAAAATTTCCAAATATTTCAAACCACTCCAAAGTTATATACACAAATCTATGTTCTAAGCCATTTCGTTATTTATAAAAATATATAAAAATAGGCGTAGGAGAAACAGTTCTTCCGTGTTTCTGAACCGATTTTGATAATTTTTTTAAATAAATTAGAGTAGGGAGACCTGAAATATGAGCATTGAAAGAATATTTTTGAAGTAAAACCTAAACTATAAGAAATGGAAGAACATGGCGTTGGAGGAAATTTTAGATATTAATACAATGTAGGAAAAACATTTTTCGCTGTCTCTTACGGATACCCTACAAGCATTTTTTATAATACATTTTTTTAATTTACAAATAGTAAATTGTGAAAAATTTTGATATAAAAGTTATGACGATATCCCGAAAACTGTTGCTTTCTCTCGAAACTTAATATTTTCTTAGTACAGCACATTTACTTAAGGCAAGGTCAGAATGAGAAAAACGATTGAAATTTCAGAAAGTTGGTCGAATTTCGAACACAGGTGATACTAGTATAAAAAAACTGAATGAAAAAATAAATACTACTACAACTACTTTTTGTTTTTTTATTACACAAAAAATTTTATTAATCGGTTATTATTCACAGATCTATGGCTTACTTCTCAAAATTATCTAATGATATTAATACTTTTTCTCAAAAATATTTTGCTAAATCTTCATAATTTTTTTTTTATTATTTCAGTTACATTGTACTAGGGAAGTCAATCCCGGGATCCCGGGACAATTTAAGCCCTTTCAAATCCCAGGATTGTCTTTCCTGGATCCCAGGATTTTTAAATAAAAAATTTCTATTACAAATATTCATGTTAATGCAAACATTTAATTTAAAATTGATATGAATATAGAATTAGAAAAAACTTCTATTGATGCTGAAAAAGATTGTTAGGACGATGAGTGTGAATAACTGGAGCAAAGACTTTGCTAAGTTTTAGAAGAATTTTCAACATCGTGAAGTCAGCTATGTATTTAAAAATTTTGTTTTATGGTGAATGCAATCGTGATAGAATCATAACGGTGCTTCTAATCAGCGGGTTAAATTTGTAATAATGTTCGAACAAAACTCTCCAATAAAAAAATAAAACGAGTTGATCTGCTAAATATATTACTTTAAAAATGTATTTAAAATAAAATATTTAATTTAAAAAGTCTTTTCCAACCTTAATTTGCCTTAAACATAAGATGTTCTGTCTTTTTTTATATTTTTGGTTCTTTAACCCCTTCACTGGCTAGGCTAAACTAAGAACAAAATAATTTTTTTGAGGTAATATTCCTACCATTTAGGCCCTTAAAAAATTAAATAAAAACATTTCTTTCATTTTAACCTGCGCTACTTTCGTTTTACAAGCTTGTACAGAGAAAAAATTCTTTTGCTCCTGTTCGGGACAAAGTCTTTTTTTTTGTCTTGGTTTTTTAAGCCCTCTTAATATTCAAATATCATTAAAACCATGAAAAGATAAGAAAATATAAATTTGATCTTTGTCTATTTGATTTTTTCTTATAAAATAAGCCTAACAAATTTTTTTTTGCTTTTTTTCGCCACAAAATCGAAAATCCAACTGACTTTAATGTCAAATATATCTCTAAACTTTTTTAAAATGTTGGTTAATTTTTTTTTCATATAAACGATTTGATTTAAAAAAGCTTTGCAAAATAAATACAAATAAAAATTACTTTCCGAAGTGTCCAATATATTTGGCAAATCCACTGAAAGGGTTAAATTAATACAATGTGCTAGTCATTAATATTATTTAAGGTTTTTGTGTTTTTTAACAATAAGGCCATTCACAATTGTGTGGTATAGTAGTATGGTTTTTTTGTTGCCATAGTTGATTGAAAATCACAATATGAGCACCCTTTAAAATAGAATTTGTGGTTGGGAACCTCCCACTATAGCTTTTTGTTACTATGCAAATAAATGAACTAACCAATTTGATATATTTTATTAATATAGGGTATAAAAAAGTTTTACTTGCATTTTGAGCTTCTTTAATTTTTGCAGTTAAAAAATAACTGGCAACCGAACAGTTGTTTATGGAACTTCAAAAACCGCATTTTATGTAAAACAAGAAAACATATAAAAACCGCTTGGTAAAGTGTGGTACAAAACCACGGGTTTTTAACTACACTGAAAACCACGCAGTTGTGAATATCCTTGATGTGTTTTTTTTTTGTTATGTTTTTGTTACTTTATAAATGAATTAATTTACATTTTTAGTTTTAAGTAATAAATAACAAAAAAATGTACTAAAAATGTTTTGAAGTATTTACTTCTTAAAATATTCAATCCCGAACTAATCCCGGGATCGAGAAAAGCTTTCGGGATTGGACTCCCTACAATGTATGTTTATCTTCAAATTCAGACAATGACTGTTTCAGGCCTATATTAAAAAAAATAATAATGTCTTTTGGATAATATCGTACAAGTAGTTTTTTCACTTTTACTAGCAAGTTTTATAAATTTTGACGAATCGCATATTAAAATATTATGGGTTAATATATACCTTTAAAAATGTGTAAGTCTAGGCTTTAAAATGAGCTATATATCTACTTTTTAATTTTTTCGAGCGAACTTCTTTGGTATTGCAAAAGTTAGCCCTTTTATAAAGTAATCTAATAAATTTCCAATAACAATATTATAAATAATCCAATAACATTTTATTATGAACAATATATTTAAGGTTTAAATTAAGAATAAGGATAAGAAAACTAGCAATGATATAAAACGTAGAAAAAATTACATGTTTTTTATTTTATCAAAGTTCAGCTAAATACTAAAAATAATACTTGTTGTACCATTTATTTAAAAAAACTCATCATTAGCTTATTTTTTATTTAATATTGCCTTAAATTAGTAGTGTTTGAGTTTTAAGACGAGGGGAACTGGAATATTAAAAAAAAAAAAAATGTGAAATAACAAAATGTTTTTGAGGAAAAGAATTATTTTCATTAGATAGCTTTGAGAAGTAAGCCATAAATCAGTGAATAATAACTGAATATTAATGAAATTTTTTGTATGATGAAGAAGACAAAAAGTTACGTATTAATTTTTTAATTCACTTTTTTGCATTTAGGGCTTTTTTTCCATGAATCCTTAAAATGGTTTTTCCCCCATACAAATTGTATGCAAAAACTAAAATCAAAAATCGCCACCTCTAAACCTTAACCGATTTTTTTAAGACTTTCTGTGAAAAAAATATGGCAATGAAATACAAAAACCCTCGGCCAAAGACAAAAGTTATGTCGCAGAAAAAAACTAAAGATGCAGAAAAATTTGTTTTGACAAGGTGTATTTAAAAATAAATAAGGCCAGTGAGATTAAAAAATGTATGTACTAAATAAAATTTTTTAACATGGGCCGATTTGATGAAACTAAGATTTTACATGGTTTATTTAAAGGAAAAAACAAGTCTTTTGGTATTTTTTCTCTGTGAATAAAACTACCTTTTTGGCTTTTGTGTAGTTTTTCCAAATTAGCTTTTTACTAACTGTAACGAGTCAATTTGTTTCTTTGCTTTTTGAATTTTCCTTTCGAGTGTTTGGATCTCTAAATAATTTTTTTTTAATTAGTTAAAAAAAAAAGAAAATAAAAAAAAATTGTTTACAGATTTAGATATTTGAGGGGAGGATTTAGAAAGCAAAGAATTAATTAAATATTAAGAGAAAAAATCATTTAAGAAAAACAAAACAAAACAATGTCTTGTGATGGTTGAAAATATGTTTGCGCAAACTTGATGTTCGATCAGTCAACAAACTCTGACTGTTTGACAGAGTATCCCTGGTTTATTTTCTCTACATCAAGTCTATTTGTTATACCTACAAAAAAAAAAAAAAAAAAAAAAAAGGAAAGAGAAAGAATGTTGACATGCTAAAACGTCAAGTCAAACTTTTTCTTTCCGCCTCGAGTTCCTGAAACGAAAAATACTTACCTCGTGCACTCTCCCAGTTCTGAAAATTTAATCTTGGTTTTAAATTAAAATCAGTAAAAGTTTAATTTTAAAGAAACAATATCTAAGAAATAAATTAAAAACATTTTTTGGTGAAGTGGTTGATTTAATTCTACTGGACGTCCAATCGGTTCTAAAATACCATAAAGGTTGTCCGAATCAGCCCAAATTCAACAAAAGGATTTTGATTGTTGGATTTTAGTTACATCCAACGTGCTTAACATTAAATCAAACCTTACCATCGGTAACCACCCGACTGCCCTCAGCTGGTTTGGACCTTGGACCATGTGGGAAAGCTAACCTCATCAATCCTCATAGCAACAATCATGCTACTTCGAAACATTGTTTCGATTCTAATTTAATATTTGCAACCAACGTTTGGCTTAATAAAAAAAAAAAAAAAAAATAGATATAAATTCATTAAAATAAAACAATCACACCTATAAGCATAGAAAAAAAAAACTCATTGGTTAAGACATTATTTTTAAGATTAAAAGAAAAAAATTAATAATTTAATCATAAGAAATTAGGAATATCAAATCATAAGGAAGTGAAGCAATTAAATTTTAACTAACTTCACCCGAAACAAAAACAAAAAAAAAAAAAAAAAAACAAACAACATTAAAGAGAAGGTAAAATAATATTATACTTAAATAATTCCCTCTCTATAAAGCAAACGCTATAAACGTGAAGATCATCATGCACCGCAAACAGATCTGTATGCTGCTCATGACTTGGTAAGTGACGACTTAAAATACCATATTATTTTGCCTTAACATAAAATTGAAGAAATTTACTTTTGCATATATGTGTATATACCTATATTCAGAAAACAAAACAACAAAAAAAAAAAAAAAAAAACATAGTCATAAATACTAGAAAAGATAAAAACGTAAAATTATCTTACTGAAGTTAAAATTTTTGTTGCTATTCCCTTTCTTTCAATCGTGCCTAAGCACGTAATCCAAGCTTTGCAGTGATTTAGTTTGTTAAGCTTAATTTCAATTGTATAAATTCCATTTTGTTCCTTCATAGTAAGGTGTTCAGAGAGCCAGCCTCGCTGACGTTGTTTTTGTACCTTTTATAAGAAATTCATTGATTATTGTTTACTACGTTTTACAATTATTTGTTTTGCTATAATGTTTCGCAATTTTGCTATTTTTAAGACAACGAAATGAAACAAAAGAGAAAATATAAAAGAAACATAAAAAGAATAATAAAACTACTAATAAATGATTAATATGGAGTAATTTGGTGCATTTTTTTTTTTTTTGCGATGGGTGGGTAAACAAAGAGGAGATGAGAGGGGTTCTCAGACGAATATACTTTGGTTCAGTTAAAGAGAACATGGTTGGGTTAAGGGCAAGACGAGATTTTAACATCCAAATCTCGAACTGGTTGTTGAGCGATGCATATGTAAATATATAGTTTCAATATAAAATTTGTTTTTTGTTTCTTTACTTCTTTCATCAAGCACGTATTCCTTATGATAAGTATACTTCTCTTCAGTGCAGCAAGTTCCCTCCCCACCGGCGAGTTCTAGCCCAAAACCTTTACGTGCTGATCGCTACATTGGAGAAGACGTTTAAAGATACTTTTTTCATTACAATGGCGCCCAACGTGGGGCTAGAGGTTAATAAGTATGACTACATACTAAAGTTTAGATACTACTTTCAACTCGGTGTCAATCCTCTTCCTCAATATTTATACTTCTTTTCTATATTTTTATCTTTCCTTTTTTTTTTTTTTTTTTTTGCGTTACAGTTTGAAGATAGGTGAATTTTTCTGGAATTCAAAGATGATAAGTTTTAACAATCATTATTTGACCGATGATGAAATCTAGTTAACAAATTTTTAACGCCATCAAGCCAATTGTGTTTTTCTTTTAGCAGATGAGTTTTATTATTTAGCATATGTGTTTTAAAATAAATAGATCTGGAATATAGTGAAATTGTTTAGATAAACAGATTCATTGTCCGATTTATTTGGCTTAAAATATAGGTCTATGGTAAAATCAGAATTGCTCCTCTTTCTCTATCTTTTCTTATGCATCGATTTCTTGGACACCAGTTTTCATTTCCTTTTGTTTACCCATTATGCCAAAAAAAAAAAAAACACAAAACATTATAACAGAGTAATAATAAAAAGAAATTAATTTATAGTTGTAAAAATGTTTCTTTAATAGTATTGAGAATACTTAATATCGCATTGAAAGATTTGTTAGCTTTACGCCACCGGGTTTACTTTAATTTTGTTGTGGAAATAATAAATCTATAAAATGACAGTTCGACATACTGGTGAAAATTTGCCTCATTCATTTGTTGGACATAGTGAAATGGTCTGCAGTATTTGCAATCTAATTTTAGAAGGTTCGACACCTTTAGTATCCACCCGATGCAAACATATTTTTCATAAAAGTTGTATTTTAGATTGGCTTAGCGCGTCATCTACGTGTCCCTTTTGTCAGGCGGCTGTTACAAAGAATAGCTTATTAGAATACGATTTTCCTTTAAACGGAAATTATGTTCAATCCAATACTGGCACTATACCGAAATCTAATGAAAGAGTCTTGTTAACGCGACAGCAAAAGAGAAATCTCAACTCCAATGCTAATCGACATCTTTCTTTATCTCCAACAATGAATAACAATAATCTTCTCAGTTCTAACTTAGCCAACCAAACTGTCAATTCTGAAAGTAATTTAGAAAACCGTATTTATTCAAACATTGAAAAACGTATTCAGACCGAAATGGCGGAAATGCATTCTGTCATTTCAAAGTTAAGTCAACAATTGACGCAACTGAATGTAAATAATACTCAAGAGCCCGTTTGGCCAAGGGAGTCTTTTCCAGCATTAATACGTCCATCAGTCTCGCGAAACTCAAATCCTCCATCCTTTCAAGAGAACCGTGAACGAAGTTCTGCTTCATCTTGTGCGCTCACTAATAGTAGTAAAGTTGCAAATTTAGTTAGTAATTGGAACATAACCTTTAATGGTCATCATTCTGGCTTATCAGTTGAGAAATTTATTTATATGATCAATGCACTAACAAAAGATAGCTTAGGTGGAGACTTTAAGCTGTTGTGTGAACATAGTCATATGCTGTTTACGTCCAAAGCCAAGGATTGGTACTGGCGTTACCGTAGATCCGTACCTAGAGTAGAATGGAAACCCCTCTGTGAAGCATTAAAAGTTCACTTCAGTGACCATTTGACCGATATGGATGTGCGTGAGCTAATGCGAGACCGTAAACAACAATTAAATGAGAGCTTTGAAGATTTCTATAATGCTTTGCTGCAGCTGTGTGATAGGCTACGTTGTCCGATTAGTGAAAATGAACTCGTCGAAATTTTGCGAAGGAATCTTAGGCCTCACTTGAGAAAAGAATTATTTTATCTACAAGTCAATTCAGTTTCACATTTGCGAAGTTTAGTCTTGCGAAGAGAAGCTTTAAGTACAGAGCTAGAACGAAGTAAAAAAGTTTTCGGAAAGCATGTTGATGAGGTAGCTGTAGAAAATTTTGATTCGGAGGAAGACGAACTGTCCGAAAAGATCTGTGAAATAAGGAATAGAAAAGAAGAAAAAGATACAGACCTTAGAGCGTTAAATTGTTGGAATTGTCGAAAAGATGGTCATAGGTATATAGATTGTTTAGAGGCTCGGACAATTTTTTGTTATGGATGTGGAGCCGCGAACATGTATAAGCCCCAATGTTCAAAGTGTCAGGGAAACTTGAAAGCGAGTCGCAGCCACAACACCAGCCTGCGCTCGTAAATAACGAAGAATCAGATTCATACAAAGAAAGTCTACCAAAGTATGAAATCTTAAGTAGAAATTTTTCTAAAGATTTCAATGTTAGAGAGAGTGTTCCTAAACCAGTGTTATATCCTTTAAGACCGTATCATGTCCGTGTTAGATTATATGAGGAAGCAAGACAACGAATACTGTGCGACTCTTTAGCAAATGTGTCTGTTGAAAAATCAAACAAAATTAAAGCTTCAAAACGAAATACTCTTCGTATTCGAAATTTTTATAATAGAATTAGAGCTAATAAGTTTAAATTTAAATCTAGTATTGCCGCGATAAATAAATCAAAAAATGACTTTAGACCTTATGTGCAAGTAGAAGTTTTTGGAATGAATTTGTTTGGTCTTTTAGATTCAGGAGCGTCAGTGTCGTGTTTGAGTGGTTCAGCTGCTAAAGAATTTTTAAAACGCGAGATTTCATTTCGAAAGTATTCTAATTTTGTAGAAACAGCTGGAGGCCAGCGATATAATGTGCTAGGTAAAGTTATAGCGGATATAACTTTTCGAGGTGAAATAAAATCTATCGAATTATTAATAGTCCCAGAACTGAAACAAGATCTCTATCTCGGTGTAGATTTTTGGAACAGTTTTGGATTCCTTAAACAAATTCTGGATAATGTTTGTTCTAATATAAAAATTGATGAATTAAGCCAAGTTTGTGAACCAACTAATCTGAGTGTCGATCAACAGAAAAAATTAAAAGGTATAATATCTTTGTTTCCGAATTTTGATATAGAAGGCTTGGGAATAACTCCTGTTCTCAAACATACTATTGAAGTCGAACAGGGTACTAAGCCTATAAAACAAAGATATTTTTCAGTGTCACCTGCCATTGAGAAAAAGATTCATGGTGAAGTTGATCGAATGCTTGAGCTTGGGGTCATAGAACTTGCGCCACCAAATTGTTCATGGAGTAGTCCAGTAGCCATCGTTCAAAAGGAGGGAAAGATAAGGCTTTGCTTAGATTCGAGAAAGTTGAATAGTGTAACAGTCAAGGATGCGTATCCGCAACCAAAAATAAATGGCATTATTTCTCGACTTCCTAAAGCTGAGTTTATTAGTTCTCTAGATTTAAAGCATGCATTCTGGCAAATTGGCCTGGAAGAAAATTCACGTGACTTCACTGCTTTCACAGTACCTAACCGGCCTTTGTATAGATTTAAGGTAATGCCATTCGGCCTAACCAATGCTCCACAAACAATGTGTCGTTTAATGGACTGTATTATACCAGCTCATCTTCAAAATCAAGTTTTTGTTTATTTGGATGATTTACTTTTAGTTAGTAGCAGCTTTGAGGAGCATATATCTTTGCTTATAGAAGTTGCTCAGCTTTTACGAAAATCAGGGTTAACGTTAAATATAAACAAGTGTAAATGGTGTGTAAAAGAAGTGCGCTATTTAGGTTATATTATTGGAAATGGTTGCATGAAACCGGATCCAAATAAAATATCCGCAATAAGCGATATTTCAGTACCACGTTCAGTCCGAGAAGTTCGTAGCTTCTTAGGTCTTGCTGGCTGGTACCGCCGTTTTATAGATAATTATGCATCTCTAACAGCTCCTCTTACTGATCTAACTAAAAAGGTAAAATCTTTCCAATGGAATCCAGAAGCGCAAATCGCATTTGAAAAAATTAAAGAAAGGTTAACTTGTGCACCGGTTTTGGTTACACCGGATTTCGAACGCCCCTTTATCATATCGTGTGATGCATCGAAAACAGGTGTAGGCGGCGTGCTAGCGCAAGAAGATGACGAAGGTTCTGAAAGACCTATCGCCTTCTTTTCCCACAAACTTAATCGCGCTCAGCAAAATTATTCGATCACTGAGTTGGAATGTTTGGCAGCTCTACTTAGTATTGAAAAGTTTAGAGAGTACGTCGAAGGACACGAGTTTAAGGTCATAACTGATCACGCTAGTCTTCGCTGGCTTATGCGTCAGACAGATCTTAATGGTCGACTCGCTCGATGGTCTTTGAAGCTTCAGGGCTTTAGGTTTTCCATAGAACATCGGAAAGGAAGTTTGCATGTTGTCCCAGATGCTCTTTCTCGTTTGCCCTTCGAAAATATAGATAGTGTCGAGATTATCATGCCAGAAGTAGATCTTAAATCTGAAAATTTTTCCTCGCCATCGTACTTACAGCTTTGTAAACATATCCAAAACAATCAAGATCGTTTGCCGGATCTCAAAGTTATCGACGGTTTTGTGTACAAGCGCACTGAATTTAATAGAGGTGATGAAGTTTCCGAGGGTTCGTCATGGAAGTTGTGGATCCCACAGGGACTCACCTCTTGTGTGATTGAACGCTCGCACAGCCCGCCGATGTCTGCACATGGTGGAATTGGTAAAACGCTGGAGAAACTGAAACGAAATTTCTTTTGGCCCAACATGGCAAAAGAGGTGAAAAATTTTGTTTTGAATTGTGACATTTGTCGCCAGAGTAAAGCACCAAACACTGTTTTAAGACCACCTATGGGAGCACAAAGTAAATCTTTTCGACCATTTCAACGGCTCTATATGGATTTGATTGGCCCATACCCACGGTCTAAGTCAGGAAATGTGGGAATTTTTATTGTGCTTGACCATTTAACAAAGTTTCCGCTACTGAAACCCCTACGAAAATTTTCAGCTTCATCAATTATTGATTTTCTAGAAACAAATGTTTTCCATATTTTCGGAATACCCGAAATCATAATAACGGATAATGGATCGCAATTTAAGGCAACAATTTTTGAACAATTTCTTTCTAAGTACGGTATCAAACATACGTTTACAGCTATATATTCCCCACAATCGAACAACTCTGAGCGCGTTAACAGATCAGTTATTGCTGGAATACGATCATATTTGTCAAAAGACCAAAGGTTATGGGATTCTAATATAAGCCAGATTGCCGTAGCACTGAGAAGTTCTTATCATAGCTCAATTGGCTATTCCCCGTATTACGTCTTATTTGGACAACAAATGATCACGCATGCTGATTCATACGAAATATTGCGAAAGCTTAGTTCATTGGAAGAAGGTGAAAATATATTAGATACCACTGAAAGACTACAATTAATTAGGGAAAATGTCATGAAAAGTATAGACAAAGCTTATAATATTAACAGAAAAGTTTATAATCTTCGTTCTAGAGAAATTAAATTTGTCGAAGGAGAGATAGTGTTCCGAAGAAATTTTGCACAAAGCAATAAGGCTATTAATTTTAATGCTAAGTTAGCGCCGAAGTTCCTCAAAGCTAAGGTATATAAAAAGATTGGAAATAGCTATTATGAACTCATAGACTTAGAAGGAAAAAGGTTGGGAGTTTTTCATGCAAAAGATCTCCAACGTCATTCTGCCATGCAATAGCTAAACAACCACGTTTTCCAGAGGATTTGATATCGTAATCGATCTCAAAATCATCTGTTTTGTAACGAGTCAATTTGTTTCTTTGCTTTTTGAATTTTCCTTTCGAGTGTTTGGATCTCTAAATAATTTTTTTTTAATTAGTTAAAAAAAAAAGAAAATAAAAAAAAATTGTTTACAGATTTAGATATTTGAGGGGAGGATTTAGAAAGCAAAGAATTAATTAAATATTAAGAGAAAAAATCATTTAAGAAAAACAAAACAAAACAATGTCTTGTGATGGTTGAAAATATGTTTGCGCAAACTTGATGTTCGATCAGTCAACAAACTCTGACTGTTTGACAGAGTATCCCTGGTTTATTTTCTCCACATCAAGTCTATTTGTTATACCTACAAAAAAAAAAAAAAAAAAAAAAAAGGAAAGAGAAAGAATGTTGACATGCTAAAACGTCAAGTCAAACTTTTTCTTTCCGCCTCGAGTTCCTGAAACGAAAAATACTTACCTCGTGCACTCTCCCAGTTCTGAAAATTTAATCTTGGTTTTAAATTAAAATCAGTAAAAGTTTAATTTTAAAGAAACAATATCTAAGAAATAAATTAAAAACATTTTTTGGTGAAGTGGTTGATTTAATTCTACTGGACGTCCAATCGGTTCTAAAATACCATAAAGGTTGTCCGAATCAGCCCAAATTCAACAAAAGGATTTTGATTGTTGGATTTTAGTTACATCCAACGTGCTTAACATTAAATCAAACCTTACCATCGGTAACCACCCGACTGCCCTCAGCTGGTTTGGACCTTGGACCATGTGGGAAAGCTAACCTCATCAATCCTCATAGCAACAATCATGCTACTTCGAAACATTGTTTGGATTCTAATTTAATATTTGCAACCAACGTTTGGCTTAATAAAAAAAAAAAAAAAAAATAGATATAAATTCATTAAAATAAAACAATCACACCTATAAGCATAGAAAAAAAAAAACTCATTGGTTAAGACATTATTTTTAAGATTAAAAGAAAAAAATTAATAATTTAATCATAAGAAATTAGGAATATCAAATCATAAGGAAGTGAAGCAATTAAATTTTAACTAACTTCACCCGAAACAAAAAAAAAAAAAAAAAAAAAACAAACAACATTAAAGAGAAGGTAAAATAATATTATACTTAAATAATTCCCTCTCTATAAAGCAAACGCTATAAACGTGAAGATCATCATGCACCGCAAACAGATCTGTATGCTGCTCATGACTTGGTAAGTGACGACTTAAAATACCATATTATTTTGAATTAACATAAAATTGAAGAAATTTACTTTTGCATATATGTGTATATACCTATATTCAGAAAACAAAACAACAAAAAAAAAAAAAAAAAAACATAGTCATAAATACTAGAAAAGATAAAAACGTAAAATTATCTTACTGAAGTTAAAATTTTTGTTGCTATTCCCTTTCTTTCAATCGTGCCTAAGCACGTAATCCAAGCTTTGCAGTGATTTAGTTTGTTAAGCTTAATTTCAATTGTATAAATTCCATTTTGTTCCTTCATAGTAAGGTGTTCAGAGAGCCAGCCTCGCTGACGTTGTTTTTGTACCTTTTATAAGAAATTCATTGATTATTGTTTACTACGTTTTACAATTATTTGTTTTGCTATAATGTTTCGCAATTTTGCTATTTTTAAGACAACGAAATGAAACAAAAGAGAAAATATAAAAGAAACATAAAAAGAATAATAAAACTACTAATAAATGATTAATATGGAGTAATTTGGTGCATTTTTTTTTTTTTTGCGATGGGTGGGTAAACAAAGAGGAGATGAGAGGGGTTCTCAGACGAATATACTTTGGTTCAGTTAAAGAGAACATGGTTGGGTTAAGGGCAAGACGAGATTTTAACATCCAAATCTCGAACTGGTTGTTGAGCGATGCATATGTAAATATATAGTTTCAATATAAAATTTGTTTTTTGTTTCTTTACTTCTTTCATCAAGCACGTATTCCTTATGATAAGTATACTTCTCTTCAGTGCAGCAAGTTCCCTCCCCACCGGCGAGTTCTAGCCCAAAACCTTTACGTGCTGATCGCTACATTGGAGAAGACGTTTAAAGATACTTTTTTCATTACATAACATCAAAAGTAAGACAAATGCTTTATATATGCATGGTTAGAAAACTTGGACTAAATTTTAAACTTTTTTTATTACATATAGGACAACACCAAAAATAGATTACTTTTTAGTCCAAGGAAAAATTTAAAATTTTCTAATCCAAAAAAAGATTAGTTTTTAATTTGCAAAAAGTTGAAAAAAGCAATATAAATATCAACTTCAAACAAAAAACTTTTCTGACTAGTTCATGATTTGAACACATGTCCTCTAATGTGCTGGTCTAACACCTTATCCTCTCGTCCATCTCAGTTGTCAACAAGTTTTCGCTTATTTTGCATCATTACGAATGCAAGCAAGCTTGCAGTAAGTAAGCAAGCAAGTAGTTCAAAATTTTGGACTACTTTTTAATCCTAAATTTAGTCCTCTTTTTAGTCCAAAAGGTACTATTTTTTAATCCCTACTTCAGTTTAACTAAGCTGGGTCTCAAAGCCACGCTCCTGAAAGGATCTTGCTTGCATTTCAAATGATGCAAAATAAGCGCAACCTCGTTAACAAACGAGTTGGACGAGTGGATAAAGTGTTGGACTAGCATATCAGAGGGTGTGTGTTCAAATCACAAACTGGTCAGGAAGTTTTTTTATTTTAGTTTAATTTAGCTGGGTCTCGAACCCACGTTTGCCTTCTTACTGCAAGCTTACTTGCATTCGTAATGATGCAAAATAAGCGAAACATTCTTAGCAACTGAGATGGATGAGTGGATAAGGTGTTTGACCAGCACATCAGAGGACGTGTGCTCAAATCATGAACAACTGGTCAGAAAAGTTTTTTATTTTAAGTTTATATTTGTATATTGCTTTTTTTAAACTTTTTGCGTACTAAAAATGAATCTTTTTTGGATAAAAAAATTTTAAACTTTTCTTTGGATTAAAAAGTAATCTTTTTTGGTGTTGTCCTATATGTAATAAAAAAAAAAGGTTTAAAATTTAGTCCAAGATTTTTAACCGTGTAGAAAGTTCATGTAAAAATTAACTTATTTTCATCATATCAAAACCTTTTACAGGCCTTTTACACACGGAGCAATTGAAAAGTAATGCAACTGCAACAAAAGTTGCTTACCAATGTATTTATACCGAATCCTTCATATGAAGCAACTTGTGCACAACAAGTTGGCAACACAGCGTTCTGCAATTTTAATCGGTGATTTTGTATAGGTTATTGTGTTTTGTTCATCAGTTTGCTGCCGTTCTTTTGCTGCGACGAATAATCTGCTGTTAATATTTTTTCTTATGTATGTATGCACTCAAATTCTATTTTGACGTTGATTTCATCGCGTATAAAAATATGAAATAACATATTCATCGTTCGAATCACTTTAACTACTTTATTTTTTTATTTCTATTTAACGCAGCTTCAATTGAAAAGTATTTGTGCTGTTATGAACTCTTTCAATGTTGTGTTGCGGCCTGACTTGCTCATCTGAAAGCATAGGCTGCAATTCAGTTTAAAATTAGAGTGGCTTGCAACTTTTTAAGCTACTGCGTTGCAATTGCATTACTTTTTAATTGCTCAATGTGGAAAAGATTTTTATGTACGTAAGCAAAAAACATATTTTCAAGAGTAAATACAAGTAAAGAGACCGATATAAGAAAAAATATAAAATAAACTGGCCACATCAGCCCTTGGAAGGACTTTGACCTAGCTTCTATTGATGAATTGTGCGTGTTATTAAATGTTTCACAAATCATCGAGAACTGGACCTATGTGTTTTATGCCGACTCCTAACGGCTTATGTTCTCAAGAAGCTTTAAATGGCAATTTTTACTCTCTGAGGTTTGCCATTGTCTACAGAGAGGTGACGACCGAACAGAAAAATTAATTTAATCGAAAAAAATTTCTGTCTGAGCAGGAATTGAACCCGGGCTACCGCGGTTCTTTGGCTTAGGGGCTACAAACTCTACCCACTAGGCTTCGGCCGCCACAAAGAGACGTATAGTAAAAATTTTGTTTTGTTATTTGTGATTGCATATATTTTCGCATAAGTACTTCAGCAAATTTGGTTACACAGCGGATATGATTACTTTGTTGTTGCGCATGTATGTATTTGTTATGCACATCGAAGGCTGTTTGTGTTGTTTTTGTTTGTACATGTTTGTGTTTTGGCATAAGCTCAAATACAAAATTGAATAAAGAACATTGTTTAAAAATGGCCACAGTTCGACCCGTATTCGTCCGCTATTCAGACGAGTGGTCTTTTTAATTATTTTTAGACCATGTTCGATCCTTGTTGTGTTATACGGTCCCTGTTCGCCCACTGTTTGGCCACTGTTCGGCCAATTATAACTTGTTTTGGGTTCGCACAAAATATTGAACAACATTTCTTATGTTAATACGACTCAGCTGCAAGAAAACAAGCACAATTTCTTCAAGCTTATAAGAGCGCTTAAAATGTCTATAAAAAGATTTTTTACATATTTTAGAAAATATAAACCGTTGATCTGATTTACAATTTTCTTCAATTCTATTTAAGAAATTGCTAGTGTCATAGCAATAGTAAACGAATAAACTTACAAAAAAATTTCCTGTATCAGAGTATCAAACAATGTTATAAAATCGCTCAGAGAAGCGATATTGTTTGATAAAAAATAACAATTTTGATAAGAAAAACTGGTCAGATATCACTTTCAGTAAAGCAGCATAGAAATTACGCTGGCTCTTTTTTAAACTCTTTGGTCTTTTTTCTAACAATAAACTTTTTCTCACATGAAAAACACTTGAAGTTTTATAAACTTAAATTTAGCAAATCTTTTCTGAAATTTTGCTCGTGGCTATCACCAGGGCTAGGATTTTGATGACATGTCATCAAAATGTGATACAAGACTTACTGCTTTATTCTGTATAACGAAAATGCGCAGCAACGACAAGCAAGACACGAGAAGCAATAGAATTTCGTATAGAAAAAAGTATTGCTTCTCGTGTCTTGCTTGTCGTTGGTGTGCTGTTTCGTGATACAGATTAATGCAGTTAGTTTTAAGTGATAAAATGTCAAGGCTTTTGATGTTTAAACAGTTAAATTAAATGTAAGTGTACACATGTTGGTGATAATCAGGGCTAGGATTTCGATGATATGTTGTCTTTTTTCTGCTGATTCTAATACATTTCCCGGTTATTTAGAACGTCCATTCATGTTTTCCAACTTCGTAATATGAAGAATTTTTAGGTAATTTTTGTCATTTTTCATCGTTTTTTTTTAGGTTTTTGTTTTCAGGCCATTTTTAGGAGATTTAGGGAATTTTTTGGTAATTTTTAGCGATTTGTAAGTTATTTTATTTTTATTTGTAAGTTATAAATTTTTAGAGCATTTTTCGGTTTTTTAGGTAATTTTTGTCTAATGTCAAAATAATTATTTTCGATTTTTTTAAGCTAAAAATGCAAACTTTTAAGCATAGTCCTTTAAGGATAGAGTCCCTTTAATCAAAAACATTATCTCTCAAAAAACGAGTAGTTTTGTTTATAGACCTTGATAAAAAAAGGTCTGCGCTGGTGAAACTGACGAGAGTGTATGTACAATAGAAAGGTGAAACAAGTGTCAGATAAAAACGCAGAAAATGCTAGTTTTCATTAACTCAATTTTTATGCTCAATGGCTTAAATATTAGGGGTAAAAATTATAATACTATGAAATTAGAAGAGCAACTTACATCCGATGACATATCGGCTTTTAAATACAGTGTTGCGCAAAACAATAGCAACAAAATCAGTACGCTGCTACAAAATTGTTTATCTTTTTAAATATTAGGGACACACAAAAATGATTTTAGGAACCAAAGCATATATTCATACATCATATTAAAAACAAATCATATTCGAATTTGGTTTGGTTTTTTTTATTAAATTTAAAATTAATGTGACTACATTCAGTTTGTCTGAGAGCAAAACAAAAGCAACATAATTAATATTTGGTGTAAGATTCATTATTCTTGATTACCGCTGCACATCTGAGCGGCATCGACTCTATTAAATTAGATATGTTGGCATTAGGTTCCCAATACCAATTAAGTTCCCAATTAAGTTTCAGGTCTTCATTCAGTGCAGTCTTATTGGAAAACCTTTGACAAGAAACTTTTGCCTACAAAATCCCAAAAAGATTTTCAATGGGATTCAAGTCATTGTAACTGTGCCGACCAATCGAGGACTTGAATCCCATTGCTTCTAATGTAATCTTTGATGAGCTTTGAAGTGTGCTTCGAGTCGTTGTCGGGCTGAAATGTTCACTGAGGCGACATATTCCACTTTGAATGTGGTCGCATCTTGCTTTCTAAAATGTCATTATAAAGGGTGTTTTTTTAGAGGTATAGAACTTCGAATTGAAATAAAACACAAGAAAATCGTTTTAATGTCCATCAATTTGGCTTTATTGGAAGGACAATTTTATGCCATTAATGTTTAAATATGATAAATATTTAAATAATTTCTGGTTTGTTGGCGTAGACGAGCGACTTCACATATCCCCAAAGAAAATAATCCAATGGTGTCAAATCACACGATCTTGGTGGCCAATTGACAGGTCCATTCCGCGAAATTATGCGCTCATCGAATGTTTCCTTCAATAAATCGATTGTGACGTGCGCTGTGTGGCATGTAGCGCCGTCTTGTTGGAACCACAACTCATCCACATTCATGCCATCCAATTCGGGAACAAAATAGTCGGTTATCATGGCTCTATACCGGGTTCCATTAACGGTAACTGACTCTCCAGCATTATTTCGGAAGAAGTATGGCCCAATGATTCCACCAGCCCATAGAGCACACCAAAGAGTCAGTTTTTGTGGATGTAATGGCGTCTCAAGGGTCTCATGTGGATTCTCTTCACTCCAAATGCGGCAATTTTGCTTGTTGACGTAGCCATTCAACCAAAAATGAGCCTCATCACTGAACAAAATTTTGCGATGAAAATCAGCATCGAGATCAATCTCATTTTCGGCCCATACAGCAAAATCACGACGCATTGCATGGTCTCGCGGTTTTAATTCTTGCACAAGCTGGATCTTGTAAGGTCGCAAGCCAAGATCTTTGCGCAAAATCTTCCATAAAGTTGATGGACAAAGCTCCAATTGCTGTGCACGGTGGCGAATCGATTCATTCGGGTCCTCTTCAACATTTTGGTCTACAACGGCATATGTTTCTTCGGTGCGCACTGTTCGACGTCTCTGCGGATGCGTAGTATCACATAGAGTAAACGTAGTGTGAAAACGACCCATGGTTAACCGAATTAATTGCTCTAATGAACGATTATGTCGACCATAAAATGGACGGAGCTTGCGGTAAACTTCGCGAACTGAACCATTATTTTCGAAATAAATTTGCACGATTTGCAAGCGTTGTTCTTTTGTGAACCTTTTCATGATGAAATGGCAAACCAAACTGAACATAAATGACATTAGAGTTGCCAGATTTGACCACAAAATGCCAGTTTTATCTCTATTCGAAAAACAAACCTCTAAAAAAACACCCTTTATATAAATCGATCCATAATTACATCGATTTTTTGAAATGATTCAACTTCATCATAGGAAAAACAAGTCCAGACCATAATGCCACCACCTCCGTGTTTAAAATTTATTTTGTAGTTTCGGGCTTCAAGTCGTGTACCTGGGTGGCGCCGTACTGGTAACATTCCATCTGATTTATTTAAGTTGAACTTTTATTCATCGCTAAAAAACGGTTTTCCATTGAACGGTCCAATTTAGGTGCTTTTTTGCAAGACTGAGTCTAAAAAACAATAAATTGCAACTCATTGTCACAATTTCAAACAGAATTGTTTAAATTGTAACACCTCACCTTGTTTTTTCTGATTAGCTGTAAGCAAAGGTTTCTCTGCCACTCTGTAACTTCTTTAATCGTTCTCAACGGCTCTTCTTCAAACAGTGCAGTGATGGATATCTATTTCTTCCGCGGCCGCCCTCTTTAATGTACCGTTGTTACGTCTTTTGTAATGGTATATTTCTTTATTAATCTGCAAACTATTGACCGATTAATATCAAACTGTTTCACGTTCGATATTTGCGAATTTCCGTTTTTATATTCGGAAATAATTTGTAATTTAAGAGCTTCACACTATTTAAAACGTACCATTATAAATGGAACAGTCAATATCACAACTAGCGCAAAAGCAAAACTAAACTTAAATGTTTATGACTTACAAACAACACGTGTTTTACAATAACGGAACTTTTACCGATAATTCTTGGAATTTTTGTTCTCTTTTTAGATTTTTCAAGTTTTGTTGCTTTTGTTTTGCTCTCAGGCAAATTGAATGTAGTCACATTAATTTTAAATTTAATAAAAAAAACAATACCAAATTTGAATTTGATTTGTTTTATATATGATGTATGAATATATGCTTTCATTCCTATAATCTTTTTTGTGTGTCCCCAATATTAAAAAAGATATACGATTTTGTTGCGGCGCACTTATTTTGTTGCTATTTTTTTGCGCAACACTGTATGTTCCTCTCGTCAGTGCAGAAGTAGAGAAAGAATATTATCTGTTTACAAAAACATTTTGCCAGACAATCGACGTTCTTTCAACTTTTATAACTTAAAAATATTCCTGGTAATATACTGTAAAGCTGTGTATAAAAATTATATAAAATAAATTTTAAGTTTAATAATGTTTTATTTTTAAAGCTTTGTTTTTTGTTTATTTTTTATGTAATTGCTTGCGTTTTTTAGGTAATTTTTTGTAGTTTTTAGGTAATTTTTATAATTTTTTAGGTAATTTTTATAATTTTTTAGGTATTTTTTTTGCAGTTTTTTAGGTCATCACAATCCGAGCCCTAGTTATCACATTTTTTACAAACGATGTTCTAATTTTTTAAATGTGATGAAGATAAAGTGATTTTTTATTCGATTGAAATTCATATTTTCATAAATTTTTTTAATATTTTATACCTTGATATCGAAAAAAAAACAAAAATTCAAAATCTGACATCAAGGGATTAAATTCCCTGGAAAAATTTTGCCAAGCTAATTTTGTCGATATAAAATTGCATACCAAATCTTTTGCTACTGGTGGAAGTGGTCTTAAAAAATCGTCGATTTGTTGTATTGATATCAAAGAAAACAATTACAACTAAATCCTACTTTCAATTATTATGATTGCTTATCACCCACACTTCATCGATTTTAGAAATTTGCAACAATACGAAGAGCTAAAGCAAATATTCCAACAAAGAGGAACTGTAAAGAGAGTGCTGTCAAAATTGATATGTCAAGCACCGAAGACATTGACATCTGTTGGAAAATGAGAACAACAACATAATAGCGAGATTATGACGTTTATGCGCGCATACAACAGAATAAATCCTTTAAAATTGATGTGCTGGCAAAGGATGTTGAGTGTAGCAGTAAGCGGCATATGTTAAGCTGCTGTTCAAAGGATCATACAAAATTATTAACGCTCAATTGAGTGGGAATAAGGAATAATTTGTCGTTAAAATTGAGCTATTGAACTTTTGGAGTACAAATTTGAATTCGCTATTTTTATTTTACAAAATTTGCAGTTAAAATGTTAGGAAATTTTGGTTAAAAGTTTGTCAATTAATTTTTAGTTTGCTTAGCCAAAGCTTGCCAGTGACAGCTTTTTACATGATTTCTAAATGTTTGAATTGAACTCAGAGAGAGGAGAATCCTAAATTAAAAAAAAACCCATTTCTCTGCTAAGGTCAACAGCTCAAGTATTTCAGATGTCAGCAAAACTGAAGTGTAAAGTTTTGCTTTTAAGCCATCAAAAGTAAAGTTTAACATTCAAAGTTGTATTTGCATAACAACAAGCATTGATTTATACTCATCCTGCACACATGCTTGCATATCCTTTTCTGTTTTGTGCTGTGCTAAATTTTATCCAATGCGTTTGACATTTGGAAAAATTTTAAATCAATACCACAAAATAATCAAATAATCAAATATAATTTCAGTTTGGCATATTTTATGCTTTGCTCAATGTTTGGGGCCGAAATTTTATTCCTCACGTTCAGGGAATTTTTTTCATTTATTTTTCTTTTTTTTCGAATTTTTGTTTGCATGTTGCTTTTCGCCTTAATTTCGCTTTGCTTTTATTTTGTTTGTTGTTAAAACTTTACTCAATTCCATTTGTACAGCATTCAATGTCACAATCATTCATGCTCGCATTCGAGGATTTGTATTTTTCGTTTCGATTCCTTTGAGTTTTCTTGGTTATTTAAAGGACCTGCTTTACAATTCCTTTGGGTGCTTTTTTTAAACTTGAAATGCTTGTTGTTTTTTTTTCTTCTTGTTGCTGTTGTTATCGCTGCTTTTGTTGAGTTCTCAAAAGTCGTTAATATTTTCTTAAACTTCGTGTTTGTCGATTGGTAAGTGTGCGTAAGTGTGTGTGAGTGCGTTGGACTTCTTATAAACAAAATATGCAAATTTTATTTGGTTAAAATATATTAACATAATGTTGGAAAATTGTTCTCTTCTTTTTTTTTGCCCATTATTTGCAGCTTTGAATGAATTGTTATTCGAATTTTTAACCTTTTCAATGCGAGCTTGATTAAGTGCTTGTTGTTGTAAATTATCGAAATCATTAACATAACTTTTGCGCTGTGTTCTCAGCTTTATGGTGGTGATTTGGGAAGTAAAGTGAGAGAGAAATAGTAAGAAACGTTTAAAGAGTTGGTAGTAAAAGCAAGGAAAATTATAAAAACTATGATGAGTTTTTAATGACAACTCAATAAACCAATGAAAATAAGATCTTTCAAGAAATTAACCTAGAATTTTTCTTAAAAAATTATTTTTTTTCTGTAAAATTTTTGAAATATTGTAATTAATGAAGTATGAAATGAATTTTTTAGTATAAATATCTTTCAAAACAATTAAGAATATACCATCAATATTTTCCAAGGATAATGATATGCAAAAATATATGATTTTTATCGTCTTTTAAGGCTTGATTAATTGTCATGTGCTAAAACCAACATATCAAAAGCTTGTTTCTCCTCATTTTACCTTATTCCATCGAATTGTTAATTAAGCCGTGCAAACTTGTTTGCTGATTCTACACGGTGACATCTTGGTTTTTGTCATGAGATTTCCACTTTAATCCATCAATCAATTTCAGCAAATCATCAAAATTAAATTTTGAAAGCTTAAAAAAATTGTAATTCAATGAAATATCTGAGGTCATTTTGGGTATTAAAAAGCCGATTGAGGAAATTTATTTAACAAAATTAAAAATAGAAGTAAATATTAAGGCACTGGCTGGCCTTTAAAGTGTGTTGAAACACACATAAAAGCAAAAATTAGAAGACAAAAATCGATGCATTGAAGAGTTGAAAGAGTGAGAAGGGAATGAAAGGGTATGCGATGAGATAAGAATAACCAGATGAAGCAAAATATTTGAGAATGATTTAATATAAAAACCTAAACTAGGAAATCTAACAGGTCAAAGCGAAATTGTATACATATTTGATGTGTTCATATTAGTATATGCGTCTCCGATTTTCACTCCCCTCAAAAAATCTGAATATTTGAACTAAAAAATAAGGTCTAAAAAATAATACCATTAAAATGTTGAAAATTGGAACCTCTCTCTACAGACACTTTGAAATTTTGAACAAATTGTAAATTGTAAAAAATGGCACTTAAAAAAAAAAAAAATTTGTACACGATGAAAAAAAAAACTAAAAAGAACCATCAACCAGATACACCCTATCTTAGAACAAACAAACCCAATCATCGATTTACATCACATATTGCAGACCAAACATAGTCATTTTCAAGGCTACTTTTAACCCACCCTAAAACTTGACTTTCAATTGATGAAGCAATAAAAGCCCCACCTTCCAACAACAACCACTCAACTAAAAAATTTCAGACCATAATTTTTTCTTTTAAATTTACAAATCCAATTCTTTCTATTTCATATAAAAACTCAAAAATATTTACTACTAACAATAACTATCATGCTAAAGGTATATAAAGATACTTTCATAAAAAAACAACTATGTTTAGATAGTCTCAATTATGGATGTATACTTGAACAGCTGTTCTAGCTTTCATTGCTAGAGCTATTCCTACTGTGAAGTTCATTGACCTTCACTAAATAGGAATATAATAACAATTGTTCCGATTTCAGGCGTTCATATGAAGAGAGAAAGAGCATAACTATATGCAAAAGTAAAAAAAAAAACGTATGTGTAGTATATTGTTATATTAACCCTACAGAAAGTTGTAAGTATAATCTTATTAATTAAGTTATTTAGCACTTTTTCCTGAGCAATGATTTTATTTAGTGATAGTGGCTTACCGATAGGTTTTTGGTTAAATTAGCTTAAGAGTTAGGTTATGAAATAGATATACAATGTAGATATATAAAAAAAAATAGTGAAATAGTGATCAGGGAAATACTAACAACCAAAAAAAAAACCGAACCATTATTTCTAACATTTTCTTTTGGTTCTCATTTGGTTCAAAATTGTTTTTATTATCAATAAAACGAAATATGAATAAACATATTAAAATGTGTATAATAGGGCGGGTCGATTTATTTTTCGACAATTTCCCTATGATTTCCGTATTCTATGGGTTATTCCATGAAAATTTGCCAAAGGAACCATACCTCTATCGTTAAAATCGAGTCCCCTACTTTTTGTTGGTAGATTTTTTCCCAAATTGACGTTCGTATGAAATATTACCTACACGTTCACATCCATAACTCAAATTAATAATTTTTTTGGCTCAATCCATTATTTAATTCAATTTACAATTCAAAACGAAGAGTTTAAGCCCAAATTTTCGAATTCGGTTGATTAATTCATGCGATATTGCTAAAACAAAATAACAGAATAATAAATCGCATGAATTAATCATTAAACCGATTAAACCCAATCGATAGTTTTTGAGTTATGGATGTGAACGTGTAGGTAATATTTCATACGAACGTCAATTTGGGAAAAAATCTACCAACAAAAAGTAGGGGACTCGATTTTAACGATAGAGGTATGGTTCCTTTGGAAAATTTTCATGGAATAACCCATAGAATACGGAAATCATAGGGAAATTGGTGAATTTTTTCACTCCCTACAAATCGACCCGCCCTAGTGTATAAACATAGTAAAATTAGAGAAGGCATATTAATTTTGGACAGCGTTCTCTTTCTTATACCCGAAACTGTCAAAGTCGCAGTTTTGAGATTGAAAACAAAAGAAAATCAATGAACGCATTCAGCGGAGTCAAGATTTGGTAACAGACTGTTGTGTTAAAATTGGCCGAAACACTGAAAGAACGCTACAAATTTGAGTGAGAAACCTTTGCAATTAAATTATTTACACAACTAAATAATTGTAATAATTAAATTAAATAATTTTCAACTTTTCCACGGTATCGCTACCATAATAGATCACAACTCCGCTGAATGCAGCCAATTTTCGCTTTCTCATCGGTTTCAGATTTTCTATATGCTGTCAACTTTGTTTTGACAGTTACGGCAGTCTGTCTCTCTGAAATGCATCTACCTTCTCTAATTTAACTATGTGTATAAATATTCTTTTCTTTCCTCTCTATTTTTTATATGAGAATTTTAAAGTCTCTCAACTAATTATAGCACTATTAATTTTAATCAATCCTATTCTGTTTCTAAGTCTTTTAAAAAAAGACAAATATAACAAAAACCAATAATCAAAGAATAATAAAAACAACGCAACAATAAATGCAGCCAGTATGTCAGGAGTAGCATGGATACACAAAACATGAATGCAATGAGAAGTATGGTCATAAAAAAAATAAAATTATCTTAAAGCGTTGAAATGTAGGTTTTACCGCTATTTTATACTAACAGTATGCATGTTAGTTATACAAAGTAGCATGCTGTATTGCTACTAAATAATATACCGAGCATTCGTAGTTACAACAATAAAATAATTGGATAAAATTCCTATAAATTTTGGCCAAGCTGATTTTGTATGCATACAATAAATGTACATGTTGTTTGTACAGAGTACCATAGATACGAAAATATGTATGCTGTATCTGTGCTTAAGTATGAACCTTGTACGCATAGTCTTGTTCAAAACAGATGAACTACCATTGTGCATTAAAACTTTAAGGAGTGCGGTTGCAAAAAAAATTATTAAAAAAATATATACAGTGCACAGAAATAGGGACACATGTATTTTTATTCTTTAAGCTACATGAATTATATACAAGGTGCCCCAGATATAGTATTAATTCCCTTGGGTGGTTATTCTCCTTAATTAGGCGAGTAAGAAAATGCAAGGATGATGGTGACCCCTCCCCTCTTTAGGAGCTAGAGAGGAAAAACTTAAAAATAGGTGCCATTACATTTTTTTTTTTTTTTTTTAGACTGAACCAACGCTCAGGGGATGCCCCCTATAAATGCTTAAGCATTGTGTTGATTCGGAAGATGGGTGATAGTTAGTTGGAGGGTGGATAGATGGAGTAGTGTCGGTGAAGATTTGTTTTGAATTTGCACAGCTCAAAACTGCCGGGAAACACGCTCGCAGGGAGACTATTCCACAACTTAACCGCGCGACTAAAGAACGAATTATCGCGGTAATGCGAGGTTCTATTAGGCATCGATGCAATGGTTAAGGGGTGGGCTTGGACAGCTGCCCGAGTGGACCTGGGAAACACACGAGCTGGTGGCGTCAGGCCATGTATCTCCCTTGAACACTTCCCATGGTAATACCTATACAGAAGGCTTAGGCAACCTACATTACGTCGATGCTCCAGAGAGTTGAGAGAGGATGAAATACTTTCATCTCCTATCAAATATATCGCACGACGTTGAATTCGGTCCAGAAGCTCCAAATAAGATCTTGAAGCCCCTGCCCAAATGTGCGAATTGTACTCCATTTTCGGCCTAATATATGAGGTGTAGATCATGCGAAGATCAGCTGAAGTGAAATATTTTTTGCACCGTTTTAGAAAACCTAGGCACTTGCCCGTTTCTTTCGACACATCGAAAATATGATCATTCCAACGAAGATCACATTGGATCGATATGCCCAGAACGTCAAGAGCGGCTGATTCCACAAGATCCACACCATTCATATTGAGGGGAGCTAAGGGGCAATCCATCCGCTTGTGGGTTAACAGACAACACTGGGTCTTGCTTGCATTGAACTCTACTCTATTTGCAAGACCCCACTCGGAGATTTTTTGTAGATCATTAAGGAGTGTGTCATTCATAGTTTGCCTTTTTCTCGCAATCTCCATAGAGCTTGGGCGTTTTTTGAATGAATATGAATGACAAATGCTGCTGTCGTCCGCAAACGAATGAATTGGGTTATGCGTCAACGACAGAAGGTCGTTGATAAAAACCAGAAACAAGGTTGGCGATAGAACTGAACCCTGCGGTACTCCTGCGTTGATGGCGTGCTTCTCGGACGAAATACCGTCAACTACGACTCGAATCGTTCTGTCCTTGAGAAAACACGTGATCCATCGAGCAAAATTACTACCAAAACCATATGCAGCAAGTTTTGACACGAGCGCTTTATGCCACACTCGGTCGAACGCTTTTGAAATATCCAGAGCAACAACCCTGCTCTCGCCGAAAAAGTGAACGCATTTATTCCATTCTTCGGTTAAGAACGCCATAAGATCACCAGTAGAGCGAGCCCTACGGAAACCATATTGACGGTCACTGAGCAGTTGGTTGTGCTCCAGATAGTTCATAACGTTGAAGTTTATTACGCTCTCCATAACTTTGGAAAGCGTAGAGCATATCGCAATGGGTCGGTAGTTTGCAGGGTTCGTGGCATCACCCTTTTTAGGTACCGGCTGGACATGCGCCACCTTCCAACAAGATGGAAATATTCCTGTTCTGTAGGAGATGTTGAAAAGGTTGCGCAAAGGCCGAGCCAGCGAAGAAGCACACATTTTAAGCACAATTGGCGGTATGCCATCAGGACCAGAGGCTTTGTTAACGTTGAGATTTGTAAGGACCCTTTTAACTGCTCTCGTTCGAAAGTATATCTCCTGCATTGCAGAAGATCCACCCTCAACAAAGGGCAGTGGCTGATTGCTATCCGAGAGAGTGGAATTTTGTGCAAACAATCTAGCCAATAGGTTCGCTTTATCAGCCGAGTCAGTGAAGATTACTCCATATTTAATGTAACTCTTAACCGATCTCGAAAGTCAAGAGCATCTTGAAAAAAAGACTACATGACCATCAAACCAATGCTACAAAAGCCGTTTTCTAATCGTACCACACTAAAAGCTAACTGTTTTACGTGCGGTAATTTAAAATGAAAAAGTAGTTATGTTTGCATTGAGTACTCAAGTACTATGGCAAGATCAAAAACCAAGTCAGTAGAAAATTTTATCATAAAAAGAAATTACATCACAAAAATTGTTAAAAAATGTATTTAAAATTCGAGATACTTAGTATCAAAGTTCAATTCAAAATTTGTTTAGAATTTAGTTGCTCATAACAGTCTTACTTGTGACTTTATGCAAAATGTTTTATAAAAATCTTAATGTCAAATTGATTTTCTTCTCAACAAGTTGTAAACTTTGGAAATCGGCTAAGAGATACATTCAATGTGGGGTAAAATGTAACGACACCTATTTTTAAGTTTTCCTAGTTTTCTAGCTCCCAAAGGGGGGAGGGGGTCACCCTCATCCTTGCATTTCCTCACTCGCCTATTCAATGAGAATCACTACTACCCGAGTTAATGCTATATCTGGAGCACCTTGTATATAATTCATGCAGCTTTGAATATAAAAAAACAGGAGTCCCCATGATACAAAGAACTACAGATAAAGTATTCCCGGCGCAACGAACGACATTTACTGCGCACCTCGTCATTGGTGCTCGTCAAATGTGACAGTTGATGAATACATTCAAAAGAAAATGTCGAAAAGTGACGAAGATAGCAAAATGAAAACGAACAAACAGTCAAAATTCTGTCAAGCTCATCAAGCAACGTAGCCGCTTTTTGTGTAAATCGGTAAAAAGGGGGAAAAAACACCCCCACAATATATGCAAATTTTTTTCTCAAACAGTACTAAAAAATATATTTACTTTATTTTGGACATGTGCTTTATTTAACAATATTTATTTCATTTCAATAAAACAAGTTTTCATAAGAAAATGTAGGCATTTCAAAATCTTTATACCCTATGAATAAATTGTGACTACGTTGCAACCAATGAGCACCTTGCACGTCACAGCAAAGATGGCGGACATGCGCAATACTTTATCTGCAGTTCTTTGTATCATGAGGAGTCCCTATTATTTGCACATCACTGTATGTAACTATTAAATGTTACTATAACAGCAAAATACAATTTTAAAAACCAAAATATATACGATGAGTAAACAAATTGCTGGGTGAGTATTAATTAATGACAATGGCTATTTTTTTTATAACATGTTGTTAATACCAATGTATGCATGCAGTATTAATGACAATGTATGCATGCAATATTAATGATAATAAATGCATAAAGTACTACTAATTCCCCATGCATACAGTATTGGTAATTGTGCAGGTTCACAGTACACATGCTCTTTTATGACATCGCCGCAGAAAAGGGAAATGAGCTTGCATTCATGCTGGCATGCATACAAAACATCAAACGTATGCAAACATAATCAATGTTGTATGCCTGAAAGTACTTAATGGAATACGCAAATGGAATACGCAAAAAAGTTCTTCCCGAAGAAGGTAAAGTGGAAGGGAAAGTCTTGAATTCCATCTCTTTCACTTATAGAAGACATTCAATGGACTGTAATCGTTTTTGTGGTTAGGGGGGGTCAGGTGGAAAGGAGCCCAAATGGAAGAGGCCAGGAATCAGACCCGGTCGAACATACATTTATAGAAACCAGATAAAGGCACTCACAGGTGAGTTGTTGTATGAATCCTTCAATAAAGGAATATCTAGAGCATGTTTATTAGTCAGACGTGATATTAATTATCTTCTAATTCCAGAATTCACTACCAAGGACCATGTTGCGGCTATGGTGGAGATATCTTCTGAGGCAGGAAAGACAGAAATCATAATTTGCTCAGCTTACCTGCCTGGAGACTCAACTGATCTCCAATTTCTAGCGCTACAGAGACTGGTGAAACATTGCGCCAGGACCAACTAGCAGTTGGCGTTGGGTTGTGATGCAAACGCTCACCACACAATATGGGGCAGCTCTGACATCAATAATAGAGGTGAGTGCCTTTTAGAATTTATAAATAAGTGTAACATAGAAAATCTAAATGTAGGGAACCACCCCACTTTTATAAATAGAATTAGAGAAGAAGGTCTTGACCTCACCCTTTCAAGCTCATTTATAAAAATGTTCACAGCAAACTGGCAGGTTTCATTAGAAATATCCATTTCTGACCACAAACAAATTCATTTCGATATTGAGATAGGCACCAATTAAAAAAAAAAACACCTGCAGGCAACCAAGATCCACAGATTGGGAGTTATTTAATAAACTCCTTATGGAAAACTTAAATCGCTGCAATAAGAAGGTAAGTATTGATGACCTTGACGTAGCAAGTGAAAACCTTAGCACAGCCTTCCAAACTGTCTACCATGAAGCCTGCCCAGTAGGGCGGGCGTATCGAAAAATTTAGATCGTATTTTTTTTTAATATCAAAATAGGAAAAAAATCGTAACCTTTTCCTTCTGTTTTTAAATAGATATTTTTAGACAGGGTTTTGTTCAGAAATATTTGCAAAATCCGAATTAAGAAAATTATCTTCGGTACCACTTGTGGTGCCCGAGATGTAAAACCTTATATTCATTTTCTTGAAAAAGAAAAAAATTGCATTCAAGTATACATTTCTCCAAAACAAGTAAATGCATATGCGAAAAATATGCAAATTTTTAGTTCGCCAAATTTAAGACAAACGTTAACACTGTAATCAATATCACCAAAATTTAGACAATCAGAAATCAATTAAAAGTTCTGTGCTATCTTGAGTGTACCTCTAGATTCGAATATCCTTCTCACAGGACACTGTGGGTAAAAACCAAGACTGGCATCATGTTTGCCAAAATATTAATAGGTTAAGTCTATATTTACTTTTTCTTTAAGACATATGTAGTTTTTTTTACAAAATTTAAAGCATTTTAAAACCGTGATTTTTTACTGTTTTTCTCAAAAAACAACTTTTTGCGGGAGAGGAATACATCCTTATTTTTTCTAACATTTTTTTTATGAGATATCGACCACCCCATGCAACTTTTGAGACCTCTTAGAATGTGAAATTCGAAAAAAATTGTAATTCGATACGCCCTACTGCCCAGAGACCACAAAATCTGGGAAAAAGGCACACTCCTTGGTGGAACAAGAAAAAGGCTAAACTTAGGTCCGAAACTATTTAATAGAGACAAATCAACTGGTGATTGGGACAGTTATAGAGAAGCGTTTAGTAACTATAATAAAGAGATTAGAAGTGCAAAAAGGAACTAATGGAAATCCTTTTGTGAAAGTCTAAAAGACACTACCAGAAGTGCGAAAATGCACAGAGTCCCATCTAAAACTCACACTAATAACATCGGCCTGCTCAAGAAACCGGATGGCACATTTACAAATGATCGCCTTAAGACTCTAAAGATCCTTGCCGATACCCATTTCCCGGGGTCTAATACATTGATTGGAACTTCAACGAACCTATTACAGTAAGGGTACAGAAAACAAAACATAATAGATAGGAGATTATCAACATCAATCTTTAACGAGGAATGGATAAAATGGGCACTCAGTGCATTCTATCCATACAAGGCAGCTGGAGCAGATGGTATCTTTCCTGCACTCCTGAAAAATAGCCTAGTACCACTAAAGCCCTTCCTATTTGCTATTTTTAGGAAGACCTTCGCATGGGGTGCTATACCCAATGCCTAGAGAGAAGTTATTGTTAGATTTATTCCCAAAATGGGCAGTAGACCTTCTGATCAATCGAAATCTTATAGACCAATAAGCCTCACCTCCTTTCTCCTAAAAACTATGGAGAAAATTGTTGATACGCTCATATAAGCAAATGCATTCAGCGCAAAGGTGTTGTTGGAACAACAAGTACTTGGGTGCATAACGTGCTGAAAGTCAGAAAAATGAAATCAACTTTGGGCATGGCAGAACTCAGAGTACTCGCCGCAAAAGGTTGTCCACAAGGAGAAGTTACCTCTCCAATACTGTGGGCCATTGTTGTCGATGAACTCTTAGAACTTCTCAGCTCAAATGGCTTTGATGTGCAGGGTTACGCTGATGACACCGTGATCCTTATCAGAGAAAACACGAGGATACTTTATCGTATCTCCTCCAGTGGGTCAGTTATATATGTAAAAACTGGGGCCCAAGCCCTAAACTAGCCATGTAGATGTATACTTCCATTACGAGACCTATGATTTTATAAGCTGCACATTAGGGATATAACTTTTTGCAATTTTTGCAAATATCAAAAATACCACCGCATAGTCGTGTGGGGCATGAAAAAATATAAAAAAATATGGTATCACTTTTCCTTTATCGTGAAAAAAGTTTCCGTACCGAAAGCGTTCAAGTTTTGTTTTTATTTATTTATTTTATTTTTCATTATAACAGTTACTCTTGTCTTAAATAAGTTATTTTTTGTTTAAATTCTTAAATAATCTTCAATACCAAATCATTTTTCATAAGTCTAATGCAAAAGTTTGATCAAATCGCGATATTTTAAGCAGAAAAAGTACCTTTCTTTAACTTCCTTAATTTTTCTTATCTAAGAAGGTAGTATTTCTATATTATAATAAATCGCTTTCGCTGCGGAACCTTTTTTCAGCGAATCAACTTAAAAAATTGTTTTTTATTATCAGAACAACATTCCCCACATGGTATTTTGCACTAAAAAAAAAGTTATATCCCTACTCCACATACTAGCTCCCTCCTCCCTTAACTATCTATCTATCTAGGAGGGTTTACAAAAATGCCACGAAAAATATCCTTTTTCCCGATTTTCTCCTGATTTTGGTGTTGTAAGTGGTTGGGTTTTGTTGGGGGTTTTAACAATCCCACGTAAAATATCCCTTTTCCCGATTTTCACGGCATTTTGGTGTTTGATGTAGGAAGTGGTTGGGTTTTTTTGGGGGCTTAAAAAATCATACGGAAAATATCTTCATAATATATTATTATTATTATTATTATTTTTTTTACTTTAATTGATTATAAATGCTATTTCAATGCCTTCCAGAGGTAGTTTTTGAGAATGCCTCTTAAAATAGCTTCTCGATAAGGCTAAGAAGAAGTACATTGAGATACATGGAATGTCTTAAGAATGCATGTCACATTTGCATCAAAAATTTTGCTGGGTCTTTGTACTTACATAGTTTTTAATTTTTATTTTTGTGTTGTTTCACGACGCAAAGTGGTTTAATCCCATACAAAGTTTGGAAAAAATAGAAGGAGTCGTCGTAGAGCAATAAAATTTATTACATAAGTTGGAATTACTTCTATTAGAAGATATTAAAAATTTTTTGAAATCCGCCCACAAACAAGCCTACCTCTCATAAAACAAAATTTTAAAAAGCTATATTTTTCGTATTGAAGTTATATCAAAACAACTCACTCAAGGATCTAAAATATATATGTAGATTAAAAAAAAATTTGCCATGCCCACCTCCCATAGTTTTTCTACGATATTTGCATAGCATTAAGATGGAGTAGTCGTGTCGTATACCAATAAAATTTGGTATATACATAAGTTGAAATTAACTATATAAGAGCATTTACAAAAAATTTTGCAAATCCGCCTACAGACACGCCTACCTCCCATATAACACAAAAATTGAAAACGATATTTTTCTTTTTATTGCAGCTATATCAAAACAACTCAATGAAGAATATAAAATATATGTGTATATTTTAAAAAAAATTGCCACGCCCACCTCCCATACAAATACATATTTTTTCTTGTTATATAACATTTAGGAATTTCCTTTATAATTAAAATAAGAAAAAAAAGAAGAAAACAAAAATATTACATATTCTTTATGACAATGTGTGCAGTACGCATATGGTTATAAATATGCACTCTTTTGTTCGTTAAAACCAGGCTAGCAGCTATTAGCAGACAATTTTTTTTTAAATGCTTACTAAAAGCCTACAGTTTAAGATTTTTATAGTTAGAAACCGTCGATAAGTGTCGATAACTTAGTTCTGTCCACCAAACTTTGGAATCTGGGAAAAACATGGTTTTAATAAAATTATTAAAAAAAACGCAATAATAAAAAAAAAATATTTATCATTAACCCTTTCAGTAAAAGCGTCCATTAAATTGGACAATTTTGTTTTTGTATTTTAATCTCTTTTTCTCGTAAATAAGAGCATTTATTTTTAAAGTAACGGGTCTTTTGAGTAAATTATGTCGTTCTTCTTTACCACGTTTCTTAAATTGAATTTTCTGGTGCAGTTTAGTGTGTTTTTTTCTTAATTTATCAAGTGCACAAAAGTTGAAAAAAAATTGAGTAATTTACTGCAAAAAATTCACTATTTTTCGTTGAAATTGGAACGCAAAAAAAATCGTAAGTATGGATTAATAGTCTAAAAATATATTTCGCGAAAGAAAAAAATAAAAATAAGGCACCGTTTTACGGGGGTGCTCCAAAATGTGCATGTCCCTTATATTGGACAATTGTACTCAATCAAAGTCTTATTATTATTTCTTATTTCTTATTGAGGTTATGGCTTCGCGGCGTGGTTTAACCGAAGAAGAGATATTGCAAGCCCTTCAAAGCAATTCCGATGTAGAAGATTTGGATGCAAATGAAGATTGTGAGGAAATGCAGTACCTTTTTGACCGTGTTGTGCCTCCTGAAACCATGGTAGTACCCAGGAGCGATGAGGCTCGAACCCAAGAAGAAAATAAAGTTGATTGTGACAATGTAGAAGAGGTGGAAGAAGTTACTTTGCCTGTAATTGTGGACACCATACTTAGCATTGGTGATAGCCCAAAAGACCCTCCTTTTATTCGATGCACTCCACGGAAAGAAATAATATGGGTAAATAGAAAACATCAACCACCTGTGCAAAATGAGTTTAACCCTATTCGAAATGAGTGCATTGAAATCAGAAGTCCATATTCATACTTCATGAAATATTTTGACGACGATTTTTTTGCCAAGGCAGCGTTTTATACAAATTGTTACGCCGTTCAAAAAGGTAAATATAAACATACTCCAAATACATACCGGCAAAAAAAAACTTTTCTATATTTCAGGCTCATCTTCGTTCCGACCATGCACTGAACTTGAAATTCGTATACTATTCGCGCAGCATTTTATGATGAGTTGCATGAGATTTCTTCGAGTTCGCATGTTTTTCGACAAACGTTGGGGCATGCCATTTTTCTATGAAAATATGAAAGTGAACCGTTTCTTTGCTTTGAGAACGCATTTGCATATTACTGATATATCTGAGCGTCCTGCGCAATGTACTGATAGGCTATATCAAGTCCGTCCTGTCCTTGAACAAGTGCGTCGTCGTCTTCATTTACTGCCTTTAGAGGAAAATCTCTGCGTTGATGAACAGATTATCCCTTTCAAGGGAAAGTTTACCGGAAAGCAGTATGTGAAAGGAAAGCCTTGTCCATGGGGTATAAAAGTATATTTTCTTTGCGGAAAAAGTGAAATGCCGTATGATTTTATAGTTTATCAAGGCTCTACTACTCCATTGGATGCAGAAAGTGTAAAATCTATCGGTAGCGGGTCAACTATTGTGTTACAGTTGGCTAAACGAATTCTCGTCGACGCCAAAGGACACAAGCTTTACTTTGATAATTATTTTCCTTCTTTTGCTCTATTTGAAATTTTGTACGACAAGGGGATTCAAGCGGCTGGAACAGTTCGGGTAAACCGTTTTAATCAACCCCCCTTCCTGACCCAAAGACAATGGCAAAACGTGGACGTGGATATTCAGCGGAGTGCTTTAGTGCCAATGGAAAAGTAACCTTTACCAGATGGTTCGACAACAAAGTGGTCAATTTGGCGTCAAATTTTATTGGAATTGGTAACAAAGACAAAGCAAAAAGATGGGACAAAGAAAAAAAGGAGTACATAGAGGTAGATCGGCCGGAAGTTGTTCGTTTGTACAATGATAGTATGAGAGGCGTACACCTGCTTGACCAAATGATACAATATTACCGCATTAATATTCGCTCAAGAAAGTGGACAGTAAGAGTAATAATGCATTTCATGGATTTGGCGATGACTGCCGCTTGGATGGAATACAGGCAAGACTGCACTGCCAATCTAGTTCCGAAGAAAGATATTTTAGATTCCCTTAGCTTTCGAGCTGATGTTTCTAATATGTTGGTGAAAGTTCAGCCAAGACCTGTCGAAATTGAATCAAGTTCAAGGCTCCGTGGTAGGCCCTCTGCTACCCCGCCAATACTCTCTCCCATTCCAAAAGGAACGTACTGTTGTACGTTGCCAACACTCACTCCCATTCCTGGACCTTCTACTTCAACCAATGCTAACCATGATTGCTCCACAGCGAAGCGCAAGAGAAATCAGACACCGCCACCTGAATTGCGTAAGGATTTTTCACAACACCTTCCAAAATTTATTCAAGCTAAGAATGCTAGTCGCTGCAAAATGGAAGGATGTTAAAAAAAAACCTTTATTTTTTGCCAAAAATGCGAAGTATTTTTATGCGTCAAACGCGAAAATAATTGTTTTGCTCTTTTTCATGAAAAATAAAATACAATTTGCGTAATTGTGTTCAATACAGCTAATGCAGCTAATAAAACAATGAATTAAAAACCAAATGAAATCACTTCTTTTTTAAAATACCTAGGGTACCACTGTCCAATATATTGGACACTAAATAACGGTAAAACTAAAAGGTTTATTAAATTTTTGGTCGCATTTTTGGAATCAGGGGCCCGAAATTAGCCGATATACCAATTTTCAAATTTTTATCTCCAACGGCTGATTAAAAGTACTGAAAGGGTTAATAAAAATGTTTTTTAGATACATCACAATATTGTATATAAAAAGATTTAAGTGAATACAAGCAATTATGTCGGAGCAGTTCCTACCGGAATCCGGCTTAAAATAATGGAGGTTTGAGAGGAAAAATTTTGCCGACATTCACTGCTCGTCCACAAAAATGGAGAAGATCGAAAAATTTCTAAACTTATATATAAAAAAAAAAACGAACAAAAATTACAACATGAAAATAATAATTTAATTCCACTTTGAAACCACTGTGTGACGTCGCGCAGTGGAAGGACTTCTTACAAGTTTTGGCCATAAATAGCAAAAATATACCCACTGCTTTGAAATTTGGTATGAGTGCTTTGTAGAGTTAAATATAAAATATATTTAAGTTTGGATTAAATCCGCCCACAGAAACGCCCACCTTACGTACGAACTTTTTAATCACTTCATTTGTAACGCCCATAAGAAAGCGTGGTAGGTAAAGAAAAGTATATATATATACTTGATCAGCATCACCACCCAAGTCGATGTAGCCATGTTCGTCTGTCCGTTTGTCAGTCTGTCTGTCTGTGATCACAATTACAGCCGTAATTTGATCTATGGTTACAAAATTAGATACTTAAGCTTATATCTAAAAAATAAAGGTCAAGTTCGAAAATGAGCAAAATCGGATAAAAACTACGCCTAGCTCTCATACAAAGTGACTTGGTGACTTAACAAAGCATTAACATATCTTTAAATTTCACAAAAATTAATATATGGACTTGAAATTTTGTATATGAGCTTTGATATTTAATATCCGCTTTAAATATGAAATTCAACTAAATCGGATATACTACGACTACCTCCCGTACAAAATGACTTTATCAAAAGGGTAAAATATTTTTAAATAAAAAAAAAAATAATAATGTAATGACTTGAAATTCTTAATGTATGATTTAATTTGAAATATGTACTCTGAGTTCAAAATTTGGCACAAGCTAATAAAAACTTCACCTACCTTCCATACAAAATGATGTCATTAAAGTAGTAGAACCTTCATAAATTCCTCAAAAATTAATTTACGCTTAGCTGTGTGTATCCATTGCTGGTTCAATATGAGGAGAATCCGTTTAACCAGTGGGCTGGTGAACATTTCTTGAGAGAGCGTGCTATAGAGATCGAAAATCAACCTTTGCCAAAATGTGGCCAAAGTGCACGGAGTGGAACTTAACCTAGTGATGTGACGAGTCGATTACGTTTGCAATACGAGTTACTCGAGTCTGAATAATTTTAACTCGAGTAGAAACTCGAGTTGACGAGTCAGTATTTCAAAGTAGAGTAAAGTAGAGTAGAGTAGAGTTTTGCTTGCTTTGATCTAAGAGTCAGCTTGTCAAGACGAGTAAGCGATTTCTTGGCCGTTACGAGTGATAGTACGTAAAATTGGCAATTTTCAGGGCAGATTTCTTTATATTACAAATAGCTCTTTCTACTATAATACAATTTTTAAATTTTGATGCAAAGCTAGTTCTATAAAAAATTCTATTATGCAGATATAAAAAGCACATTCAAGAAAAAATTCGTTCGGTTCATTTGGCTTTTAAAAACACTTTTCGCTAGCCTCTCTAAAACCCTAATAAGGTCTTCTCATATACAAGTTTGTTGAAATTGAAGCTGTGTGTCATACCACTAACTTAACTTCTTTTTAGTTTTCATTATTTTTTTGGGATTTCTATTTCTTAAGTACTTGGTCTGAAGAAAAGGTGGTAACCTCCAGTGATTAGCTTTCTTTTAACGCTTCGTCTGTGATATAGAATATAAGTGAAAATAAGGATTTTTTTAAAAGACCACAAGCCAAGTTACTAATTAAAACTCATTAAATATATTTTCATTCGAAAACGCATCAAAATGTTGCAATTTTTTGTGAATATTTTTAGATTAAATATACTTAAAAAATTTGAACTTGCACGCTCGATCGACAGAACAGAAAAAAAAGTTTAAATCATTTTTATCTGTTTGCGTAACCTACGTTAGTACACAGCTGTTTTTTTCTCTTTTATTGGTAACGAACCACTGAACTATGAGAGTTATAAAAGTTGATGCGTTCAAAATGTAAAGCAATATTTTGTGAAATTTTTTAAAACAAAATAATAAGGTACTATGCGATAATTTGGAGAAAAAAAAACATATTAAATTGAACACAATCAGGCTAAATTTGAAATGATAGGAAAACTCGTAACTAAGCCACAGATCTAGGTCAAATTGGTTCGAATAACAGAAACTCAAACAATTTATTGAAAATTGTTAAAGTGATAAGCAATTCTTACTGGAAAATAATAAAACAAAATATTAGATAGAATTACTCCGATATGAACCCAGTAAAAGTTTGAACCCCAAATCTGCCTTGACTTTCGTACTGGGTCATATGCATTCGCAGAGCCCGTTTGAGCTCAAAGTTTAGCTATTTACTACATGACATTGTCCTTTCAAGATTCAAAATTGACGCTTATGCAGTACTTTCAATATAATTGTGGGAACAAAAAACTTTAATATGCAATATATCCTTAATGCTAAACTGCACTATAAATGCATTTATAATTGTTTTTTTTTTGTATAAAAACAAAGAAAAAATTATTCCCACCAAACAATCAATGCAATCATCGATTGCATTGAATTCCCAGCGAAAAAAATGAAATGTGAAGGAAATTCATAAAAAAACAAGAATGCACAGGAAAATTAAGGACGTGTTAAAGCGTAGATAATACGTCCATTGGTGCAAAAGCCACTCATATATCACGGCTGCTTAATTAATAAAAAAAAGGCCACTCAATGCCAGAAATGATTAAAATCAATCGATAAAATTGGCATGTGAAAAATTTTGCAAAAATATATGCAAAGCCTATATTTATGGAAATAAATTGCAAAAAGTCGACAGGAAATCAGCATTTCTCGCGCCATTAAGAGTCACTCCACTTCATACGAAATGAACACGTGAAGTGCACCACTCAGCAAAACGACGTCAAATCATCTCAACAATTACACACAAACATAAGCACATACACATGGAAGGGTTCAATATGCTATAGCTTGGCTTATTTTTCTTTAAGAAAAAAGAAAGAAAACAAAACACAAAATATGTGAACCTCTTGAGAGGGTCCAAGAAATGCCAACAATGCAAGATGGCAAAAAACTGCACTTCGGAGCATTTCTATAGAGCCTAAAATATGGCAACGCATTCTTAAAAATTAAAGGCATTCAATAAATTCTGCCGCTAAATTTGCATTGTTTTGATTAAGTTAAACGCTAGGTAATTGATGAGTTCTAATTTAAGGGTTGCCGTTGTAGAGTTTTAAGTCCTACATTTAGGGTTGATTTCTTTCTTTTTTCTAGTTGGAGTCTCAAGTATTTGCAATCGCTAGTTTTTAAGACACTTCAAAGATTTTTACTAAATGTACCTCAAAATGCCTTTTTGAAGTATTGAAATTTTTTTCTTTTTTTTCATCGCTTAGGGAAACTTTTATTAGTGGCCACTTAAGCTAACTTAAGGTTTTCGAGTGCTCTACATAAAAATTTGACGCGTCAGCCGGGAAGTCCCACGGTTTGTTTATGCCCACAAGCTCAGTGGTTGACGCAGTGTGAACTATCAAGGGTTCGATGCTGAATATTCAGAGCTGCCAACTGCAAATTTTTAAGGACTTTTTTTGTCATACATACATACTTCGAATTTGCGTTAAGTCACAAATATGGACAATCCACCCACTTCCGTTGCTGCATCTGACACCATAATGCTAGCCTTAGGCGAAAAAACAAACACAAAAACGGTAGCAAATGTTTCCAATTTCGGTGGCAACAATTTAATTGCGGTCTACCAACGGCAACACTAACAGTTTCTCTGATTTTTTTTTTAATTTGGATCGAAATATCTGTCGAATTGCAACTGTAATTGAGCTCTACTTCATACTCGCTGATACCTTTTTTATGGCGCCCTGCTGTGTCTTCCTTCCCTGTGTGTGTGTGTGTGTGCACGTTGCTCAAAAGTGCGTTTGCATCACTGTTTTGTAGTGTTGGTGTTTATTATTTTGTTGCATAACAATGGGCGAGTGTCTGCGAAATGTGTTGATTTTCACACGCCCACAATTTTTGGTTATTTAAGACTATATTTGGATTTTTTATTTTATTGGATATTTTATGATCATTAAGTCATTGTGACACAGTTGTTTCTTATTCAAAATTTTTTTAATTTTTTATGAAATAGCCCAGCAAACATTCTTAGTCTAAAATGACTTTTTTACTATAAGACACTTTCTTTTTCGTAAATATGAAGACTTAAATAAGATTCTTTGCGGACTTATAATTTTGAGAGCTCATAAAATTTTCATAAAGAAGAATCCTCTCGAACTCATTTCAATACTCATATCATATAAAAAAAATATTTTTGATCGATATTTTACGATCAGATATAAATTATTTTTTAATCGTTATAATTTATTTACAGAAATGCAAATTTCCTTTAATTGATATTTTTACTACCAAAAAAAATTATTATTAATGGAGGTTTTAGGCAAACAACATTTTGAAAATGGAATATTTTTTAATTTATTTAAAAAATTAAAAAATGAAAAAATTAAAAAATTATTATTAAGGGAGGTTTTAGGCAAACAACATTGTGAAAATCGAATATATTTTAATTTATTTTTGTTGTACAATATTCAAGAATATGTAAAGAAATGAATCCCGCTTATAAAGCAGATTCTACAGCGCTTAAAACTCGGTGCTACAGAGTACCTTTAACTAACCAGAGTAACTTTAAATGCGTTTTTCTCGAGCTAGTTGTATGGCAGTACCAAATGTGGCCCATCTTACCCTACTGAACTGCAAATGAAATTTTAGGTATATATAATAAACTTTCTTAGAAAACATCTTCTAAAAGATGCCTTAATTTTAAAAGCTTTTGACTAAGACCTCCTTAATTGATTTTTTTTTTCGATCAGAAATAAACTTTTTTTGGCCTTAATTTTTTTTTACCAGAAATACAAATTTTCTTCGATCGATATTTATATCAAAAGAATTTATATTTCTAATAGAAAATATAACGATCAGAAATAAAAATTATTTTTCAAATACATATGCATTTTAATAATCCTTTTTTATTTTTAATCCGATTTATTTTATCCATCAGATATAAAAATTATTTGTTTAATAGTTATATTTTCTATTAGAAAAAACAAATTTTTTTCGTTATTTTTTTGATAAGAAATAAAAAATTACTTTTGTTAGCTATTTTTAAAATTTAAAAGAAATAATTTTTTTATTTGTGATAGAGAAAATATAAATTAAAGATTTTTACATGTGATCAAAACATATATATGTGTGGGGGTCGGGGGATCCCCATCACGAACGAAGTTCTTTACGCTTTTCCTTTAACTCCGAATGTAATTCGAAATAAAATTTGTATATTTTTATAATTTTTTATTTTATATAATTTTTTAAATATATTTTTTTTATATTTTTCATTAATTATTTTTCAGATAAAAGATTACTTTCCAAATAATGTGAATAAACAATCAAATTAAAAAGCTCAATTTAATATTTTAGGTAAAAAAGTTTTTTTTTATTGAAAATTAAGATTTAAAATACTTATGAGAGATAAAAATAGGCAGTTACTGTTGCTAGCGATGTTTGTTTCAAGGCATTGAGCTTTGAAAATTCATCATGTTCCTAGAATGGAGCTTGAATTGGTTAAAAAGTTGGTTTGTTGGTGGTTAGGGTCCACCCTAGTGTCAATATAGGTTTGAAATTCTTAAATCAGGTTCGAAATCAGCGAATAGCGCATCTAAAAAGAGTACAAAATAAATATACATTTTTAGGGTCCACCCTAGTGTCAAAAAACTTTTTTTGAAGTCTACCAAAAAATTCGAAATCAGCGACCTCTTAATACTAACATCACATACACAAAAAGTATTAAATAAAAAAGTAAATTTTTAGGGTCCACCCTAGTGTCAAAAAACTTTTTTAAACTCGTACATCAGATTCGAAATAAGCAACCCGCGCATTTATAATGAGTATAAAAAAACACATTTTTAGGGTCCACCCTAGTGCCAAAAACTTTTTGAAATTCTACCATAATATTCGAAATCAGCGACCTCTCAATATTGCTATCACATACACAAAAAGTATTAACTGAAAATAACACATTTTAAGGGTCCACCCTAGCGTCAAAAAAATTTTTTAAATTCTTACAGCATATTTAAAATCAGCGAGAAGTGCATCTACAAAGAGTATAAGAAACATATTTAGGGTCCTCCCTATTGGCAAAAAACTTTTTTAAATTCTAACATCAGTTTCGAAATCAGCGACCCCTTAATACTGCCAGGACATACACAAAAAGTTTAAAGTAAAAACACAAATTTTTAGGGTCCACCCTAGTATCAACATGTTTTTTGGTATTCTAACATTACACTGTATTTTCATTAGATAACAGTTACATTACAATTACAGATTACACTGTATTGCACACATTTGCTGCAGTTTCCATTTCTTAAAACTTAAGCTGAAAGTTTATACGATGCAGTTTGGTGTTGCGTCCGTCTACTCGCTGGCAAATTTACGCAAGAATTTTATGGTAGAGATCAATTATTGTGTTCGGCGTTCAGAGAAAGCAGGGCTCCAAAATTATTCAATATTTTCTATGATGTTAAAATTGAATTTTAAATGAATAACCAATATAATTATTTTTTTTTAAAAAAAACTTATCTAAATATTTATTCATTAAAATTTTATTTTGAAGCGCCATCTCTGAAAATTACTATTAACTTTTTTTCTTCTTGCTGTTATTTATTTATAACGAGCTGCAAAAAAAAAAACGCAATTTACGCAAAAAAAGTTGGAAAATTTTACGAGAAAGAGAGAGACAGAGAGAGATAGAGAAATAAAAAAAGAGCTGCGCACTCGCGTACTCGTTTTCTATCCCAGTAAAAACGGCTACTGGTAGTTAACTGGTTAATTAACTTTTAATCTATGAATTTTATCAGTTAATTTTGTAAGAGCATCGGGAAAAAATTAACCGAAAGTTTCCCGTCGGTGTAAATATACACATAAGGCTTTGTGTCTCCCGCTAACAAGGGTATCAAGTATTAAGTCGTCTTTTTCGCACATTTCGTAGGGTGGTGAATACTGTACTCCTGGTCATTGCCAAAGTAAAGAAAAAAACTTAAAAAAGTATTGCCAGTCTTATAATGTTTTTTTACGGTTTTCAAATTCTTTTTTTTTTCCAATTTAACAAAATTAAAAGCAATATTATTACATGGAATTTAAAATGTCATTAAAATAAATCTAAGAATAATAACAAATTTTCATATCAATTATAAATAATTAAGAAAGTTAGTTTTTATGGAAATATATAAAAAAAAGAAAAAAAAAATTAAAGGTACAACAATAGAGTCAACTTAGGTGGTTATTGCTTGTGTCCGCCTGCAAAGTTTTTGCAATATTTTCGATGAATTAAAAGCGGATGTTCATATTGCGTTCGTTGCATTCAGTTTCTTTTGCATAAACTTGTTTTGCTTTGTTCTGTTATGTGAATTTTTTATACTTTTTCGTTTTTATTTTTCGATATCGTCATTGGCCAAATCAGGAAAAATTTCTGCACTAAAAATGAGAATTTTATCAAAAAAAGTCTTAACAGTTTATTGACTTGAAGAGCCCATTTTCATGAAGTCCATCCCAGTTGAAACTTTGACAAAAACTGTCTGTAGTCACTTTTTTGAATAGGGAGTCGACAGTACCATTTGCTTCTTTCAAGGTGAAAAGATGTGTTTTCTAAAAAAGGACGAAATAATTAAAACAAATTATAAACTCTCCGAATTTTTTTACTGTGCAAAACCATTACTGTGGAATAGTCATCATCAGGGCTCGGATTTTAATAACCTAAAAAACTGCAAAAAATACCTACAAAAATGACAAACATGACCTAAAAACTGCAGAAATTGACCTAAAAAGTGACAAAAATTACCTAAAAAACGCAAACAATTGCATAAAAAAAAATTTAGCCTTAAAAATAAAACATTGCTAAATTAAAATTTATTTTATACTAGCATATCCCGAGTTTTTATCTAACACATGTTTCATTTTTCTGCATACCCTTTCGTCAGTTTCACCACGTACAGAGCTTTTTTTCATCGAAGTCTATAAACAAAGCTACTCCTTTGTCGAGAGGTAATGTTTTTGATTGAAGGGATTCTAGTGTTAAAGGAATATGTTTAAAAATTTGCATTTTGACATTTTTTAGTACGAAAAAAAACAAAAAAAAATTATTTAAAAATTTTAGTGTAATTTGACCTAAATGTAATGACCTAAAAAACGGAAAAATATTCTAAAAATTAAAATTGTCCAAAAATGACAATAAAATTACTTAAAAATCTCTAAAAATGACCAAAAATGCCCTAAATCTAGTAAAAATTACCTTAAAAACTAAAAATGATGACAAAAAATGTCCTAAAAACTTTTCATATTTGGAATTTAGGAAACATAAATGGACGTTTTAAATAGGCAGAAAATGTCTTAGAAGCAGCAGAAAAAGGATGACATGTCATCGAAATCCTAGCCCTGGTCATCATCCTTTAACTTATCTTCAAGATCCATGAATTCAGTTAAAGAGGACCGTCTTTGTATATCCGAAAAAGCGTTGATAATTTTTCAGCTGTTGTTTGGTTAAAATCATGTTGAGCATGAGCCGAAATTTTCGTTATTTGTCTTTTTGTTAACACTGAAACTTCCTAAATTTACTTTTTAGGACTTTTTGCATTATTTTTTTTGCATAACTTTTTTGCGTTTTATTTGTAAATACTTTTCGTTGCTTATAGTTTTGTTATTCAATTTATTTATAAACCAACATTTGTTTACCTTTTTCAAAAAACCCGAAAAAAAATTTTTTTTGCAAAAAAAAAAAGAAAAAAAGAAAGACTACTTCCTCAAAAATAAAAAAAACAGTACTTGTTTTTTTTTAAATAAAGTGAGGTGAAAATCGTATTTCAATGTGTTTGTGAAAAGCTGAAATTTTTTATTAGTGTTAGAAAAACCGGTTAGCAATTTTTTGCAGGGTAGTGTTCTCGAATCTGAATACTCGCACGCTCACACCCCTGCAAACATTTTCAATCGCCTCAGAATCGCCAGCGAATCGCTTGGAAGATGAGACAATCGCCGGCGAGCTCATTTGGGAGTCATCCAGGTATCGCCGAATATAAGCAGCTGAGGCTAAAGAGCTCTTTAGCGATTCGCTGGGTAGCGTCGCTACCGAATCGCCGAAAGGCGTCTTAAGCGATTCTCTGGGAAGAGTCTTAAACGGCAAGAGTGGCAAACGAATCGCGTTTAGAGTTTCACAGCGACTTGTTGCGTTGCGTCTTTGTTGAACTTTACAAGTTGTTTTATAGGCGACATTCCTTGTCAAATCTTTCAACAAAAAAAAAATCGACCATCAAAAATCAAGCTAATATAAATATTCTTAGCATAAATATAAATTAGCATAAATTGTAAATAGGGCAATTCAATACAAAAAATTATTTATTAAAATTTTTTAATATATAGATAATATATTTTTTAATATATAGATTTTTTGATATATAGGAGAGAAGTATATAGAATAGCCTGCTTCATATTTCAATGATAGATATTTTAAATTTTTAAAAAGCAATCATCCAACGATCGCCGAAATGAGCGAAGGAAGATTTTGAAGTTTTTTCTTATTTTGCGCATTCATTGCTTCTGAGATCAAAAAGCGATCCCTCTTCCAAAGAACCCTTGGGCGAATCGCATGTGCTTCCCCAAATAAACTTATCTTCCAATCGTCTTCCAAATGTTTGCAGGGACAGCGCACTCGCCTGCTAATTTGTAGTCTGCTCGATACTCGCACGCACACACACAGCAATCTCATCGTTACGTGACGATTTATAACCAATCACACCACCCGTAAGCCGCGTACAGGAATTTTGGATCAACAATTTTTATCCGATTCAAAAAAATCGATAGATTAGTAAGGAATTATCTTCGGCTAGGTCCAGAGCTGGGCAAAAAGGATTATATGTATTATTGATTACGGGAAGGATAAGGAAATTCCAATTTCAAAAATTTTTAAGTTAGGATTGCGGCAAATCTTCTATCGAACGATCTTAGATTACGATTGTAGCAATCGTAATTCTGAAAAAGTTGAAATTCCGATTACTGTAATCGTAATCTTAGCTCATCCGATTAAGGATTACTTCAATTCTAGTCCTGTTTTCCTCATTGAAATGCACTTCCTGAAGTAACAGTTGTTTTCACTGATATTTAATAAAAGCCATCCTTGCAATCGATTACTGCAATCCTTATAATAAAAAAACGGTATTACAATTAAAGTAATAGGATTACAGTAATAGTAGTTTCGACTTTTTCAAAATTACAATTACTGCAATCTTAATCTTAGCTCATTCGATGAAGGATTACTTTAATTGTAATCCCTTTTTTTTAAAGATAACTGCAATCGCAATCGTGTGGTAATCGCAATCCTTATCGCACAGCTCTGACTGGGTCGAAGTTAAAATACCCCCACAGTATGCATGTAAAGGCATGCATGTTTTGAAAGTTTGATGACGTCACTTTGTATAGAGGACTAGCATTCTCCGGCAGACGTTGTCCTTTTGCGTCTCAAAAATCTGTAACTTTTTTGTCTCTTGCTATAATTAAGCCAAACTTTGAATATAGTGTCTATGATATTCAATAAGCCGTTTGAACTATTTTTTTTCAAAATCCATGTTGTTTTTTAGTACTAAAATTTTATTTAAAGTTAAGAAATATTCGATTATGGCTTGTCTTGCGCGTTTCAAGATTCTCTAACTTTCGGGTCTTTTGCAATAATTAAGCCAAATTACCAATTTCTATGATATTCAATAAATAGTTTTGACTACTTCTTTTTAAAATACATTTTAATTTTTAGTACCAAAATTTTGTTTTAAATTTAAAAAAATACGATTTTGGTTTTAAAATTCTGTAACTTTTTTGTTTCTTGAAATATTTAAGCCCAATTCGGAAATTATTTTCTATGATATTCAGTTAATCACTTGAACTACTTTTTTCAAAATCCATTTCAATTTTTAGTACTATTTTTTTTCAAGGTCAAAAAATACGATTTTGCGTTTCAAAATTGTGTAACTTTTTTGTCTCTTGCAATAATGAAACGAAATTTAAAATATATTTTCTATAACATTCAATAAATCATTCAAACTTTTTTTTCAAAATCCATTGTTTTTATTATAACAAGCTTGTTAAGATTATTTTTGCAAACTGGTAGAAATTTTTATAATTTTAGAAATCTTAAAAATAAAGTCTTAAATCTTAAATTTAAAGTAAAGTAGTTTGTGTAAATTGTTTTGTTGTATGTGGTTAAAGTGGGGCACCAAATGCGTGAGATTATGGGGCAGACTCCATACTCCACATATATAACCATGATCATGGAAAACAACACAACACAAAAATCGTATTTGTTCAAGAATTCTTATATAAACCATAAAAAATATGTTATAGAATAGTACGATGCAGGACAAAATCATGGGATCCATAAAAAAATTAAAGAAAAAGTTGAATTGTGCAAAGTAACCATAAAGACCCCAAAACACAAGTTCATAATATGTGATAGAAAGGGCAGCAAGGTCCTCTTTTGCATTCCTACGCCACTGGTTTCTTCAGAGTTCAACAGAGTTTAATAGAAAAAAAAATATATCAAGTTTATGGGAAATTTTTTTGCCGTGCACCTACGTTATGAAAATTTAAATTTCTCAAAAAGGGCAAAATTGGAGCAACTTATTTTATTTTGTCTCGATACCAATACAATAAGGAACCAAATGCACTGTGAAAGAAAACAGCGCAAGACAGTGCAACTATTTAATTCTTAATCAAAGATGAACAATAAGTAAAAAAATAGGTTGATAAAAAATATTAAATTTATTACATAAGACAATTTTTTGTTTTATATTTTATTTTTTCAAAAAGCTTAAACTTTAAGCTTTCTAACGGTAAACAATACTTGTATGATAAATTTAAAAAGACTTGAAAAAAATTCGATTACAAACGTTCTTCATGTCGCTGCTTATATAGGACTGTGTCTTGAGAACACTTTAGCAAGCCATACAACTGAATCGTGTCAATTTTTTAAAAAAATTTTCATTGTAGTACAAGATTTGATTTTTTCTTAGATTATTTTCATAATGATACAGGCTGCAAGAGTAATTTTGAAAAAATAATTTATGAGACGCAAACGTCCATTTGGGCCCACTGTGCGCCTTACTGCCATATACGAAAATTTGTAGAAATGCCAAATATATTCACCATTTTCAGTACAGCTACCGAAAGTAACCGTATGAACTAAATTACAAAATTTTTGTCTAATACGACCCAAACCGTTGAAATAAAACATTTTCATTTGCTTGCGGGCGGTAAAAGGGGGCGTGGAAACCAATTTTTAGTACAGTTGCCGACAGTAACCATACAAACTAAGCCAAAATTTTAGCTCAATCGACCCAGTAGTCAATTTTAATGATTTATCAAAAAGTGGATGTAGCTATATGGCCATTTCCATCGTAACTCACGCGACATGCGTACGATTTAAAGCTTCTTTTTATCGGAAATACGTTTATGTTATTAATGCAAAAAAAATGTCTTATGTACATATGTCTTACAAGACATAGTAATGATATGATCTACCAAAATTGTCGTTCCTGTAACTAATTAAGAATGGCAGTGGTAAACATGGGCATAACTCAAGCGACAAAAAATTGAAGTCTGTTTTACAACCAAATTTAGATTGTAAAAACTCAGCGAATTTTCGCATATAATTTGTTTTTTTTTTAATTTTTAAATAATGAGAAAACAGTGAAGTTTCATAATAAGCCCACTTTACCTATGGACTTTGCTTATTTAAAATATATGGAGTTTCCAAGAAACATTTGCCGTAACTCACGCTACATAACCCACGCGACAAAATTTCCTTGGGTGATTAAGTAATTAGGTAGTGAAGTAATTATGTAATTTAGTAATTAACAAACAAATTTAATATATTGTCCTTTTCTTGCCTCAACCATTTTTCTAATATCTTTAGCCAATGCCTTCCATTTTTACTAAGACAAAAAGTTTACGAAACATTTACTAAACATTTACGAAAAAGGAAACTACATTTGTGAAACAGTGCATACGATTTGATCAGCATGGTTAATGAATTGATATAGAAATTTTTTAAATTAATAAAATTAATATGTTTCTCTTAATAATATAAAAAAATAAAATGTTTTTAATAATGGAAATGCCCATATAGCAATAACGCCCATTTTTGGTACAGTTGCCGAAAGTAACCATACAAACTTATGTAACAAATTTTAGTCTTATACGGCAAAAACTGCTTGAAATATAGCATTTTCAATTATTTTTGAGCGGAAAAAGGGGGCGTGGAAACCAATTCTATGTACATTTGCTGACAGTAATCATACAAACTAAATTTAAGACTTATACCGACAGAAATAAATAATTTTCATTGATTTGTGGGCGGTGAAAGGGGGCGTAGAAACCCATTTTTAGTACAGTTATCGACAATAACCATAAAAACTAAATCACTAAATTTTAGCCTTCTACGACCCAAACCGACAGAAATATAGCATTTTTATTGATTTGAGGGCGTAAAACGGGGGTGTGGCAACCATCTCGTACCTGAAACAAATCAACTGCTAAAATTTCAGGTCAATCGGTCCAGTAGTTTTGGTGTCTATAGGCATCACACAGACAGACAGACAGGGTTTTGCTTTTTATATATATATATACATATATAGTTCATCCAATTTTGTCAAGGCTCAATAGCACAACACGTTTAATATATGGAAGATTATATGTTAAACATTCTGTTAATACATACATTTTTATGAAATTTAGAAAAGTAATGCTACTTTGATGACGTCACTTTGTATGGGAGATTAGCAGAGTTTGTATACGATTTTGCCAAATTTCAAACACAAAATTAATTTTAATATTCTAAGCATTAGTGCATAGTTTTAATTCATTAAATTATTTTTTGTGGAATTTTTAAAGACTTAACCGTTTTCATATAGTTAGTTTGTATGGGAGGTAGGAGTAGTTTTTATACTATTTCGACAAATGTCAAATTTATGATGAATATTTGAGATCAAAGCTTATATGCACCATTTCAAGTCATTACATTTGTTTTTGTGGCATTTAAAGAGATTTTATCATTTTGCTTAAGAGCAAAAGTTTACAAGCAAAAGTTTATGAGCAAAATTTCAAGTCATAACATTAATTTTTTTGGCAATGTAATTTTACTGATTTGATAAAGTCACGTTGTATCGAAGGTATTCGTGGTTTCTATACGATTTTATAGCTAAAGGGTAAATATTTTACTTCATTACATTGTAAGTGAAGTCATTACATTAACTTTTGTGGCATTTCCAGAAATTTTACCGATTTGTTAAAGTAACTTTGTATGGGAGGTCGGCGTGGTTTACATCCAATTCAAGTCATTCTCGAACTTGATCTTCGTTTTTTCAATATAAGCACTATAAAAAATTTCAATACGATAGCTTTAAAATTGCGGCTGTAATCATATCGACAAACGGACATGGCGAAATCGACTCAGAAGGTGATGATGATCAACAATATATATACTTTTCTAAACCAGCGTTACAAACGGAGTGACAAAGTTTATATACCCTTGTATATATTACGTGTATTTTATCTGTGTTCGTAAGCAATAATAGCTTAAGTCGACTTAAAATAGAACTGAGTTATTGTTATAGATATGTTTCACGCATATAGCTTTATAAACACACAAAATTTGGAGCTTCTAGCATGACCCTATCCAAAGTTATGACACAAAAACAAAATATTCTTTCATATAACTAATATGACGATTGAAAACTTTGAAGCAAGATTTCTCTAATATTTGAAATCAGACTAAAGCTGTTATCGCATAACGACAAAGATATTACACAAAATATGCGTTGCGGTCTAAAAATAGGCTTTATTTCTAATAAAAAAAATTCAGATAAAAGATATTTTTAATATTTTATCAAAAAATAATAATAGTAAAATAATTTTATATCTTTCCTAAAAAAAAACCAAAAAATTGCTTGTTTTTCTTATCGAAATAATATCAATCGAAACATATTTGGTTTAAAATGATATACTATATCTTAAAAATCATGAAGAAAATCATGTTAAAAATGGAGTTTCTCACTAAATTTATAAGTTAATTTTTAGCTTATTTTTAAATAAAACTAACTGCAACATTAAAAACGTATTTATTTCTATAAATCAAGTCAAGGTTTTTTCTTTTTAATACTGTTATGAAAGTAGATAACTTTAACTGGAAAGTGTTTTACGTGGTTCTGTGGTCTTGTATGCGTTTTTAATCCTCTCAGTTCTACGCCTCAGTCTATAGCTGCATTACTCAATCTTTTTAATTTTTTGTTAGACGCGCAACGTGCTGTTTTCATCAAAGGGTTTGCCTTCTCCTCTACGGCTTCCCATTTCCACGAATGTTATTCTTTGACTTTTATATTGTTTGCTTTGCGCTTTGTTGTTCTTTGATTTTTATTATGTATTATTGTGTGTATTTCGTGCAGACGAGTTTTCCAACCCATTTTCTTATGGCAAAAATGTAGCCTTTGCTTGTTTTTTTCCCATAAGGTTTCTTAAATTAATTAATTTTTCATTTTCTAATGATGATTTGCTTTGGCAAAGTTTTGAAAATGATTTCGATGATGGAGACGTTGATGACAGATTTTACAAGTGATTAATTTTTGATTGTGTTTTTTTTCGATGAATTGGAACAATAACCATATTGTTGTGGTTGTTTTTTTTTTGTTGAACTTACTTCATTAAAAAGATGGAAAGTTGCGAAACTCATGCTTTGATGTAGAAATGGTAAAAAAATATTCAATAATACGCTAAGATGTAAGCAATAGGTTGATTTTTGTAAGCTTTTGAAGGCGTTGAAGTGTTGTTGTTAGGCCCAACTGATCCACTTGCACTTGCTCGCTGTTGCTTGTTATTTTATTCAACACTCGCTCACTTTCAAGTGTTAAATCAACTGAGCAAACATATTCAATATGGCTCTCCAGGGGTGCCCAAACGGCTTGAATAGATGACGATTTTGAATTGGAATAAAGTTTTTTTTTGTGGAAAAAAACGCGCGCGCCAAACACGCGCATCCTGCAGCATTTCGTGTAAATGTTGACAAAACGCGCTTAGCTTCCCGCAGCCTGGAGTTTTTTTGCAAAAGTTATTTAATTTTGCGCAAAAGAACTCGAAACAGCGACAACATCAAGGACAAGGTTAGCGAAAAAGGACGCTTTTGTTTGCTCTTTACTTTTTGTTGTAAATAAGCTTGTCGCGCTGTTTTCATTTCAATTTCCTTTTTTTTTTGTTATGTGTTTTGTTTTTTTTTTCATTGTGGCTGTCAATGTGATTCCTACTCTTACTAGTGCTCGCTCCTGAAGTGGTTTCGAATTGATTGAGTTTTAGATAAGGACTCGACTCGATTTATTTTTATTTTGTGTTAGTTTTTGGAGCAGCGGTTCTTTGGAAATCTGGCAACCATAGCGTTTTTTTTTTTGCTATAAGAGAAATTTAATTAAAACTAACACCAGTGTCTGAGGTGTGGAGTTTAACGGTTGTTCGGAGTGTTTTGGTGGATAAGTGTTTCGGAAAGTTGTCGTAATTGCGCGAGATTTTCCTAATATCAGGTTTTAATTTTTGGTGTGAGAACCGCAGAAAACACTTTTCTTTCTATATTTGCGAAAAAAAATTCTTGTAAACATATCCACTTTTTCTATTGTCCTGCTTGGTCGTGCTCAAAGAATGACCAAACAAAACGTCAAAGAAATATTGTCAAAAAAAGTTGACCCACGCTGATCTGGCTTAGAATACGGCTAACAAAGATGGCAACAGCTTAAAGAACTCCCACGTGCATGCATGTCCTTCCGCTAAACAATTGCTAGGAACTCTCCTTTCTTTTTTTATTTTCTTTGCTTGCAACACTGGAGATTATTATTATTTTATGGTGTGAATGAATACCTAGTTTGTGTTTCAATTTTTCAATAGAGCATATAATGCAAAAGAAAGACTGAAGGAAATATTTTGCGAATCATGTCATGCATTATGCTTAATGCAGTCCGTGCGTCATACAGTCTAGAGTCATGGCTTTCCAAAGGATTTGTAGGGCGTGTGAGTTTGCTAGAATATTTGTCTAAGATTTTTCTTCTGATGAGCTATGATCTTATTTTTTAAATTTCCTAGCCTTCATTGTGTTGACCTGTCTCAAATTGCTTGCCATAATTACTCACCGACCTCAGGAGTAAGTGAGTGACCCATGTCCGGTTTTTCTTTGTTACCTTACAACTAACCGGAAGTTGCCCTCTGTTTGCTTATTATTATTGTTGTTATCATTGTCGTTACGCAATGTCATCCTTTTATTTTGTGTTTTGCTTACTTTTTGGTTTTTATTTCCTAGACTATGTGTGAGAAAGTTACGGTTTTCCGTCCGCCCTATCTTGTGATAAGATTTTCTTTATATTTCCTCTTCAGTGTTCTGTAAAGCTAAGCAAATGCATTTTTGCTTTGTTGTTTATTTTCAACAATTTGTGGTGTTTGTTTAAAGGATTTACGGTTGTTTGCTTATCATATCCTTTGCTTAATAGTGTCCTTTTTTGTGCATGTATTTTAATAACATGTAAACATGTGTAATTTTGTGGAATTTTAATTTATTTGTTATTCAATTTGTAAAATCTTTGTTTGTGGCTTTGTAAAGAGGCGTAAATAATAGGTATTATTTTTTTTAAAAACTGTGTAAAGCTTAGAAAAGGCTTAGCAGACATCAGGTTTTTTTTGCAATTTAAAACGATTTTATCTGATTTAATTATAAGCAAACCTGAAAAAACACAATAGTATCCTGAAAATTGATCATACTTGAGTTATTCCAAATAAGTTCTTTTAAAGTTTTATAGGCATACACATAGAATTAGCATTGTACATGAAATTTCATTTAACAACAATCGATTTTATAGAAAAGAGCATGTATCTTAACGGAAGATGCATGAATACCATTACTAAAATCGTTATGGAAAAGATAAATAAAAATTTAATACCTGTAGAAAGCAGAATTCCTTCAATATTATAGTACCTAATAGCATTTGCAATACAATTTAAAAAATGTTTGTTACATATGTAATCAGATTCTATTGCATTGTAAATGTGTGAGTTACCGCCATTTCATTCTAACGTAAGTAAAAGTAATTTTATAAAAAATACTGACGTTCTAGAGAAAAAGTGAGAACGTAGTTTTAGTATTCTTTGCCTCTTGTTTCACGTGAATATGGCTTATTTCGTGTATGAAATTTTTTCTGGTAATTATGGCACGGTGTTATAAGCAGGGTATGAAATTAAATCTTAACGAACGGTTCATTTTTATCTGTTCTGTATTTTTAAAGGAGCGCAAACTTTATTCCTCTTTATGTGTATATCGCTCTCGACTGAAATGCGAACACTATCCCTAGCAGGCCGAAGAGAGAGACCGAAACAGAATGATAGAGTTGTGTTAAACGAGCAAAAAACACTACTTGCTTTGTTGTGGTCATCGTAGAAGAATACAGGTAGATGCATCAGATGGGAGCATACTGCCGGAAATATCAAAACAAAGCAAAACTTTTAATTTATTTTCTTTTGTTTTCATTCGCCACACAGCTGAATTTGACAGATATGGCAGTATGGAAAGAGAGCACAGTCAGCACTGCAGCTACCTCTATCTTTATACCCATAGTAGAACTAGACAAGGTAGTGTTAGGGCTGAATGTGTTCTCTTTCTAAGTGACCATAACTGTCAAACTCATCCATTTTGGTATTTTTGCCAATTCTTGCTTTCATATTGCATTCTCATTGGTTGCAGATTTTGTATGATATGTCAACTTCGTTTTGACAGTTTCGGTCACCGGCTCTCCGCCCTAACACTCCCCTTGTCTAATTTTGCCATACTAATACCATGGTTGTGGTAACTCTATGTTGCTCTCTTCTTTTTTCTTTTTGTACTCAGCTAGCAAAGTGCACCCATGGTAGAAGAATACAGGTATATGCACCAGATGAGAGCATACTGCCGGAAATGTCAAAACGAAGCAAAACTTTTTATTTCTTTTCTTTTGTTTCCATTCGCCACACAGCTGGATTTGACAGACATGGCAGTATGGCAAGAGAGCACAGTTAGCGCTGCAGCTACCTCTATCCTTATACCATAAGTGCACAAAAAAAAAAAACAAAACAGATGAGCCTAGAGCAGTGATGTGATTTTCATTTTACTAAAAATCCCAAATGCATGTGTAAAAATCCTTTCTTTGCTCACTTTATCCCTTCCAAAAGATTCTGAAATCCCGCAAAAAAACCCTCCAAAAGGAATTAGTACCATTATAGTATATAATAAAAATAATACGTTTACATTGAGGCATCTCGACTTGTATGGGGAGAAAAAAATTCCATTTGTATCTATTTTACAATGATTCCCAAAATATTTTGGCTGTATAAAACCTACAATAATTATGTGGTTGATTTAAACACTTTTTGGCTTTTTTGGTCTTGCTTGTTTATAGTGAAAATAAAGAAATTTTATGCACATACAATAATTATGTTTTTCGTAAATACATTGGCTGCTGAGTTGGAAAAAAAAATAAACTGTCAAAAATTAAAAGCCGATAAAAAGTATTCCAATCTGCATCAAACAGCTTCAAATTTATGCAATCGGATTAAAGATAATGCAGTTTGTCGTGCATTTTTTGGATTTTTTTAAAGTTATTTTCATTAAAAATAAAACTAACCTCATTATTTCTAATGCTATTCTCAATTTAAAAATTTAAAATTATCGTTGGAAAGGTTTTGAGTGCTTGCGTTGTTTCCTGGTCAGAATTGCTTTAATTGTTACTTTTAAAGCGAAAATATTAATTACACACTTACTAAATATTTATACTTTTTAAACATTTACACTTGCTAAAAAAATATTGTAAGAATTGAAAAAAAAAAATAAAAGTAATGATATTTAAATTTTTAGCATTGCTTTAGCTATTACTTTTAAAGCAAAAATATTAATTACACACTTACTAAACATTTACATTTACTAAAACACTTACTTAAAAAAATATTGTAAGAAATTAAAAAAAAAAAAATAAAAGTAATGATATTTAAATTTTTGAAGTTTTTGTATGGCACTTAAAAAAATTTTTTTTTAAAATATGCACGAAAAACAGCATTACCTCTAATCCGATTGCAAAAATTGGAAGAGCCTTTAATTTCTGACATTAAATTTTGTACAACTATTACACCAGTCAATATATTTACAAAAAACATGATTTTTTCTGAGGTTTTTGCAAAAAGTTTTAGCTCACCGACAGTTATCGTAAAATCTAAAATATTTTGGATATATATAATATTAGTGTTATATATGGAATAGACCCACTTTTTTCATTTTTAGGGGGGTATTAATGGAAATTTTATTTTCAAGGCACATATAATAATATGATAATATTGTTTTTATTCAAGCTGAGTTCTGAGTGTGAAAATTGAGTTAGCAATTGTACAAGATTACAGGCAAAGTAAGCAAATGAGTTGTTTAAAAAGATTTCAATCTTTCAAAATTTTGACACATCAAAAAACTCAAACGCCCTCTCGCCTTTTTATGGTTTAAAAATCTCACAAAAAGGGCGATATCCCAACAAATCACATCACTGGCCTCGAGCAAGGCGAAAAGTGAGATACATATAAATCAGTGTTGTGATTTGGCGGGATTTCGCTCACTTTTCGGGATTTTTGACCCCTTGGAGGGCGGACGGGATTTTATGCTTCAAAGTGGGATTTTCAAACCTGTCAAAAAGAAAAAAATCTTAATTGGCAGCATTGCTTCAAAATCTATTACTACTTTTCGTTCAGTTCTGTAATTTGTTAAGGTTTCATGTGTGAGAAAGACAATAATATATATTCAATAGAAGTTCAAATTTACGAATATTTAAATTTTTATGCTTTCAGCAGCTGATGTTTTTTTCAAAACGTCAGCGCATTATTGATTTTAGGACTTTGAAAAATGATTTTTTTAGGTATTTTATAATTAAATAAAGCTTTTATTTGCTTAAAATGTTCAAGCGAATTTGATTATTCGACAGTTCATCGTCTTGGAAAATAGTCGAAATCATCCCAGCGAAAGAAAGATAAAACTTTTCAAGATTAGTGGCTAAAGCTTACGGAATGCAATGATTGCCTGTTCCCTGTTAACGATAACGTAAGGCAGGCTTTTTGCAAAGCTTGTGGAGCAGCATTTGCTTGTGGTACCACAGAAATTAGACGACATAATCACACCAAGAAGCACAAGAAAAATCTGGATACATTTCGGAAGACACCTTCGGCAAGTAACTTTTTAAGCCAACCAGACATTTTCAATTCTCACAAACGCAATGTTCAAAAAGCAGAACTAAGACTTGCAGCATTTTTTGCTGATGACAACGTGGCATTTCAACTTATTGAGACTCTAGTGCCGTTGCTGCAGGACATTTTTTGTGACTCCAAGATCGCAAGTGACATTAAGTTGTGTAGAATTAAATGCACTAATTTAATCAAAAATGTTATATGTAAAGTAGAGAGCGATAGGCTAGATGATTTTTGATGTCTAAACTCAAACTTTTCAATTTTTGTTGACGAATCAATAGATATTTCAAACAAAAATTGCTATCTTCTACGCCATCATCTCATCTTATTCAGGATATATCACCAGAAGATGTAGCGTCTTCAGTTAATTTAGTTGTTATGCAACGTCCGCAGCTAAAAACAATTTTTCTGTCGAGATTTGCTGCTAACACGTCGGAGGAAACTATTGTTTCTTACATTCAGCAGAGATTGCCATGTCCATCACCTACATCTTTCAAATGTATGAAGTATAACTTTAGTTCCCCACGTGAAATCGCATCGTTTAAATTGTTTGTCCCAGAGGATCAATTTCAAATTATTATATCTAAGGAGTTCTGGCCTAGGGGAGTTATTGTACATGAATACGTTGTTAAAAGTCGATTGCGTTCAATAAATATGCAACCTCTCGCAACTGATAGAAATTACTGCTTCTGATTGCTCCAGCTTGGCCATGTACAATAAGTTTATGACGTGCTTGGAACAAAGAAATATTCCGCTTCGAAATATTATTGCCTTTGCGTCCGATAATTAGAAGTTAATTTTATGCGCATATGCAGTCCATATTTAGCATAAACTTATTTCGATAATATGCATTTTTCATTCTTCAGCCCTTGTATTAAAGGCAGGCAGGATTTTTTACCTGATGAATGCGAAATACTTCTAAGAGACGTGGGGTCCTACATGCCAAAGAGTCCGAAGAGTTTAGCAAAGTTAATAGAGTTTCGGCAGTCGTTCAAGCATGCAGCCTTGCATTGTTATTTTGCTTGAGACCTAGACCGTTTTACTTAATTTTTTTATTTATGAAGCCTATTATTCTGGCAGAAAGAGAGCTAAAATTTTTTTTGAAACATTAAGAAAACCGGATATAAAAGCTTACTTTCTCTTTTTTAAAAATATTTTAGTTCACTTTAACAGATTTAATACTTTGTTTCAAGAAAATGATATAATAATTTATAGACTTCACAAAGAGTCATAACTTATGTTGATGGGGCTAGCTAAAATAGTTTTAAAGGGATACTATTAAAATCATAAATTCGGCAGAAAAGGGTGTCTTTGAAAATATTATCAATGAAGAGCATAGAATTGATGACCGATCAAATGCATTTTAATAGCGAATTTATGAATGAGTCCAGACTCAAGCTGAACAAAATTTGAGTCCAGAACAGATTCTTGAAGTTAAAACAAATTGTGGAAATTTCGTTAAAAAATGCATCGCTAAGCTTGAACAATTTCCCCATAAATGATATTTTTTTTTTTGGTATTTATATTTATTTATTTATTTGATAATACAGTGCAACAAGGTTAGAGCCTTATGATTAAAGCACTGGCATCGTAGAAATTAAGCATTAAGTAATCAAACATTTGTATTAAACTTAAAAATTATTCAATCTTAATTAAATTTTCATAAGAAACACATGGGAAAAGAAGAATGAAAATAAATATATCTTAAACTAGTATTACTAAATAATATTGGAATCATTGTCCATTTTTATCATTTCAAGTAATTGTAGTACAACTTATAAAAATGATATAATTTAATTTGAAAACTAATGAGAAAAATTAAATATATTTTAGAAAAAGTTCTCATGTTACACAAAAACTAACATTTGAAAACTAATGAGAAAAATTAAATATATTTGAGAAAAAGTTTTCATGTTACACAAAAATAATTTGATAATTAAAAATTGAAAATTATTGCAACGTAGAAAGATATGCAAGTAGATTGTTTTTGAACTGCACAGCGTTTTGAATAGATCGAAAGAAAGGGGGCAACGAGTTCCAAAGACGAATTGCATATATATAGAATTGCCTCTCAGATGTTAGACAGAAATGACGAAATTGTATTAATGAATTGGACCGATTAGATCTTGAGACAGTAAGACGGTTATGCAAGTAAGAAGGTTCCTTAGTATATAACAATTTATGGAGCAATAATAAAGTTCGCAATTTGAGAATGCTTTCCAGGGTCATATTGTATATTTGTATTGCATAGTGAGGTACATGATCAGAACGTTTTAAACCATAAACGTATCTAGCTATGTTGTTAAAAGCTACTTTTAGTTTTTGCTTACTTGTGCAATCACAATTATAGAAGGGAAGGAAGATATGGGGAAACCATATAGAAGGGAAGGGAGAATGTAAACTTTTGCGATTAGAAGTCTAATATAAAGTGGTGTGAATGATTGTGCAATCATTAATACCCTAAGCATACCATAAACCCTGCCAATTGTATTTCAAATGTGTGAGTTCCAAGTCAAAGTCCTGTTGAAGGTTATTCCGAGATTTTTTGCTGAGTCAACAAAATCAATTGCCGAATTGTTGAGCATAATTTTTGGAAATTCTGAAACATCGATTATTTTTTTGGAAATAATTAAACACTTCGACTTCCTTGGGTTGAGACACAAGCCATTTTCACTTGCCCATGTTGTTACGCGCCCAAGTTCATTATTGATGGCAGATACACAATTTGAATAAAATTATTGCGTGAGCAACTAACAAACAGTTGTACATCATCAGCGTACATGTGGACGTTACAATATTGGAGAACTTTTGGTAAATCATTTACATAGAGTGAAAACAGAAGGGGTCCAATTATAGAGCCCTGAGGAACACCCCTATTGAGGGTCAAAAATTCTGACGTCTTGTTATTGGCAAAAACAGCTTGAGATCGATCTGATAGGTATGACTGCAATAAGTTACTTGCTGAAGAAGAGAAATTAAACATTTGAGATAATTTACTCTTAAGAATAACATGATCAACTGTATCGAATGCCTTTGAATGGTCTAGAAGAATTAAGAAACTTACTTTACTATCATCCAATCCTGCTCTTATTTCTTCAACTACGTCTATTAGTTCAGTGACGCAACTCCTCTTTGCCCTATACCCAGACTGCCTTTCGGATAGCAAGTTATTGTCGCAAATAAATTTGCTAGTTTGCTGGTGTACAGGGTTGTCCATATTCGAAGCGCCCATCTGGCAACACTGTAACTTTCCGCAGTGATGCCAAATCGACTAATGAAATACCGCGTTTGAAGCGTCATTCCAAGCAAATTTTTACAATGGAACAGTACACGCCACGCGAACGCTCTAAAATTGTTGAAATTTACATTCAACAAAACAAGTCAATAGTGAAAACTCAACTCAATGAGCGATGAAGCTCATTTTCAGTTGAACGGAACGGTAAACAAACAAAATTGCCGTATTTATGCCACTGAAAATCCACAAGAGATTCAAGAGGTACCTCTTCACGATGCAAAAGTCACTGTTTGGTGCGGCGTTTGTGCTAAAATGCTCATTGGGCCGTTATTTTTCGAAGATGATAATGGCTACAGAGTTACTGTCAATCAGGAGCGTTATCGCGATATGATAAACAATTTTTTCATGCCAATCGTTCGTCGAAAGCGTATCAGGCACTACTGGTTTCAACAAGACGGCGCGCCACCACACACAAGCCGCACTACAATCGATTTTTTGAAGCAATTGTTCCCTGGCCGTTTAATGTCAAAAAATGGTGATTTCGATTGGCCGCCAAGATCACCAGATTTAACGCCTCCGGACTTCTTTTTGTGGGGTTATTTGAAATTAAAGGTTTACGTCAACAAGCCAAAGACCCTAGAAGAGCTGAAAACCAACATCCGTCAAGAAATAACCGCCATTCCCATCGAAATGTTGAAGAAAACCATGGAAAATGCTGCAAAACGGGCACAATATGTCGTAGAGGCCAATGGCGACCATTTACGAGATATCATATTCAAGAAATAATGTAAGCAAATTTACTTGAACCCAATTAAATGATATTCATGACGAACAGACAAAAATTGTGGTTTCTTTGATTTATTTAAAAATAAAATGGGCGCTTCGAATATGGACAACCCTGTACAATCAATTCAAACGCTTTTGCTAAGTATGATAATATGGCCACAGGTCGATATTAATTGCGTGTTTTTGGTATTGGAATGATTTTCGCTTGCTTCCAATATTTTGGAAAGACGGAAGTAGTGAGAATTGTGTTAAATATGTGGGTTATATAAGGTAGTACTAATGGAAGAAGGATTTTTAGAATGTGTGGATGAATTTCATCGAAACCTACTGCGTTGGACTTTATTGACAGGAGACTAGTCAGTGCCTCACTTTGGTCTACGCAACGGAAAGAAAAAGCCATATCTGCACCAAGGGTAATAGACAGAGAACCATTTCTACAAGTAGTAACATTATTAATAACGGAAGGCATGGTAATGTTTACAAAATTTTTGTTAAGGCCATTTACATCAATATTCTCATCTACAACGGCCAGGTTTTTACCAACTCCAATATCACGGATTTCTTTCCAAATCTTTCTTGATACAACTGCGTGTTTTGTAGGGGGGATAAAAAAAAAGTCCAAAAACTAAAAAAATATTTTAAAATTTTAATGGAATTATCACTTTGTGCAGGGGGGATAAAAAAAAAAGTCCAAAAATTAAAAAAATATTTTAAAATTTTAATGGAATTTTCACTTTGTGCAGGGGGGATACAAAAAAAAAGTCAAAAAATTAAAAAAATATTTTAAAATTTTAATGGAATTTTCACTTTGTGCAGGGGGGATACAAAAAAAAAGTCCAAAAATTAAAAAAATATTTTAAAATTTTAATGGAATTTTCACTTTGTGCAGGGGGGATACTGCGTGTTGCTGTAGAATTTTTTCTTTAATGCAGCTATTTCATTGTTTACTTTTTTCTCATTTCTTTAAGTTCACTATACAATTCTGGAGTTTTGAATCGCTTCCACCGGTTGTATAAAGCGTTTCGTTTTGCTAGAAGCCCTTTGATGTAATTGTTAAACCACGGTTTTTCTTTAAAAAGGTTAATAATATTCCTAGAATAGAATTCATTAAAAAGGTTAATAATATTTTGCTGCAGATAACAAACCTGGTCTTCACTTGATGACATTCCATAAATGCCTTGCCAATTTATCTTTATAGCTTCTTGATCGAGATGGTAATAATCAATATTCTTAAAATCGCGAAAGGTGAAACAATACGGCTCATTTTCCATATGGAAATCAAAAGCTAAGAAGAGAAGATCGTGCTTGGAAAAGTTGGGTACTGATAGCTGGTCATAGAGAAGTATTTTAGTTAGATCATTAACAAAGAACAGGTCTAGAAGGGTATTGATTGAGTGAGTGAAGTGAGTAGGTTGGGAGTTATTAACTGACAGAAGGCCTAAGTCACGCATATCATTACTTAAGTGATTTTCCATTATTAAATTGCTGTTGAAGTCTCCTGCAATGACAATGTGTGAATAGGATATCGACAAATTTTCTTCAGACCTTTAGAATTTTTAGACCCAAAAATTGCTTTGGATATTGATAAAAGAGTTAATTCTAAGGATCTTCGTTCAATATCTGATTATGTGAAAATAAACAAATTTGCACTAGAAAATGAATGGAATGATTTACCATTTTTATTGAATGATCTCAATGACTACAGCGTTTCAAGTTTATGAAAAGAGGTGGCCTCCAGATTGGCCTGAAATGGATCTTCGTTGTTCCCAAATTGAACAATACTCTCCACTTTTGTCCTGTCATTATTGCACTCCAACGCCGACGCCGAAAAGATATTCTTAATGGTAACGGATATAAAAACAAAAAAACGAAACAGACTTGTAGAAGGCACTTTAAGCATTGCTTGTATTATTAAATCTTCATCTAGAAACCAACAAATAGACATTTCATTTAAATATAGTGAAAAACATATAAAACTATTAAATTAAATTTTTGTTTGTTGTGATATGGGTTAAAAATCAAACAAGTTCCATAATATTATTATTTTTTTTATCAAAATGAACTGAGATATAAGATTTTTAATGTTTTTTATATATTTTTTATAATTTTTTATATACGGAGGTTATAAATGTATAAGATTTTTTGTTAAAAAAACCACAATTTTTTTTACTATCTATACTTATCTATACTTTTTTGGTGGGATTTTTGGTGGGACTTTAAGGTACCTATGGCGGCATAAAGTGAAATTTTTGCTTACACATTCGGGATTTTTCATAAAGGATGAATCACATCACTGATATAAATGCAGAGCGGCGCTCCAAAACAAAAAAGAAAAAAAAAATAAATTTTTCCTTTCAATTTGCTCTCTTGGCACATTTTCAAAAATTTTTAGCATGAAATTTCTTCACTTATTAGGGGGTGTCCATTAATTACGTGAAGTGATTTTTGCGATTTTTTGACCCCCCTCCCCCGTTAGTGAGATATCGTGAGATTTGGCTCGACCCCCTCTAATCGCACATGAGATTGTTAAAAATGTGAGTTTTCAGTATAAATATGTTAATTTATGCTTCATTGTATTTGATTTATTAATATAAATATTAAATATTAATATTAATATTATTGTGTAAAATTTAGTCATATTTTAGTAGAAAAATACGTTTTACTCAATTTAACCAGTTATCTATCTCATAATTCTACACTGTTTCCTTCGGATAAAAAATTACATCATCTTTGTGAGAACCCCCTCTCCCCCACATGAGAGTGAGTAAGATCCGGCTTAACCCTACCGCCCCCCTAAACGCCTCAAGTAATTAATGGACGCCCCCTGAACAGTTATTCACTTAAAGCAGTGTCGGCCAAAAAAAGACTTGCACTGTTATTTCAGTTATGTGCTAGTGCGCGCACATGTGAAAGCGGCATAAATTTGGTTCTCAAAGAAAACTAAGAGAAAACAATCTACGCAGTTAAAAATTTTGGACTACCTTTTAATCCAAACTTTGGTTTAAAGAAATTTTTTATTAAAAAAAGTACTATTTTTTAATCCCTACTTTAGTTTAATTTAGCTGGGTCTCAAACCTGAGTTCCTGAAAGGAACTTGCTTGCATTCGTCATGATGCAAAATAAGCGTAACTTTGTTAGCAACTCAGTTGGACGAGAGCATAAGGTGTTAGACCAGCACATCAGAGGACGTGTGTTCAAATCACAAACTGGTCAAACAACTTTTTTATTTTAGTTTAATTTAGCTGGGTCTCGAACCCACGTTTCTGCTTGCTTGCTTGCTTACTTACAGAAAACTTACTGGGATTCGTAATGATTCAAAATAAGCATTACTTTTTTAACATCTGAGCTGGACGAGCGACCAGCACATCAGAGGACGTGTGTTCAAATCATGAACTGGTCAGAACATCTTTTTATTTAAGTTGATTTTTATATTGCTTTAACTTTTACCTTTTTGCGGATTAAAAACTAATCTTTTTTGTATTAGAATATTTGAAACTTAAAGTAATTCAAAGTGATTAAAAAGTAATATTTTTTTGTATATGTCATCCAAAAAGTTTAAAATTTTGTCTAAGATTTTTAACCGTGTAAAAGAATCAAAGAATTATTTAAATTTAATTTTTCTTTGAAAAAACTAAGCCATTGAAATTTTCTCAAATTAAACATATTTTAAGATTTCTAATAAGATTATGTGAAAAATATATGTGATTGTGTTAGTATCAGGTCTTACAAACTTAAGTAAAAACTAATTGTGTGTATACAAAAATCAAAAAAGGGATTTTCTAAGTCACACAAAATAAATCTCACACTTCTTGTTCGATTGCTTTTCTTACAATCAGGGATATATTGCTCTTTTTATTAATTTTCACCCGCACAACTGCAGTGATAAAATTGTTCTCATTCCACAACAATTTCAATTTTTATCAAGTCATTTAATGCTATCCATATCAATATTGGGATTTGCATTCACACCAGTACAAACAAATTTAAAAAACAGAAAAAAAATTGTATTTCAGTCATGACGCAACAACATCTATCACCATTAACAACAATACCTATTCAAGCTGCTGGTGGTGACCCTCTTGGACTCTAATCCGACCCGCTCAAAGATTTGGTCAATTCATGCAACTTTTTTGCAGCCATACACATTAAAACCTACGCACACATTTGTAATTTGAATAAATTTCATATGCATTTCAAATTCACAACAAAAAGAAAAAAAGAACAAAACGAAAGAAAAACGTATTGAAATGGAATTTCCCAAAGGACCTCATCATCCAACCATAGTACTATTTAAATCTGCAACACATTCAAATCAACACGTACGTGTTCAACTGACACATACACGCTCAAATTTAGCCTAGTTTTTATGTTATAAATTGATTTGTAATCGTATTGAAATGAAGTCAAAGAATTATGGACTCTACTGCGAATTGTAATTGTGTGGAAATGGTTTTTGAATGTGTTGCATTGCGTTGCGTTGAAATGGAATGGTGTGCGTGGTGTGGGCGCATTGTTAGATAGTAGCTTGTGTGTGAGGATTAGAGAATGTCCTTGAGTTAGGAAAAAAGTAAAATAAAACTAAAACGTGTGGTCCATTAGCGCTAAAAGGCAGCTGAGCGGTAAAAACCAACGTTTAAATTGGCATTGATGCTTTTATGATAAGATTATTGATGAATGTCGTTGGAGTATCGTTTCGGTTTACTTAACTTTTAAAAGGGGAAAAAAAACTTTAAAAAAATATATAATATACTTTTATTGAATTAATTCAAATATTTCTTAAGACTTTAAATTCTTTTAAGAACTAGCATTATTCTCTCATCATAAATTAAATTATACCCACTATACTATCTCACATTCCCATTCCCAATGCCACGCTTTCTTCGATTACACTAGCTTACAGCCAAAATGTGGTTTATTATAAATGTGGTTTATCATATAAATTTCTTATGAAAAATCGGTCAGAGATACCAAAAATAGAATTTTTTTGCGAATATATATTTTTTTAATATAATAAAAAAACAAAAATTTTTTTGTAACATCCGTTTTCGAGAATTTTTTTATTGCTTGCAATATTTTTTGCGAGATAAAAGGTGGTAGCACTTAATATCATCTAAATCGAAAACGATCAATTTAACAGCAAGAGTATATTAATTTTTCAGTGTATCAAATTAAAGCTAATAAAAATTCCTACCATTAAATAACATAGTTTAAAATAACATTTACCTACACATTAAATTTCAATTTGATAAACCTTTTAGGTTCGGAGGAATCAATTCAATTGAATGAATGGCATTACATTATACAATTAAGTTTAATTGGAATTTCGTAGGGCTTCCTTTCCTTTTTTGCTTATGTTGAGTATTAAAAACTATTTAAATTTAAAATTTACAAAAAGTATTAAAAACTTTTTTAGTTTAAAATTTACAAAAACCCAAAAAAACACAGTCTATTATCTTTTTGGTCTAACATAAAATGGAATAAAAAAAGGGTCAAATACTTGATTTTGACAAGGATATTCACCAGTAAACACTCTGCTTCAGAAGAACTATTCAATCAGGATTGAAAGTGAATGCTAATCAAGTCAAGTCCCCGAATCAAGGTATTGGCAGAAATGATTTGATAGTGTTGGTGAATTGCGTTTCGTTAATTGCGACAAGATTCTCCGCATTCAAATTATAAATTCAAATTTAGTACTGCTTTCACATTTAGTATTGTAAAAAGCGTTGGCAAGGAGCAGAGTTATATGTAAAAATAAGTGTAAATATGAGTTTGTGTTAATAGAATACCATTTTATTTGTTGCTTTTTTTTTAAGATGGTATGATTACATTTGCTTTACCGATGTAAGTCTTTTCAATCACATACGATAGTGCTCCTAACCAGTGGCGTAGCTAGGGTTGCTGACATCCGGGGTGGAAAATAGATCTTGCGCCCACAAAGAGGGGGTCCTTATCCTTTTCTAAAATCTCTACGAACTCATGACATTAAAAATGACATTTTCATAAAAGTTAACTGATGTATAAAGTTTTTGCGGATTGTATTTCCTAACAGGCCTGTAGCCAGGGGGGAAAGGGGGGACAATTCCCCCTACTACAACCGTTTGCCTCCCTGGCCAAATCAGACAATGAAAAACTTTAAATGAATAATTAATATGCATTTTGTTGATATATTTGTTCATTGCTTTAAAATTAGTTTAGTTTAAAATAACAAAAATATACACATTCACAGTATTCATGACTTGAAATATGAAATTTGTTTAACAAAATTCAAATTTCTGCTGGGTCGCCAACATTTGCTACCAAAAAATAAGATTTGAATTTATATAATTTTTTAACCCGCATCCATAGGAACTTTCTAGAAATGAAAAGCACGTTGTGCACCAATTTGATGCAGATTCAAGAAGAATATATAATTCATTGAAATGTTTTAAATTTTTAAATTTTTTTTATGCATGATGAATGTTTATTAATTTTACAATAAGAAAAAACTGCAAATCTTGCTTCTAGCAAAAATTTAAAAAAGCAAAAGATTTAAATCAAAACATGCATGTTTGTTCTTAATATATAAATCTGAATAAAAAATATGCATCAATTTGATGCAAACGGCGGATGCGGGTTAATTCAATTTTTTTATTTGTTTTACTTAAAAAATATCTTATAGCGCATTCTTTACTGAAAAAAAGTCTGACCTCACAGAATGCAGAATTTTTTAGATTCTGACCTGAATTTACAGAATGTTGACTTCTTTTGAGCTGAGAAAAGAACGGAAAAAATGCAACATTTTTTTTCATTTGATATTGGCTGCACTGTTGTTTTGAATTCCGATTTATTTACGATTGAGCTTATGTATAGTACTGCATGGAATTTTTAAGAAATACTCATCGAGCTGTTAAATTTTATTAAAAGTAAACTCTTTAATCAAAATTGTTTTGGATTCAATTTAATTAAATTTTCAAAATTGGAACATTTTGCTTCACACAATTGTCATAGCATATAATATTACTGTCAAAATTATTTTTTTTTTGTTTTTATGTTGGTATTACTAGAGAGCAGAACCGCCGAATTTTACAGGTCAGAAAATTATGCATTTGTTATACTTTTGCGGTCAGAACTTTCGAGAAAATAACACGATTTATTTTGAGGTCAACATTTTTTTTTTTAGAAAAGAACGGAAAAGTAGTCTGCTTGGTGGTTTGTTCTGCAAAGAATTTATTGTTGTTGCAACCTGTTGCTTCATGAACTTAATTGGCATTAAGCTTATATATAATTCTAAAAAATATTATTTTTTTAGAATTATTAAAAACAATAACGGAAAAATTATTTTTTTTATTTAAATGAAAAAAACAAAAAATTTCCCCCCCAAAATTCATGCCTGCCCCTCTATCTTCTTGATCTGGCTACAGGCCTGTTTCCCAACCGATTGAAAGCGAAAATTTGTTTGCATATTTAGGCTTAGGAGATCAAAAAAATTTTAATAAAAATAAGAAAAAAAAACATTCGCGTCCGAGCCTAATTCCTGAAATTAAATGATGCTGAAATAACAGTTAATTTCCCACAGAATCAAAAGTACATAGAAGTATTTAAAATAATTTGTGATCGATTTACACAGAGCTAAGAAAAGTTGATTATCAAAAAATACTTTCAAAAGTGACACTCAAAAAGCAATAGTCAACTATAACCTTAGCCGATTTCACTCCTATTTTTAAAATTTTTTATTGTTAAAATAATTTTGTCAAGCAGCATCAAGTATATTTAACTTTAAAACATGAAATCAATGACTAAAACAATATAGAAAAATAGTTTATTGATATTCGTTCATAAAATCAAACTTTAAGGTACCATCAAGACTTAAAATATCTTCTTTTTTTGCTTACAGAGATACAAACTTTTCGATAACTTCATCGAAATCAATGTTCCTCTCTCAAATCAATCAACCTCTTCGGCTTAAATAAATAACTTTGAGAGGTCTATAAGTTTTACCTGCCCTATTGTAGACCCTAAATATTTTTATGCTAATTTAAGTTTGGAAAAGCTTCCTTCGCATGAATCGACAAATCGTTAAAAAATATTTTAAATCAACAACTCTTGGAATCCCCATTAAAAAATAAATTTTTTAAAATATATTGGGGTCCAGTTTGTGTGTGTTTCGAAAGCAATGTCTGCAGCTTTAAGGTGTCCCCTTAGCCTTGGCACTTCAATCGTTAGCTCTTCTTCATGGACTGTGATCAATCTTTGTATTAAGATCTGCAGTTCATTTTCAGAAGCAGCAGGCTCGGCTGCAGGATTTCTTCAAATATATTTTTAATGTCTGGTATTGATTTTGTTCTGCTCTAAATTCTGAATGAAATCTATCCAGACACTCTTCGATTTACTATTTATATTGCATACTTTACGGACCACTTGCAAAAAACCATTAGATACTTTTAGTTCCTGTTTAGTTACATAAAAGCATTCATATAGCAAAACTTTATACTATATGAAGTAATTGTGGTTTCAATCCAAGGTGGCGCAAAAGTAATCCTCCTATCAGAAAATGCTATAAATTTTGCGATTGGCCCCTAATGTCAGTTCTGTTTTGACATTTGAGTAGTAAACACATGCGAAATACACGTTAATAAACAATGCTACGCTACACTGCTCCAGAACGCGGAATATTGGTGACTATTTATTTGACCAATAATCGGTCGGTGACTTTGGCACAACGTGAATTTCGTCGCAGATTTCCTGGCCGTCCAAAGCCTACTGGTGAAACACTGCGACGTTTAGCCGCTCGCCTCGAAGAGACTGGCACAACACGAGATGCTGCCAGGCGTGGCAGACCCCGGAGTAGCCGTTCTGCAGAGAATATTGCTGCTGTAGCCGAGGATGTCATGGAAGCGCCGTCGACATCGACCAGACGACGTGCCACGCAAATGGGTATCTAACATACGCTCAAGCCATCCTTAATCACCACCAAGAGGAAGATGATTTTTCATCAAAAATAATCATGAGTGATGAGGCCCATTTCCATCTTAGCGGGTACGTAAATAAGCAAAATTTACGCTTCTGGGGCACTGAAAATCCGCGTGTAACCCACGAAGAGCCATTACACCCGCTCAAAGTCACTGTATGGTGTGCTGTTTTCGCTGGAGGAGTCGTCGGACCTTTTTTCTTCGAAGACGTCGCGGGCCAAACGGTTACTGTGAATGGTGAGCGCTACAGAGCAATGACCAACGAGTTCTTTTTGCCGCAACTTGATGAATTGGGATTGGAAAACATGTGGTTCCAACAGGACGGTGCAACGGCACACACTGCACGTGCCACAACCGATATGCTGAAGGATGCATTTCCCGGGCGCCTAATCTCCCGTTTTGGCGATTTGCACTGGCCAGCAAGATCACCTGATTTGACCGCTCCAGACTTCTTTTTGTGGGGCTTTTTGAGGTCGCGGGCTTATGTCAACAAGCCTCAGACTCTTGCAGCTCTTAAAGACAATATCCGTCAAGAATGTGAGGACCTATCGCCGGAGTGATGAGTTTTGGCCGAAGTGATGAAAAATGCCATAAAAAGGGCTCAAATGACCATCAACTGTGGCGGCGGCCATTTACATGACATCATATTCTCGACTTGATGTAAAAAAAAAATTAAAAGACCAAATAAAAATAATCCACAAGAAGAATCAAAGTTTTTCATTTTTTTTTTAAATTACAGCCAAAAAACATCGCAAGGTTACTTTTGCGCCACCTTGTTCTTAAGATACGTTCTTAAGATACGTAGACATTTTGAAAGTTTTATCTTTTAGCTTTCCAAAACAGTTTAAAAATTTAAGATCGGTTAAAAAAATTGCTCAGTTAATGATTGTTTAATGCGCCAAGTACCTAAAAAGCCGTTTTTTGAACGGTAAAATTTAATTTTAAACATAAAGTATATAACGGGGGTGTATAAACAATTTCAAGTATAGTTTTATGTTACACTCGACCAGATCTACAACCTGTGCTATGCCACTTAAAAAGTACATGCAATTTTTTTGTAGCACCGTGTAAATGAAAAAATTTCTTATCATATACGAAGTGAATGATAAATGTAATGAACATGTGAGATCTCATTAAAAATGTTAGGATGATAGATTTACTTAAAAATAAAACAACTTTACTATATAGATATACTTGGCAAAAACAACAAGTTTCTGCTAAAACGTGAATTGTACTTAAAATTTGCGATTTTTCATTAGATCCTGTGTCTAATCTAAGTTATGTGCACAAACAAAGCTAATTATCATGAAAGCTAAAAATCATGTTCAAGTGACATTAAAAAAAATTTAAAGGATTGACTCAATAAATATACTTTCGTCTCATAAAAAATATTTCATATAGAATTTTTGGAGTCCCCGATCAAGTAATAAAAAAAAATATATGCATTCAAATCACCAACAGTTTCTCGAAATTTGTAAACTAGTGTTATCAAATTAAAATGCTACAAGAAGCTATTAATTTTAGATTCATCTATTGTTCCTTCTTTTATTATTGTATATTTGCCATTATATAATTATACAATATTTAATTGTCCTCCATGCTAACACGAACATTGTACGGGTTAAATGTTCAACAAATGCTCTAAGTCCACAACTGTTTCGAGGAGTTTGACGGCAACAAACTCTGCTTTGTGCCCCTTTAACTATGCAAAGCATTTTTATACAATGCTACTATATAAAGTTACAAATTCAAATCGGTTTTTATTAATTTCGTTGTATTCATTCGTTCTGATAACAATGCAACAAACAACAAATACCCAAAAATGCAGAATTAGACTAAAGAATGTACCATATGGTATGTGTCTAGTATTCATGATGGCAGGGTACGCGTGCGGCGACTATATAAAAGAAATGAGTTGCATTCATCGTAGCGATGTGCTTGAGTAATTGCATGCATATGTGTGCATACAATATGTCATAGTGGATGGTAGATAAATGTTATATAGAAGTAGAGGATTTTGTTAGTATAGAAGTTAAATAATAACTAGCCTATTTTATTTTATAATTCTAAAGAATTATAAATTTTTAAAAAATTATATTTGAGCTTTATGCCAAATAAATTGATGAAGCAACAGGTTGTAACAACAAGTTCTTTACAATACAAACAACTACTGGGATGGACATGTCAGAAATATTTTTGGAAACATTTTTAAAAATGGTAAAAAAAAAAATATTTATAAGTTATTAATTATCTTAGGCAAGGATACATTTAAAAAAGTCCTAGAGCTGAATACACATATATTCTAAGTAAAATTTCAAAATTGAAACATTTTTTATTTTTGTGTTAAGTAACAAGTTAATTATTGAAGTTTTCTGAAATTTTTAAAGGCTTCACCATTTCTATGACGTCACTTTGTATGGGAGGTAGGCAGAGTCTCCATTTGATTTTGCCAAATTTAAAAAACAAAAGTTCCTTCCAAGTCTTTCGATTAATTTGTATGAAGTTTTAAACGATTTAAACTTTATATAGTCATTTTGTTTTGGATTTAACCGTGATTTTCATATGATTTGGACGAGGTAGGCATATTCTCCATTTTATTTTGCCAAATTTCAACACAAACGTGCTTTTCAAGTCAAAAGATAAATTTTTGTGAATTTTTAAAAGATTACCCAAGGACATTTTCATGTTTTTGTATCTCTTGTAATTGTATCTCTCAAAATACTTCATTACCATTATTGTATTGGAATTAATTTTTTTAAAAAATGGCAGAAAAGTTAAAATGGGGAGAGAAAAGGGTTGATTTAAAAAAAGAATACCTACACGGAGAAAATGAATTTGCTTGAATCAAGCATATGTTTTGCTTAAAAGCAAATCAGCAAAGCTTTGCTCAACCACACTGTGAGTTTAGAAAAAGATTGCTAAATTGCTCCTCGTGTATTTAGGAAAATACATTTGCTTGAATTTAATCAAAATTTTGCTAAGTTATTATAAACTGAAAAGCAAATTTTTACTTAATTCAAGCAAATATTTGCTTAGTTATTATAAATTGAAATAACAAATTTTTACTTAATCCAAGCAAATATTTGCTTAGTTATTATAAATTGGAATAGAAAAATTTTACTTAATTCAAACAAATATTTGCTTATTTATTATAAGCTCATATAGCAAAGTTTTACTCAATTCAAGCAAATTTCTTCTAAACACACGAGCTCACGTTTATTCTTAATGAAGAAAATTAGGCGACGATTGGTTAACAACTGCGATGATCGAATGGACAAGTCCATGCACTTACAATCTTGCGGCCGAGCTTCAAATTTTCAAAATGGTGGTAGTTTTTCAATTTAAATAAATGTTTATTACTATTTCACTTCAAAAATATGCTAGATTTCAGCATAAACTTATCAAAATTTGCTACTTCAATTTATAATAACTAAGCAAATACTTGCTTGCATTAAGTTAAAATTTTTTTTTACAGTTTATAATAACAAATCAAAATTTTGATTAAATTCAAATAAATTGATATAGCAGATTTCTACTTAATTCAAGCAAATATTTGCTTAGTTATTATAAATTGAAATAGCAAATTTTGATTAGTTTTTGCTGAAATTTAGCATAATTTTGAAGTGACTGATAATCAAGCGCAAGTTTTACTTAACCAAAATAAGAATTTAACAAACAGTTTTCTCCGTGTACAGAATTGTTTTTTATGTGCTAATAAGAATCCATGTAAGAATTATATATAATTTAATTGGCACATATTTATGTTTATATAAAAATAGTGTATTAGCTGCATTATTTCCAACATCCAAATCTGGATTAGAATTCTGTTTCCTATGCAAATTAGAGTTGGAAACAAAATCCAGCAATTATATATATCATATAAATATGTAACTTACTTTATGAAGTCTCGTCCAAAATATTAATTTCCATTGCATTTTCTTTATCTTAAGCATTGATACATAAGTGGGCTGTACATGCTTAAAAACAGTTCTTTTGAGAGCAAACACAAGAGCCAGGACCATTAGCGTCACCAACGTAGAGTTATTTTTTTTGCTTTTTACGTCATATAAGTGCTTTGGCAAATTCGATGAACAACGAGTGATATTACTTTTGTTATTTTGCATTTGTTAGTTATCGACATCGAGTGCTACTTTTTTGTTTTTGTTTGTAGATCTTTTTATTTTTACATAAGCTTGAAGGCAAAAGTTGTGATAGAGTATTGCTTTTAAATGGCCTCTGTTCGATCCTTATTCGGTGATGTTTGTGTTGTTTTTGTGAGTAAATCTTTTATTATATTAGCATTAGCTTCAAAGCAAAAACTTTGACAGACTATTATTTTAAAACGGCCGCTGTTGACCCGTATTTGGTCGTTGTTCGGGTAAACGAGCTTTTTGAACTTTTTTAGACCATGTTCGACCATTGTTTGCCCATGTGGCCCTTGATCGACCTCTATTTGGCTGATTATATTTTACTCGAGTATTTGCAGAAAATTGTTTGTTTTTATTCTATTTTCACCTGAAAGATGAAAAAAAAATAAATTAATTAAAATTGTGGTGCAATTTACTTCGTAATGATAGCAACATCAATAATAGCTTATTTACAAGATTGTAACTGTCAAAAATTTAAAGTTATGTCAGAAAAGGTGTTCATAAAATACCTCGACTTTCGAGATTTTAAAATAAATTCATTTGAACGAAATATCTTTTTTATTGGACGAAATATCTTTGAGTTTTATTATCGATTTGATTTCGAATTTGCTTTTGCGAGATACTGTCTATTCATTAACGAATCGTAAACAAATTGTAAATGAAAAAACTTGACTGTAAAAATTAAATGAATTGTAAGAAACGAATCGTGAAAGTGATCATTCACATGCAAAACAAAGCCGACTGACATTTCACTATGAAAATACTATTTTTAAAAATAAGTGTGTTTTTCTCACTTGTTGTTATTAACCGCATTTTATTGAATAATACTTTGTTCATTAAATTTATATGAAAAAACACTTACAAGTGTTAATATAAATATTTTTTTCATATTTGGGGTTTTTTTATTTTTTTTTATTATTATTATTTTATTTATTTATTTATTTTCATTATTGTACATTAAGACTTATCTTTTATAGTACATCAAAGGAGGAAAATCAAGTTGATAGATATTTACTTATATACTAACATTTATCTTAAATTATGTAAATAAATTATTAAATTAAAATATTAAAATAAATATAATATATATAATTTCAAAGTTATCAGTTTAAACAGTTTATTTAAAAAAGAGAAAGAAAAGAATGTTTTTAAGAAAAGAAAAGAAAAGAATGAATAGATAAAAGAAAAGAGAATAGCAAAGAACTTTAATTTAATGACTAATTATTCTATTTCTGAAAAATATCTAAAAATTTCCCGTTTAAAGCTGGTTATAATATTTATTTGTTTTAAATAATTGGGCAATGAATTCCAAAGTCTTATGGTGCTAATAAAAAAGAATCTGCTACTGTTGAGGTAGCTGTGTCTCGGAACAATAAAGTTGGTCGAACGATTAGATTGGAAAAACTGTAATTTTTCATAGAGATATCTAGAGTGTCGAGTATTGATAAGTCCGTGTAAAAAAATTATATTACGCATATTTAAATATTGAACTAAATTACAACCAAGAATTTCCTTGCATTTCGCAAGGAACTGATATGATCCCAACGTTGGATTTTAAAAACATACCTAGCAGCATTGTTAAATGCAACAAGGAGCTTATGCTGTGAATGTGAGTCAAGCTTACTGTACACTACGTCTGCAAAAGTTATATGTGGCAAAATTAATTGTGCTACAAGCCTTCGCCGAGTTTCAAGGGGGGTAAAACCAGAAGAAGCACGCAGGTAACGCAATGTCCCATAAATTTTATTTAGAGTGTAGTTGATGTGGTCAATACAAGAAAGATTTGAATTAAGAATAAAACCAAGGTTTTTCACTTTATTCACAACCTCCAACTGATCAGCTCCTATCAATAAAGGCGAAATATCCACAAAGCAAGAAACAGTTCTGGATATTGGCAACACTTTAGATTTCAGCGGATTTATAAAAAGCAAGTTAGTAGCAGCCCACTGTTCCAGTAAAGACAAATCAGAGTTAAGTCTATAACTTAAATCTTCTAAAAGGCCAATAGGTCTAGAGAGGTATAGCTGAATATCATCAGCACAAGCGTGAACTGTTGCATAATTACAAACAGTGAAAATATCATTTAAAAATATGGAGAAAAGTAGGGGACCCAGAATAGACCCTTGGGGAACACCGACAGCAACTGATTGCAGGGAAGAAATACTATTTCCAACTCTTACACGCTGCTTTCTTGCCTCTAGGTAATTAGATAAGTGTTTAACTGCACTGTCACTAAACTTAAACAAATATTTAAGCTTATAACAAAGCAGATTGTGATTTACCGAGTCAAAAGCTTTAGAAAAGTCAATCAGGCAAGAAGGGTTACAAAGTTTCTATCATAAGATATTCTTATGTCATCCATAATTTTCATAGCTGCAGTCCAACAGCTGGGACCTGTCCGAAACCCAGACTGAAGCGGCGATAAAAGGTGGTTAACGTTAAGGTATTCAGAGATTTGGTCAGACATTATCCGTTCCAAAACTTTACCTAGAGCAGGAAGTATGCTTATGGGTCTAAAATATTTGGGATCTGAAGCAGACTTAGATTTGGGAATTGGCATAACTGTAGCTATTTTCCATAATTCGGGGAAGCGGGAACAAGTAATACAGTGATTAATAACATGAGTGAGGGGAGCTAGTATAAAGTGGATAATTAATTTAATAAATTTAATAGGCATTTCATCGATCCCGACTGCATTCGAACTGATCTTCATTATACACTTCGCAACATAGTCTTCACTGACAGAAGCAAACTCAAAAGAGGTAAAGGGAAATTGGTTAGTTTGTTCTGACAATTCAACATCGGAACTAGTACTGGCAGGACCTGGAAATCCATTAGACAAAAAATAATTATTCAGTAAATTAGGCTCCAAAGTACACTCACTTGGCGCTTTACTGAATATCCTATATTTTTTTAAATTTTGCCAAAGTTGCTTAGAGCTTAAACCAGAGTTTAGCTTAGAGCTGTAAAATTTTGTCTTTTCTTGTCGAACAAATATATTAGCTGAATTACGCGCTCTCCTGTAGCTTTCCCAATTTCTATCTGTACGATTGTGTTTCCATTTAGAGTAGAGTTTGTTTCTTGTTTTTATGGCATACATAACACGACTAGTAAACCAAGGACAAGAATTATAAGACATTTGAATTGCACGTAAAGGAACATGACGGTTAAACAAAACATTTAAGTTATTCATTAAACAGCTGAACTTATCATCCACCGAGCCATAAAGCCAGCAGTCTGTCCAATTTTTAGCCAATAAATCATAGTATGTTGCAGAAAAATCAATTGATTTGTAGTCTTTGTAGTGATTGATTGTAGTTTTATGTAAGAATATTTATATTTTTATATAATTTTATATGAGGACAGTTTTTGATATTTAATTTTTTTTGCTATTGTTTTAGAGAGGTATTTTTTATATCATACATTTTTGCACTTATTTTTTGAAGATTTTTGTATGAAAAAGTTTTAGCGAAAATTTCGAGTATCCGCCATGGCAGACTAGAAAATCTGACTTCGTCTTGGTGTTTTTTGGGATGCTATCTTTATAGATAATACAACAATAGAAATAAAACCATTTTTTATTACGATAAAAAATATCGCATGATATATTTTTAGTTTTTCCATGATATTTTCTATCGACATTTTTATTTAACAATGCCTAATAAGTTAACCCACTGAACTATGGTACATGCGAAGCTTTCGCGTAAAGTAATAGTTTAAGTACGTATTCAGATAGACATGTTTTTTTGCGAATTTTTTTTTATTTGTATGATCAATTTTCTGCTAGAGAAGTTTAAATTCGTGTAAATTTGTAATAAAAAATGTAATTCTTTTGGCAAAATAATTAACAAACTTATTTTGAGTCGAAAAAGAAACATTTTTTTATCATTTTAGAAGGAAACAATTACTTATAAACGAACCATTTTCTTTTCATAAATAAGTTCAGAAATAAATAATAAGTGTTACTTTTCGACACTCTCAAATGAGTTTAAAAAAGAATCATGAAGCTTTCTCCGCCTGCTTGAACTATTCAGGAGCAGAACTGCAAAAATTTCTTTAAAATTGGGAAACCATAAAAATTAGAATAAAAACGAAAACTTTATGAGGGGCGGCATTGAAGTAAATTTTTTCTTCTATTATTTGTGTGATCATTAATATCAAACCTCTTGCATTAAATTCATTATAAATTTGTTAAATTTTTTTTTGAATTTCGGAAAAGCCTTTTTATCAATAAAATGTCTATTTAAAAAAAAATATATTTAGAAAACAAATATGTAGAAAAAAAATTTCTTTCTATTTAATTTTAATTTATTTCATTAATTATAGTTTTCTTTTTAGTTATAATTTCATTGTTTCTTATTTTCGAATAAATTAAGTTCTGTGACTAGATATTTTGTTGGCGACGGCCCATTAGGTTTATGTATAACCAGGTATTTAATTATTATGTATTTAATTTTATTGTTTAAATAAAATGAAACTAATTCGTTAACATTATCATTTTCTTTTAAGTATATTATCGATACGCAATAATAAGATTATTTATGATTGAAAAAGATTAATTTCTGAGTGCCGACGAAGTGCTTTTCTTTGATTCGTTTCTCAACTCGTTTTCGAACAAAAAAAGGTTCATTAACACGTTTCTGAACAAAAAGAGCAGTTAAGTAATCTTCTTCTATATCATTTCTGAAGAAAAAAAGTTCGCTTTTGAGAGATATTTTAGTCCAAAAAGTTTCATTTATGAGTGCCGAAAATGTCTACCCGATTTTCTACCGAAAAGGTTCATAAATTAATTCAAAAATTATAGTTTTGGTGGTGGGAAGTTTTTTCATATTTTGCATGATATAAAAAAATTTATGTACAGTTATGATGAAGTAAGAGATATTGCATATCAATAATATATTGCATGGTATTTATATAAATAGTTTATTAAATTTTTAGCTAATTTAATTTTTTTTTAAATATTTAATCATTATATTATTATCTCATCTACTTAAAAAGTAAAAAAAATTGGTTTTTTGAGACCAAGTCGACATTTCTGTTTTAAGCAATATAAATTTTTAAAAAAATATGGAGGAAATGTGATAAAAGACTTTATTTTAAGTGATAAAATGTTAAGGCTTTTGATGTTTAAACAGTTAAATTAAATGTAAGTGTACACATGTTGGTGATAATCAGGGCTATGATTTCGATGATATGTTATATTTTTTCTGCGGATTCTAAGACATTTCCTACTTATTTAGAATGTCCATTTATGTTTCCTAAATTTCAAATATGAAAAGTTTTTAGGTAATTTTTTCGTCATTTTCATCGTTTTTTTATCGGTTTTAGTTTTCAGGTAATTTTTACTAGATTTAGGGCTTTTTTTTGTAATTTTTAGCGATTTTTTTTATTCTATTATTGAAGTTATTTTATTGTCATTTTTGGACATTTTTAATTTAAATAGTATTTTTCGGCTTTTTAGGTAATTTTTTCATGCAATTTTAAAATAATTTATTTTTTAGTTTTTTTTTGTCGTACTAAAAATGTAAAAATGGAAATTTGTAAACATATTCCTTTAATTTATTCCTTAGAGAGTCCCTTCAATCAAAAACATTACCTCTCGAAAAAGGAGTAACTTTGTTAATAGACCTCGATGAAAAAAGCTCTGCGCATGGTGAAAATGACGAAAGGGTATGTAGAAAGATGCAACAACCCAGTGAACCAAAAATACCGTTTCGAATTCATTTATAAACCTTTTCGGGTAGAAATGTTCATTTTCGGCACTCATAGATGCACCTTTTTTGTATCATTCGTCGGACTAAAATGCCTCTCAAAAATATACCTTATTTTGTACGGAAATGATTTAAAAAAGAACCATAAATTGTACTTCTTTTGTTCGGATATGAGTTAAAAATAGAACCATAGAAAAGTTCTTTTTCGGCGCTCGGAAATGAACCCTTTTTAAATCAATCGCCGGACGAAAAAGTCTCTCAGAAACGAACCTTTTTTCTTCGGAAATGAGTTAGAAAATGAACCATAGAAAATATCTTTTTCGGCACTCGGAAATTTAGTTTGTATACCATGAACTGGTCTAATCCACGGATTACCGGTAATATTCGGTGAAGAAATCGGCCGTTAATGACACGCAAAACACAATTTGATCATAATAAGCTCGGTCAAAGTCCTTTCAAGGGCTGAAATGGCCACTTCATTATATATTATTATATCAAAATAGTAAAATTAATTATTGGGGAACTTATTTAATTACTTTTTTGCATGGAATGTTGTCGTCATGGAATGTTTTGATCGAAATGTTGAAATGTTATGACAGACTTGTTGATGGATGAGAAGGAATATGGCGAGAATCAATTCGCACTGGTGAAAAATGTTATATAACTTTTGTATGAAGGTTAACCTTTTCATTTACTTTTATAAAAATATCAACAAAGGTTTAAATTATTCCTTTTTTAACTCATTTTAGTATATAAAAAAAGGAGTATTTGTGATTTATTTCTGAACTCATTTATGAACAAAATTGGTTCGTTTATGAGATATTGTTTCTACTGATATGATACAAAACTATTGTTTTTTTAGCTTATTTTAGAATGCAAAAAAGAAACACTTATGATTCATTTCTGAACTCATTTATGAACAAAAATGGTTAATTTACGAGAAATTTTTACCTTCTAAAATGATTCTTTTTGGACTAAAAAAAGTTTTTGATAAATTTTGCAAAATAAGTAAAGTTTTTGTTTATGGGAAAAGTTTTAACGAATTTAATCTTTTATAGCAAGCACTTTTAAGCGACAAAATAAAAATCAAAAATTAAAAAAAAACTATCCAAAGACGTTCGCAAGACTCTCGCCTTACTCAAAACCTTCGCTTATGGTTCAGTGGGAAGAGTTAGATTAATGCTTAGGATATGCTAGTTTTTATTAACTATATTTTTGTATGCTCAATTGCAGAAATATTACAGGGTACAAATTTTTATCTTTTGTAAGAAATTTTATTATTTGTTTTTTTTTTATTTATTTAATTTTTGTCATTTTGTTAGGTCATTTTTTGCAGTTTTTTAGGGCATCAAAATCCGATTCCTGGTGATAATAGATATATAAAGTATAGTCAATACTGAAATTCCGTAAAATTAAACTTGAGAAAAAAAAAAAATTAATATCTTATTAAAAAAAAAAACACTAAAGTTAAGTGTTAATGACTTTGAAAAGAATGGTTGGTCAGTTTATTTTAAAAATTTTTTAATTTAAACCAGCAGCATTTAAAAAACTGCATTTTAAAATGCAGCGCGAAATTAAAATTTTTTTGGCGATTATAATAGCGAATTTCAAAAACAATTTATTAAAGTGCCTGACGAAATATAGTCGACCACAAGTTCTAACTTTTTTTTTCAACAAATAAAACCGATTAAATAGTAACCAAAGATTTAAAAAATTTGTTATAATACGTGTTAGAGCAAATAATTTTTGCAAAAAGAGCATATTTTTCTTATTTTGCGTAACAAATTATTAGAAAAAAATGTGCCAGGCAGAAAGTGAAAAAAAAAAATCTAGACGTGATAAACATACCCACTGAACCATTTACCAGGGTTTTGCGTAAAGTGATAGTTTTGAGTACGTTTTCGTATATAATTTTTTTTGTGAAATTTTGTTTTTTTTTTTTAATTTGTATTTGTTCTTGCTAGAGAAGATTTAATTCGTGAAAATTATTCTATAAAAAAACTTTTATTATTAGTTTTTTATTTTTGTTTTGTTTTTTATTTTTTTATGCCATTTTTTTATTTTATTTTTTTTGTGTTTTGTTTTTGATTGTTTGACAATTATGAGTGCCAGAAGTTTTCAGAAGTTTTTACAACTCGTTTCCGAACAAAAAAATGGACAATTGATGATTCTTTTTTACAATCACTTCGGAAGAAAAATTGGTTCGCTTTTGAGACGAATTTGAGACGATTTTAGTTCGACGAATGAATCCAAAAGGGTTCATTTATGAGTGCCGAAAATGCATTTTTTTTAACAGAAAAAGTTCATAAATGAATTCAAAAAAGAAAGTTTTGGTCCACTGGGTAATGATATGATTGAAAAAAAATATCACTCACAAAAAATCGACTCACTTTTTGGTACATATTAGTATCGGTATTGGCCAATCATAAAAGTTAAATATCGCTTTATGTCGGCCACAGTTTATGCAATGGCATCAGCACCGTTATCAACGTTTTGATCCTGTACTGATTTATAATCAAGAGACAATGATATAAACAAAATACTTAAAAAAATTAAGAGGAAATGCATTTTTTAAAAAAATTCTTGCCATTGTTAGATGAATAAATGATACAAAAACATGCAAAATGGATAGAAAAAATATTTCGCACAAGCACACAAATAACATACAGTACTACAAAAAAGTCGTTACTACCAAAGTTTTCCATTCTAAGTGCTTTTGTTGCCAACTTGTTTTGTGCGCCAACACTGAGCATGATAAAGAGCGCACCAGATTGTATTGAAGTTTATATAAAATAGCAGTAGTTGGAAGAAAAACGAAGAAAAAAATAAGTATAGAAAAGGGTGGCATATAATTGCTATTATATACCTTATTTCCGACTGTCAGTAGAAAAAATAAAGTGAAAAATACTCGCTGAGAACAAAAAAGAATCGTGAATAAGCGACTAGCTAGAAATTGTTTGGGGTAGTCTAGAGGCAGCTTTATATCTAGGTTGTTTTGGGGGGCTATTTTTTATTTTTATTTTTTTTTTTTTTGGGAAGGGTGAGACAGAGTTTATGCAGAGTATAGGTAAAGAACATTGCGCCAAATGAAAGAATAGCATGAATGGAAACACAGCTTATGCGCAACAACAAAGCCCGAAAAATTCACACCAAGCAGCTATTGTGATTGGTTGAAAGGCAGCAATACGCACACACACATATATTAACACACCATATATATATAAATGCTTGTATATATGTATATATATGGACATTTGTGGAGCGCAGCGTGCACATTGAACACAAAAGCAAAAACAGTAGAGCGCATAAAACAAAATAGAAATCAGCGCCAGCAGCAGCAGCAGCTAGTGAAAGAATGAAAGAAAGCATGAATGGCTTGAATGGTAGAGATTGTAGGGAATTGTAGTGTTGAGAATGGCATGAATAGCATTGCATGCGAGTGAAGAATAAAGCGACAAAAGCAATACAGAGCCAACCAACAAACCAACCCCAAACCAACACCCACCAAACAGCTCCCAGCACAAAAAAATAAAAAAACAAATAAAAATTAAGAGCTTTATAGATAAACAAGAGAGTGTTAGTGCAATATAAAGCACGAAAATTGGTAATTTATATAAAACAAGAGAGAGAAAGAGAGCGAGAAAGAGAGGGAGAGAAAACCAGGTTAGAGTAATAGGAGTTTAGATAAAAGTTTCAACAACTAGCTTTTTGCTAGTTTTTGTAAAAATATTGTCCTTAAATAATTTAACAATTCTTATTTTAAAGCTTTATTGCCTTGTTACTGCGCCTTAAAGCTTGCGACTATCAATTTTATTGCATGCGAGAGCGCGCACTGTATTGAAAACCATGCAAGTTTTGCGCACAAGAGCACAGTAAATGCAAAACTTTTGTGGCTTCATATGAAACACACCCCTGAATACATACAATTGAAACAATAACACCAAAACACGCACAAGCCCACACACACATACAAACAATCATACAATACATACAATAACGCGGGCAATAAAGCAACAACGGTCTGTTATACAATAAGAAGAATAGAGAGCGACAGAGCCTGAATGCAGTGGCTTGTAATTTAAACGACTAACAAGCGACGACACACACAAGCAGCAACAACAACTACAACAAAAACAATTTGCCCACAAACTATGTTACCAACCCACTAGCGAGAGCCACAGGTAAGTCATCTGACTGTGTGTGTGTGTGTGTGTTAGAGTTGCTAGTCATCTCTTTTGCACATTTGCTCTTCAAGCGCAATACTAGTATCAAAATTATAGCATTGCATACATTTGCACTCATTCCACGCTCAGCCCTGCTTTCTCACTCTCTCTCACACCGCACCGTTTGAATGGCGCACTGCTTACCTGTATTCTTTGCTGATTGATAGATTTGTGTGGCGCGCTATATTCTTTCATGCTCTGTGTGTGTGTATATGCTATATAGCATGAAACAAAAGTGCGCAGACAATCATACGTTGTTGAGCATTCAACACAGTCACACACCGCGACAGCAGAGAGGAGCCAGATTTAAAAAAATTCAACCACAAAGGAAATAAAAACTGGATTCGTTTCAAGTCGTGTCGATGACAATTAAACGTGCAGACAAATCAGTTAGTGTTTGGCAAGCGCCGTGAACAGAACGTGTGTGAGAGCAAAATAATCAATAAAAAAAGAATTGATTTCTGCTAAATAAAAATAAGACTTGAACAAAAATTAAATAATACAACAGAAGAATTGTTAAGGAATAACTAAAAAGAAAAATAAAACAATTGAGCAAGTGTGTCAAACAACATTTAGTGCGCATGCAACAAAATAAACTAAACTGTGACACGAAATTTGTGTAACATTTTTATTCCACTACCGAAAAAAGTGCGTAGAATTAGAAGTGCAAACAAGAAAAAGAAAACAAAAAAGCTTTAAGCGCTTTTAAGCTAAACGCTCGAAAATTTATCCTCGCCACTTTAGCAGCTCGCCACAGCAAATTTTGCACAATATGGCCACGCTGTCTTCACATCCAAACTACGGTTTCCATCTCAGTCAAGGCATTGATATACCAACACCTGGCGACTACGCTCCACAGGGTACGCTCAGCCCCAACGGCATGGACATCAAGCGCGAAATGGACATTAAACGCGCCATGCATTTTTCCGCACAGTCCGGCAGCTTGGCCGCCATCTCTGCTGCCATGGGCGGTTCGCCCGTTGGTGGTCATGCAGCCTCGAATGGCAACTCCTTCATGGGCACCGCCAGCATGGGTCACATGAGCCACCAGCACGTTGGGCACAATGTTTCACACTTGAATGGCGGTGCGCATAACATGCAAACCTCCGTCGGCCATCAGACGCTCTCGCCCAACTCCTCCATTAGCTCTGCCGGCAGCATGGGCAGCCAGAGTTCACATGGCTCCGCTGGCGCCAACGGTGGACATCACCATGGCGCGCATCCCACCTCACCAGGTCAGGAAGGACACATCAAACGCCCCATGAATGCTTTTATGGTGTGGTCGCGTCTACAGCGCCGTCAGATTGCCAAAGATAATCCCAAGATGCACAATTCCGAGATCTCCAAGCGTCTGGGTGCCGAATGGAAGCTGCTGGCCGAGTCCGACAAGCGTCCCTTCATCGATGAAGCCAAGCGGCTGCGTGCTCTGCACATGAAAGAACATCCCGACTACAAATATCGGCCACGTCGCAAGCCCAAGAATCCTTTGACTGGCGGTCCCCAAGGTGCGCTCCAGATGCAAGCCAATGGCCAACAGAAAATGGGCGGTCAAGGCGGGCATGGCGCGGGCGCCTACAATCCCTTCCATCAGCTGCCACCATACTTTGCACCATCACACCATCTCGATCAGCCCTATCCAGTGCCCTACTTCGGTGGTTTCGATCCTTTGGCACTCTCTAAGCTGCATCAGTCACAAGCGGCTGCAGCAGCGGCGGCTAACAATCAAACGCACAATATGCTCGAGGCGCAAAAAGCGCCCCAATTGCCGCCCACCACACTAAGCAGTTTCTACTCCGGCATCTACTCGGGCATTTCGGCGCCTTCGCTATATGCCGCACACTCCGCCAATGCGGCGGCAGCAGGTCTCTACAACTCCTCGTCCGCCTCGTCGCCAGGATCGTCACCAGGTACGCTCACACCGAACGGCATGGATGCCTCAATGGACAATGCGTTAAGGCGACCGGTGCCGGTGCTCTACTAGAGCTAAGTGTCAAGAGGCGTGGCACACTTTCGCCCAAACCAGCAGCAAGTTCAACATCAACAACGTGCAGCCGACGGACGCAGTAAAGTGATCATCTGGTTTTAAATCTGTTAGTTCTAATATCTAAGGCATAAAAGTTCGTATCACCCTATTTTAAGCAACACTCACAATAAATTATTTATCCTAGCTTAACGTTATTGCTTGTCGCCAACTTCGTTAGCATACCTTTCTACAACATTCCTTCGTAAACTAACAAACAAACAAAAAAGAAAAGAAAAAACCTTTAAATTGTATAAAGTTTTACAAGCTAGACATTGATTCCATGATTGTTGACATAATAAAAATAGCTCTAATATTATTATTATTATTTTCATTATACTCTACGAAATATTATCATTATGATTATTATTATTGTAATTATGAGCAATGTTACTACTATTGTGTAATTGTACATTAAACTTCATCGTCATCATGATGAGCTTCATTATTATTACTTTTACTATTATTATAATTATTATTACTACTATTTTTATTATTAGTAACTACTAGCTTTAATTTCTACTTGTTTGTTGTTCGTGTTTTTTTTTAAACCTTAATCTAAATTTTGCTTTAATTTTCACTTCCTTAATTTTCACTAACTCAAAATTCATTGTGAATTTTCATTGCAAAAAAAAAAAACAACCAAGATTTAGTAGTTAAAAAAATGTAATTGTAAATAGCACCAAATTATTATTATTATTATGCATTCATTTAAAGTATTACAAAACTAGAAAACAAAAATATTGTAATAAAAATTATTGTATTAAAATTAACGTAAAAGACGTTTAAGACGGAGAAGCAGAAAAAGAAGAAGAAGAAGAAGAAGTTATAATTAAAAATAAATTGAATTTAAATGAAAAACGTAAACTTGTGGTTAAATATTATTTTAGTTGGAAAACATTTCGAAAGCAAAGAGATAATGCATAAGGAGTCTATAGAAAAAATCAAGAATATATAAATCTTATATACGTGATAAAAAGTTACCTCTGCCTAAGGGGTATATTAACTTTGTCACTTCCGTTTGTAACGCTGATAAGGAGTCGTGGCAGGTATAGAAAAGTATATATATTTTTAATCAGCTGTCTGTCTGGCGACACATATAATCGCTATTGTATTCAAATTTGGTATATGTGCTTATATTAAAAAAGCGAAGATAAAGTTTGTAAATGAGCAAAATTGGATGAAAACCCCGCCTACGTTCCGTAAAAAGTTACTTTAACAAAAATCACTGAAAATTCACTGATGTGAAATTTTACACATAAGCTTTGGTACCAAAAGCACCAAAGTATAAATTTCACTATGTAATTGAAATTTTCCAAAATCGGATGAAAACTACGCCCACCTCCCAAATAAAGTAACCTAAAAAAAAATGGTAAAATATCTTTAAGTGTCACAAAAACTATGTAATGATTTGAAATTTTGCACATAAGCTTTAATGCCAAAAATTCACTATATAATTGAAATTTGCCAATATCGAATGAAAACCAAGCCTATCTCCCATACAAACTATATGAAAACGGTTAAGTTTCAAAAAATTCCACAAAAATTTATTTAATAAATTAAAATTGTGCACACACGCCAAAAATATTAAAATTAACTTTGAGTTTGAAAATTGGTAAAATTGTTTAAACAGTCGGTCAATCTCCCATATAAATTGCCGTCATCAAAGTAGCATTGCTTTTATAAAGTTCATAAAAATGTGTATATTTTATTTAACACGAAATCTTCCATATCTGAAACGTGTTCTGCATCTGCACCACGCCCATCTTCTGCATGAAGAGACGTCATCAAACTTTCAAAACATGCATTTTAACTTCGACCCAGTCGAAAATAATTCCTTACTGGTTTAATATTTATTTTAGAAGAAGGGTAATGAAAAGTATGTCAGCTGAAAGATTTCCATAGATGTGCCAAAACATGTTCTACTTTAAATTGATGACATACGACTCAAAATATGAGAGTGAAAGCTTATATGTATTAATTTAAGTATGGAATCTCAGGGCTAGGAAGAGTTAGAATGGTGAATGAGGTATCGCAGGAAAGGTCTGGGTAAGCAGGCCTGCATAATATGATTTTTTCTAGATCGATGACTTTTGACCTGAAATATGAGTACAAAAATAACATTTCCTTAACCCATTTCCGGCGGCTCCTTAACTATCGGGCAAAAGTCGATGAAACTTCGTACAGATTTTATATATGGCCATGTACGGTAAAATCCTAGTAAACAACCGAGTCGATTCAAACCAAAAAAAAAAAAATGTATTTTGTCAAAGGTCCATTCTAACATAATCCCTACAGTGCCAGGTAATATTACTTTCGCGCTCATCTGGAGAAAATTCTAAAGTTACTGATGCAAAAATGCACACATGGAAAAATATAATTCATAAACTTTTAATGAAAGCTGTTCGTTAAATTTTTCTTGACCATTTTATGAATAAATTCATTAGTTTTAATGGTTATTTCGTTAACTTAACGAAAATTTTCATTAAAGTTTATGAACGAGTTCACAAATTTTAATGAAAGCAATTCATAAATATTTCTTCAGAGCAACTCTGAACTATGAATTTATGAATAAGTTAATGAACACTCTTCATTAAAGTTGACAAACAATCTCGTCGTCTAACGGAACATTGCTTTATTGTAGCGGTGGGTAATGAATGACACAAATTGTTCTACTTCATTGTTATTTGTGAAAAGTAATAAGTTAAAAGTGCTTAGAAGTAAATTAAAGATTAATAAAATTAAAGATTAATAAAGATTAATAAAATAAATAAAATTAAAGATAATAAAGTGTATTTACCAGTGATTAAAATATTTAACGTAAAGAATAAAAAAAGTTTTGTGCTTTATGCAAAAAAGAATACAAAAATATCGATATCTTTGTAGAACATATAAAAAACTGCATTTAATTTCTAAAAAGGACACGTTGCGTTGTCAATTTTGTGCACAATTGTTTGGTGGTGTTAATATTTATGAAAAACATCTTAAAAAAAAAGCATTATGATTTAGGGTCTTATAAAACGTAAACTATTGGCAAATGTTTGCAGCAATAAAAAAAAAAAAAGAAGCGAACTCTGCAGCCGACGAGTGTGTTGCCAACGAGTGTATTACCAACGAAGCGGATCGCATTGCTAGCGAAGACGAGTCAGTCAAGAAAGAGAATCAATTTCTTCCTTAAATACTTTAATTATTTTCATTTTATGTAATACAATAAGACTTATTATTTGCCATTTTTACTCAAGACTATAAACGTATTTATAAAATAATTAAAATGTATGAAATATATACTTTTGAATATTAAAACAATACATTTTCATTTAAATTTATTAGGTGAAGTGTGTAAATATTCCACCATTTCTTTCAACAATTTAATAAATAAAAAATTTACTCAAATTTCCATTAAAATTTAATAAAATTTGAATGGACTTCTTCATTAATTTTATGACCTTTTCATTAATTTTAATGAAATTGTTTATTAAATTTTTTGAATTTTTTCATTAGTATAATGAAATTCTTCATTGAATTTTAACGAACATATTCATAAAGTTTAATGATATTTTCATTTATTTTAATAATATTATTCATTTAACTTTAATGAAATTTTTCATTAAATTATACGTAATCATTAATTTTGTTCATTAAATTTCAAGTATATGAATACAGTTCATTAAATTTTAACGAACGTGTGCGTTGGTTCAAAAAGAACGAATATTATTTCAACAACGCACAAAATCACTAATTTTATGCACATTTTCCGTTCCGTGTAGTAGCTGAAAATGGGTTAATAAGACCTAAACAATAAGAGATGCAAGAACATGATGTAAGAGGGAATTTTAGATATTGATAAGATATGCAAAACATAATGTTTCGCCATCTCTTAAGGATACCCTACAATAAACATTTTATTGTATGACATGTGCGAATATACATATATTGTGATATTATGCAAATAAAAAAAAAAGAACAAATAGTAAATTATGAAAAATTTCCGTTATTTTGACATTAAAATTATTCTGATATCTAAAAACTAGAGATATTTTCAGTACAACGTATTTTTGTATGAAAAGTCGTTGATTAAGAAAAAACAAACGGTATACGAAAGTTTTTCTATCAAAGGTTGTTTTTATTTTATTTTATTTTATTTTTATTTTTGAATTTTCAATTTCCAATTTCTCACACTCTTTCGTGAAGAAATAAAAATTTCTTCGTTTTGACACAAAACTCAATAAACAGTTTTTATCATTAAAAATCATGGGCATACCCTTTTTTTGGACAAATAAATTTTTTTAAAATGTTGTTTTTATATTTTTTGCAAAGTGATACAGCATTCAAAATAATTATAATGAACAAATTTCCGAAATACCAATCAAAATCAATAAATGAATATATATTTTCACACAATTTCACTGACAGAAAAAAAAAGTATTTACCGGAAAAATAATGGGGAAGAATACTATTATGTTTGAAGACTTGTTCATTGCAAACAAGTAATTTTTTCAAGAAACATAAAACATAAAAGCGTTAATTTATTGCCATTAAAATATTATGTTACTGATTTTTGAACCGCGGGTTTTCTGGAATGGGACGTCTGAAACAAGAAAATAAAAAAGTTCTTAAAGGGAGAATTCTTAAAGGAATTCTTAAAGGCCTGCCGCCCGGAAATCTACCAGAGCATTTAAAAAATTGAAGAAAGAAAAAAATTGGTAAATATTTAAAAAAAAATTAACACATTTTTTGGCACTTTACCTTTGCTAACTCATTTTTTTTAAAAATCTTTTTAAGATTTTTTTGTAGACTGCCGTAGAGAATATAATAATAAAGAAAATAAAACAAGGTTTCTTAAAATCGGTCAAGCCAATCCTGAGAGACTTCTACAGAAAAAAAGGCAAATCAAAGAATTTCTATTTTCATTTCAACAATGAACATTTTTGAATGGTACGAGGCTCGGTTCGCAGTATACGCTCCAAAAAATGATTTACGCTCGCTGCAGATTTTTTATTTCCCGAATTTTTTAAATGCTATGGTAGATTGCCGGTCGGCGGCATTTCTCTTTAAGGATTTTTTTTATTTTTTTGTTTCAGACGTCCCATTCCAGATATTACCTGTCCGCCATATGGACATCAGTTTTTTGAGCACTTCACTTTGGCGCCATCTATAAGTCATACAAATTATGAAAATTATTTTTTTTTAAACCATTAAGGATGTCAAAATTTAAAAAAAAAATTATGTTAATAACTAATAAAGGGCCCAAGTTATTAATTTTAGGAAATGGCTTACGGCTTACTTTTTCCCTTTCCGAAACTGTTATTATACCTTAAATAAGCTGTACTATCCAAGTTTATTCGACGTCTGTAAAATATTGAAAAAGGGAATATTTTACCTAATTCTACCTAAGGGGCGTCCATAAACTACGTTACCAATTTAGGGGGGGGGGGAAGGGGTTTTGAAATGCACTACGATAAGAACGGTAGGGGGGAGGTGTTTAGATATTGAAACGTTACCAAAAATTAAAAAAATCGACGAAAAACCTCTAATTAATAACACAATCATTTCAAAAATTTTTAACCTTACATGTTTATGTTTGATCGTCTAAATTGATGGTTAACTTTTGTTACAACCATTTCTTCCACCACCTTTTCCCTCGACACAGGAACCTTTTGGTATTCCTTCACCATCTCAGCACACGTCTGAAAAATTTGGGTCTTTGCTTTTGCGACAGGCTTTGACGTTAAGGCCTGAATGTCCTTGATCAAAGGAGAAACCGTATGACATGTACTGTCCTTCTCAGAAAGAAGAAATTGGTTCAAGGTCATGTCCTACCTGCGGCTTGTATTTCGTTTTTAAAACTTCTATGAATTGCCATAAGTTTGTATTATATAGTTTACAATAAATCGGAATAAAAAATACTATTTAAATAAATCAATTTTCAGAAAGCATTTACACAAAAACACAGAACTTGGTGCAGCTCGGATGCAGCCTTTAAGAGTACCCTGTCAAAGGCCAGGGGAATTTCTTTGCGTTAGAAATGAGGATTCACCTGAATGGGTCGACATTGAATCCGATGAAAAATTCTATTTTGAAGAATCCTCAACAAAGCTACCAGCTTCTTCTATCCCAGTGATTGAGAGCATCGAATCTTGGATCGCAGATGGAATAGCTTTTACAGATAACATTAATTATTGATTTTTTTCCAATTGCTCCTTTAATGTATCTAGTCATACTAGTCACTAATACTAGTGAAAATTGTCAGAGCTAGTCAAAATATATAATCATTCGAATGAATTAATTTCATATGTCACGTTATTTTATGGGGGGGAGGGGGGGGGAGTAAAAAAAACCGGAAAATCAGTAACGTAGTTTATAGACGACCCCTAACAAATGTGACCACTTATAAGGAAAAAAAAAACAGATGCATCGTTGGACACACGAGAGAAGCGAAGCTTTTTCGCAGTTTCATATATTTGATAATTTTATGGTTTTTATTATACAATAATAAAATAATTTTTAAATGAAAAAATTAAAATATCATAAAGTTAATTAAAAAAAAAACACGTTATAATCACAACAGAAATTTTATTACATGTTACATTAATTTTAAGTTATTTTTGTAAATGTGTTCAATTATTATTATCAAATTTTATTAATGAAATTATGGATTTATGATAACTGAAATAGCAAACGTATGTTATAGATGTTATGTCGTCAATATATTTAGCAAATACTGCATCACTTGTTGCGCAAATCATGTTGTACAAATATTTGAATAGCTTATTATTTGTAAATTAGATTTATCAAAAAGGACATGAACATTCATGAACATTCATGTCTTAAATCGCAATTAAAATCTCCACCTAAAGCAATTGGCATTTAGTGATAATTTTAACCCATTTCAATGAAACCTTGCTACTTTTGTTGTTTGTAAAGCTAATGCACAATCCTTTTGATCGATTATTAAGATCTGCTGCATCATAGCTTCACGCATTCACAATAGAATATGTAGGCATTGGCGTCGGAAGCGGGGGAAAGGGGGGCAGTTGCCCCCCACTTTTTTAAGCTAGATAAACAATTTAAAAGGAAAACTTCAAAAGTTATTCAAAATATCAGTTTTTCTTACAACGATAATATATTTGTGTGTTTTCCTCATCTTTCTATCTTCTTCATAAGCATGCTTGCGGATAACCATTTCCTTTCTCTGTGTTTGCAAAAAGATAGAACAGAATGTAGAGTTTCTACTGCAAGCCCACCACTTCAGTTTAAAAGCACCCTTAAGTATGTAGCTTAATGCTTGTTAATTTTGCAACTCTGGTAAGAAAAAATTTGGCATGTTCTTAGGGGCTTTCCATATTGGACGACATGTTGTATGATTAGTTAGATAGAAAACTAATGGGACTATTTGATTGAGCGTTCGAACGATCCAACTTGTAAAGCAACATCATTAATTGCAAGCTCTCGAGCAGAACACATCCGGCTAATAGCTAAGCAACTTTAAGATGCCCTAACAATTGAGCAGTTATTTTACATAGTTGTACAATATTGTACAATCGGCAGAAAAAACAAAAAATTTCGACTATCGTTTTAGCTTACGCATGGTACTACATGTTGTACAATCTGCCATGTTGGTCCAATGTTTTGGACCATGCGAAAGCCCCTACTGTGAATTAGTGGATGAAAATCCACCTCGACGCTTTGAACAAACATAAAATCCGGTTCCCTTCAGTACAGTTGTCATTATATGATCGGCTACGAAAAGATTATTTCGAAATTTTAGATCTTCTCTCAAATGAGATAACGGCTAGATTCGATCAAACAGGTTGATATTTTACTTTTGTTTTAATTTTGCATGTTTACACCAGCTTCACTCAACCGACTCACTTTGATTTAACATTCGGTGAGTCGGTTGAGTGAAGCTAGTGTAAACTAGCACTTTGTAAATGTTATTGTACATTTAAACAGATCTTGACACTCTGGAATCGTTGGAAAATATTGTAATCGAAGCCTTCAACGAAAAAGTGCCTTCTGAACAAAATCTAAAAACAAAACTTGATCTTTATGCAGATGACTTTTTTGCAGATGAAATTGCTGAAGCAATTGCCTGGCCAAACACCTTGAAATTGTAGTGGCATTGTATCCCAATTTGCGAAAAATTCGGTTACTGTAAAAAAACTATTAAATGAAATTGAAAAACTTATTGCTTTGCTTTTGACTGTGCCTGCATCAGCAGCTTCATCTGAGCGTTCTTTTAGTGCACTAAGACGACTTAAAACGTATCTTCGAGCAACTGTGACACAGAAACGACTCACTCATGCCGCACTTATACACATTCACAAAGATAAAACCGAAGAATTGAATTCGATGGAGGTGGTGAAAGAGTTTGTTTCTCGCAAGGACAGAAAGAATCATTTTGGAATAATTTAAATTGATATAACTTTTTGTACCTTATTGCATTTAAACCATGTAATATATACCTAGTCTTGCTTTATAAAAGCAAAAATTATTTCTTATATTTTCATACTACCATACGAAAGATCCTTTGAAGAATGATCTCTAATATTGAAATTGGAAGAACTTTTAACAATAATGAAATTTTAATATTTTTTATATATTTTTTTATATTTTTTTTATTTTAAACTAAAATAAAAAATTTGTTTATTCACATTCATGTTTTTTTGAAGAAATTTTGGTGAACTTTTTTTGCACCACCATTTGTACTGCCCCCCCATTTGTACTGCCCCCCAGATGAAATTAGCTTCCGACGCGCTTGTATGTAGGACAGCTAATGCACAATCCTTTTAATAAATTCTTGTCATATACTTCAACATAGCTTCAGTTATGGTCCAGTTAGCCTCGCATGGCATAGCAGTGCATGGCTTAACAAGCGTCACATCGAAATCTGTTTAATAGGATTTGTGTGTATCTGATTATGCACAACATGGCAACGCATGGCAATGCTCAGATAAAAACAGAAATGCATCTCTGACTACATAGATAAACATGGAAGATCTATTTCATTTTAATATTTGTGTATTCTTCTATGTATTTGACGTTTTGGCAAAACAGATGTGAAGTTGTAAAATTGTTTGATCAAGTGCGGTTAATTTATTAAAATAAAATCGTTGTATTCTTTTTTTTATTGTTTTATTTTGACCATGTGACTATGCTTTGCATAATCACCATTTATTTAGCTGTGTGCTAGCTGCTTATCTGCGTTGCATGCGCTGCTGTGCCATGCGAGGCTAACTGGACCATTAATACTTTACATCAGGGCTGGGCATTCTAACACAGTCACATTTTATTTTGTCTTGTTAGTATTGGTGCGCTCTCGAATAGCGAACACTGAGCGAAATAGATATCACAATTATCTAGATTTGCAAGTTTGTATGTTTATATTCCTTCACATACTGTAATATGTGTTAATTTTTTATTTTTAGTCATCGATATTATTCACTAATTCTTCTATGTCTTTGTTGCTGCAGCATTTTCTTCTAAGTAAATAAATTATATTAGTTTGCTTGCAGTGGCAAATTACACATTTTGCTTCGCAAGAAAGGTTCTCTGCAGAACAGAAATCACATTCCGATCCAGAGACAAACAGTGTTTTTCAGCTGTTTTGTTATTGTTTTAATATTATTTAATCCTATTATCATTAAAATTATAATCAAAACCTTATAAAATTTAGTATCAAAAAATTAATGAATACAAATAATATGAATAAAATATTGTAAACAATCTTAATAGGTAATATGTATGAATTTTATTAAACCTTAATAAAATAAATAATCGCCCTTATTCTTGAACGCTCGCTCTCAAAACGACGTCGAAACAAAATTTTCATATTCTTGAAACTTTCAATTTCGACGCTGAGATAGATCTACAGTGATCGACGACGATTCGTTGGTGAAAGTGAGCTCTCGAAGACGACATTTGCTCGACGCAGATTCAAGAATAAGAGTGAATATATGCATAAGAATTACGTATCTTCTTCTTCTTCTTCTTAGTTGGCGCTACAACCGTATGTCGGTCTTGGCCTCATCTAAGAATTTGCGCCAGCCATTTCTGTCTTTCGCTTGCTGGCGCCAGTTGGAAATTCCAAGCTTCGTCAGGTTGTCCTCTACTTGGTCTTTCCAACGAAGATGCGGTCGTCCTCTTCTGCGTTGACCGCCGCTGGGTACCGAATCGAATGTTTTCTTCACTGGAGCATCGTCTTTCATGCGCTGAACATGACCAAGCCAGCGAAGCCGCTCGATTTTAATGCGCTTGACTATGTCGATGTCAGCGTACAGCTCATACAGTTCATCATTCCACCGTATTCGGTACTCGCCATTGACGCAGATTGGTCCGTAGATCTTACGAAGAATCTTTCTCTCGAATGCTCCTAAAGTCTTTTCATCTAAACTGCTCAGCGTCCAGGTTTGTGATGCGTAAAGTAGGACGGGCATGATGAGCGATTTATAGAGCGTGATTTTCGTTCGTCGAGAGAGGGCTCTGCTTCTCAATTGCCTACTGAGCCCAAAGTAACACCTGTTGGCAAGAGTTATTCTTCGTTTGATCTCAATGCTGATGTCGTTGGTTGAATTAATGCTGGATCCCAGATAAACGAAGTTCTTCACAACCTCGAATGAGGTATTGTCAACGGTAACGTGGGTTCCAAGACGCTGGGACTGTTTGTTTGTTGACACTAAGTATTTCGTCTTATCTGCATTCACTGACAGACCCATTCGACTTGACTCTCTTTCTAATCTGGAAAATGCTGCACTGACTTCGCGCGTATTATGGCCAATGATATCTATGTCATCAGCATACGCAAGCAGCATAACACTCTTGTAGAATATTGTGCCACTACGTCTCAGATCAGCAGCTCGGATGATCTTTTCCATCATTAGGTTGAAAAAGTCGCACGATAAGGAATCACCTTGTCTGAAACCTCGTTTGGTAATAAATGGTGGGGAGAGGTCCTTCCCGATTTTAACTGCGCTGCTGGTGTTGCTCAGTGTCATCCTGCAAAGTCGTATTAGTTTTGCAGGAATACCAAATTCAGACATGGTGGAGTACAGGTGCTTCCTTATTGGGCTGTCGAAGGCGGCTTTGTAGTCGACAAAAAGATGGTGGGTGTCGACTTGTTTTTCTTGAGTCTTCTCCAAGATTTGTCGTAGCGTGAAAATCTGGTCGATGGTGGACTTTCCAGGTCTGAAGCCACACTGATAAGGTCCGATCAGTTCGTTTACAATGGGCTTCAATCTTTCACATAAAACGCTCGACAGGACCTTATATGCGATATTAAGAAGGCTTATCCCACGGTAATTGGCACAGATAGTGGGATCGCCTTTCTTGTGGATTGGGCAGAGCACACTGAGATTCCAATCGTCCGGAATGCATTCTTCCGACCATATTCTGCATAGAAGCTCGTGAATGCATTTAAGTAGAGCTTCACCTCCGTTCTTAAACAGCTCAGCAGGTAAGCCATCAGCTCCCGCGGCTTTGTTATTTTTAAGCCGAGCTATAGCTGTCAGAACTTCATCATAGTCGGGCAGCGGAACCTCGACGCTGTCATCCGCAATTGGGGTTTCCGGAATATCATCTCTATTGGCGGGATTGTTGTCAGCGTCGCCATTTAGAAGTTTAGAGAAGTGTTCCCTCCATAACGTCAGTGTACTCTGGACATCTGTCACTAGATTCCCGTTTTCATCCTTGCAGGAAGAGGCCCCGGTTTTGAAACCATCGGCAAGGCGTCTTATTTTTTCGAAAAATTTTCGGGCCTCATTCCTGTCACCATACATCTCAATCTTCTCCTGCTCGCGCTTTTCTGCCTCTCTTTTTTTCCGCCTGAAAATATGTCTCTCTTCCCTCCTCTTTTCTTTGTATCGCTCCTTAGCAGCGCGCGTTACAACCGACTGCAGGGTGGCTTTGTAGGCGGCGTCTTTCTCTGCAGTGGCGTCGCGACACTCCTGGTCGTACCACTGGTTTCGGCGAGGGCGTTGGTAGCCAATCACCTCTTCAGCAGCCGCACGCATGGAGTTGGAAATGTGTGTCCACTGCGCGCATATATCATCGATTGGAGGAGTGCTTTGAAGCAGGAGTGAGAGTCGAGTGGCGAAAGCATCGGCTGTCTGTTTCGATTGCAGCTTGTCGACGTCTAGCTTTCTCTGTGTAGGGTTGCGTGTATTCTTAGCTGCGCACAGACGTGTACGGATCTTGGCTGCAACAAGATAGTGATCCGAGTCAATGTTTGCTCCACGGATCGTGCGTACATCCAATACACTGGAAGAGTGCCTTCCGTCGATCAAAACGTGATCAATTTGATTTTTTGTTTTTTGATCAGGGGACATCCAGGTGGCTTTATGAATATTGAGATGCTTGAATCTAGTGCTACTTACGACCATGTTTCGTGCTGCGGCGAAGTCAATCAGCCTCATTCCGTTATCGGAGGTGTTGTCGTGGAGGCTGAACTTACCGACTGTTGGACCAAAAATATTTTCCTTGCCCACCTTAGCGTTGAAGTCACCAAGCACGATTTTAACGTCGTGGCGGGGGCAGCGCTCGTAAGCATTTTCAAGGCGCTCGTAGAAAATTTCCTTGATCTTATCGTCCTTGTCTTCTGTCGGAGCGTGCGCACATATTAGGCTTATATTGAAAAATCTAACCTTGATGCGGATTATGGCAAGTCGTTCGTTCACAGGTGTGAATCGCAGGACGTGGGGCCGTAGTCTCTTGCCAACTACAAATCCGCATCCAAACTCGTGCTTCTCCGCATGGCCGCTGTAGTAGATATCACAGGGTGCATGCCGAATGCAACCCTGTCCCTTCCATCGCATTTCTTGGATAGCAGTGATATCAGCTTTGTATCTTCCCAAGACATCAGTCAGTTGGATAGAGGCACCTTCCCAATTAAGGGTTCGGACATTCCAGGTGCATATCCGTAAATCATTATCAGTTTTTCGTTTGCGGTAGTCGTCACCAGATTTGGGGATCAGTTTTCTTCTATTCTTTTGTGTTTTCATTGAGATGGGTTTTTACGGGTGGGCTTCAAACCCGACGCACAACCTATTTTAAGCCTAGGGAGGCCCGCCGCTCAGATTAGCCGCCAAACTAACGGTTGTCAGTTTTGACGTTGCCCAGGAAACACCACGTGGAGGTTTGAGTCGACTTGAGGCGATTTCACAAAGATTATGCTGGCCTCGCCAGGTTGAGACAGTCAGACATGTTGCATTGATCCATTGCCCCCAGTTTCCCAAGAATTACGTATCTACAAACCAAAAAGTTGGTTTTTTAAGAGTGTACATAAAATTTAAGACATAGGTCTTCACAGCATCACCGTCAGCGAACGACTGAATTATATTCTCTTCTGTTGTGAGTTTTGTGCAGTGTTGCCAACAATTTCAGGGCAAAAAGCACCAAGTTGAAAAACAAAACGCGTAATTTTTAATAAAAAGCACTAAAAAAATAATTTATTATTGTATACTTATTATATTTTACACAGAAAAAATGTATCCATTTTGTTTCTAAGCAAAATTATCAAAACAGACAGGAAGCGAATGGATACCAAAATTGTTCAATGCTATTAATTAATTATAGAATATATTTCTACTTCATCACAATCAAAATCATCACCATCTTCTGACCAGTGTTAACATGCTATATAAAAATCTAATTTTTTATATATTAGAATTATTTTTCAAAGAGTTCATCAGGTAATTTAAAAGCATCACAACAGCTTTATTTTTAATGAAATAACATTTTTAACGTGTAACGAATTCAAATAATTAAGTGATAGTCTATTTCTTATTTTTGTTTTGAAACAGTTCATAGTATTAAAAACTCTTTCAGCCTCAGCACTTGAATAAGGCAAAGTTAAAAGACGAATGCAAAAATTAGTTGATAGATCAGTTGAGTAAAAGTTGATAAGGGTTATTTCCAAGTGTATCTCTGAATTGACCAACTTCTATCCAAAATTTTACTGTTCTATCATCGGAAACTTTTTATATTGTTAGTTTAAGGATTTCAAAAAACTGTTTTTTTACTAACAATCAAAAGGCACTAAAAAGACTAAACTCAAACTGGAAACGCACAGGTCTTGGTGCTTTTTCACTTAGTGCTTTTTAAAAAAAAAACGCGTATTGCAACAGCGCAAATCACTAGATCTAGTGCTAAAAGCACTGACTTGGCAGCACTGGTTTTGTGTACATGTGAAAAGTTTCTTTTAGAGAGCGCTCAGAGAGCTATGGAGCGCCCAGCGCTGCTTTACATTGAATGTAATGCACTTATCGTGACGATGGTGTTTGGATTAGATGGCAGCGTGTTGAACTATCAGTCGAAAGAATGCGGTTTCGATTCTCATTGCTGTCATAGAAATATTTTTAATTTTTTATTCTCTTGTTGTAATTGACGCAAGCAAAAAGCAACAAAAATTCTAAGAAAAAGATGCATGGAAAAAAGTGTCGTTTTTGAGATTTCACTCAAGCAAATCATAAAACGAGGCGTAAAAAGCTTCTCTTCAAAAAATTATGGTTTTTTGTTTAATTCACACTAGAATTGCCATTTAGACCACAGTGCGCTATTGAGATTTGAACACACTACCTGTCGATCCTCATGTGGAATTCCTATTCATTTCGTGACGTAGGCACATTGCGTTTTTTTGTTGATTACCTGGTTAAAAATCTTGGACTAAATTTTAGTCCTGTTAAAATATTACTGCTTTTTTATACCATGCTTTTGAAAATTTAAACTTTTCAAATACTAACGGATATTTTAAATTATACTGTACTAAAATGTAAACCAAAGAAATATTACAGCTTCCCTTTTTTGCTCTTTGGTTTAAACTTAAGTTCAAAAGAAATATTCCAGTGTTCTTTTTAGCTTTTTGGTTTAAATTGAGAACAATTCTGTATTACATTTTGTTTTTATTACAATTTATACTAAATTCTAGTACATTTGGATACTAAATTTCGAATTTTGGCCCGTAAAAAGCTAGCCTGGCAATGCTTAAACTCAATTTAGGCGATTCTGTTCATATGTTTGTTTATTGCTTCTATTACTCATGCTATTACTCAATAGCCCAGTGATTAGACTATAACTAGAACTTACAAATTGAATATCGTGGGTTCGAATCTCATGGTGTTTATTATATTTTTTTACTATTTTAATCCTAGCCTGTACTAAATTTTAAGCAAAAGCTGCATTAAACCATTCTTAAGTATTTGGCAAATACTAGATTTAAAACCAAAGGTGTTGTGGACCTATTGTGTATTTAATAAGTATTTATTTTCTTTCCTTTTCTGATGGATAAGCTCAGTTTAACCCTTTCAGCACCAAGGGACACCGGTGTCCCAAAAATATTTCTGTTCATCGGAACTTATCCTAAACTGCAAAAATGTTTCTTATTTTGCTATAGTATTCTAAAAATAGTGAATGAATAAAGAATTTTTGATTTAGCAGCCCTGTTTGAAAATCAGCTGTTCGAAATTGAGCGTACCTAAAATCACGTTGAGCGATTTTTGTAAGTTGAACATTGTGGCATTATAACTCGTATTTATTGCTTAATTATTATTATAAAATTCTATTTAATCAATCTGTATTCAATCTGTAAGTCTTTTTTGTATTTGAATAGTTTTTATCTCGAAAATATTGAAAATAGTTAAGACTTTTAAGCAAAGACCACATGCTCCTCAAGTGCAATTTTTCAGTATATTTTATTACTGCGAACTCTAAGGCCATAAAATTATATTTCGTGCTAATAAAAGTTTTTCTTTGCTGAAATTATTATAGGAATGACGTATTACGGAACCAGTGAGTTCCATTTAAGAGAGGATGAGATTTTGGAACTATTTATGGCTGAGGATAGCGAAGAGGAGGACGCACTAGCTCCTGATGAGAAAGATTACATTTTTAACGAGTGAGATATTGATGTTGGAGTTTAAATTGTGCAAATTGAGAGAGGAAACTGTGTTACTAAAAATTGCTGATGAAAATTTCAGATGGAGACATCATTCATATATTCCATACACATAAAAAGATAACGAATATAGGCTTGGAATAATTAATATTTTTGGAAGCGAAAGCTCAACTTTATGGACACCTGCAAATATTTTTTACGAGTGCACCAAGTTATAAACATTAATTGATATTTTATTTTCGGAATTCATTCAGTATGCACAGCAAAATGGAAGAACATTTGCTGTTGACAGGGCTGAAATGAAATTATTTTTAGGGATGAACTTTTAAATGGGCTATCATATATTACCGACTATAACGTATATAGGTCAACTGAACCGGGTATGGCTGTGCCTCTTATTTCAAATATTATGTCTAGCACTCAGTTCGAGGAAATCCGCAGTAATTTACATTTTTTCAACAATGAAAATCAATTTGAAAAAAATTCTGCCAGTCATAAGATCAGACCCATTTAAATCAATGTTTTCAAAGCAACAATGTAATACCAAATACCAAGCAATCGATGAACACATGATAAAATTCAAAGGCCACAATTAATTAAAACAATACATAAAAAACAAGCCGGTTTTACCGAGGTTTCAAAATGTGGTGTAGATCTAATTCAGATACGGAATATTTGTTTCGGTTTGATATATATATACACAGGTAAAAAAAATGGAATCTACTGCAATTGGCTTAGGTGAGTCAGTTGTCTTAGAGTTCACGGAATCAATTGCATCCTTGGGATGTGAAATATATTTAATAATTTTTTAATTCGCCCTCATTGAAATTTGAACTTATCAAGCGAAATGTAAAAGCGTGAGGAATAGTTCGAGTGAATAGAAAGACTCTTTCAAAAGATTGTAATGTAAAATGAAAATTGCGAAATGTAAAAGCGTGAGGAATAGTTCGAGTGAGTAGAAAGACTCTTTCAAAAGACATTTTATCAGTCAACTCTCAAGACTTGGTATTTATGAAGTGGATGTAAAAAAGAAGTGTTCATACGTTGACAAATTTTATATCACGATTTTATAATTACATAAATTAAACGGGTAATTTTACATCCCGTTAAAGATTATCTCCATCTACATGTTTTGCTTCGAAAAAACGAATTCAACCTAATATCTCTACTCACAATCATGGAATTGAAAAAGAAAGTTTCCGTAAACAATGTGTAAATTGTGCCAAATCGGGTATTGAAAATCGCACTCCAAATGTTTGTAAAACATAGAAAGAGCACCTATGCTTTACATAAAACAGAAACTGATTTGCTGCGTATCATAATTAAATATAAACCGTATATATTTAATTTATTTTTTGTTTATCCGTAACGTTGTTACATTCAAAGCTCTATCAATAAGTAAAAATAAAATATTACCTTTAAGGACCATAGGGGCACCCAAGTTAAGTATCCCATTTGTATGATAACCATATGTTAAGAATAAACAATATTTAATTTAATGCTTTTCATATCAAAGTATGCTTTGTTTATAACTTGAATCATATTTCATTGTTGGGAATATGATTATGCTTTGTTTATAACTTTAATCATATTTCATTGTTTATAACTAAGTCATGGGAATATTGATCGGATGATGTTTATGATCAAATTTCTTTATATGATAAATTCCTAAAAGTATCTAAGTGTCCAAATACATTAATAAATGATATGTAATACATAAGTTTTATGTAAAGAAGTAAATAAGACAATTAAGGTATAAAAGAAGTATGAACTTAGAATACTTCTTCAGTTGAGTTCAGTTCAGTGCAGTTCAGTGCAGTTCCAGTTCTTCAGTTGTAATTTAGATAATAAGAATATTTTTGATTGTTAAGTTTGTTAAGAAATAAATAAAGATTTTTTTTAACAAAACCTAACATAAAAAATATAATTGGCGATCCTGCCAGGAGAAGTGGAAATAAAAAATTAATCCAGAAATCAAAGTTAAAGTGAAAAAATCCGTAGCGAAACCATTCCTTTTTTAAGTCGTGGTCCCTCCTAGGATAAAAAATTAAAGTTAGCTTTGAACAAGTTCCTGAAAACAACAGATCCCGAGAAAAAGTATTCCAGAAGGAAGAAAAATAAAGGACAAGATAAAAAGTAAGGAAAAAGGACAACCATTCCACCTCTCCAGGACCAAAACTAAATCACAGCGCGGAAACAGCATTAGCCTGCGAAAAAAACTGACGAAGCGAATATCCTGAAAATAAAGAGCTAAAGTCATCTGTGAAAAACATCAAGTATCTTAACAAAGTAAGAGAAATAAGAAAACTAATTTATATTTAAGAAATTAATAGCAATTAAGAATAATCAAGCTGGAAGATATTTTAAATAAAATTACGGAAAATTTAAGAACACTACAAATCAATATGCCTGGCGAAAATAATACAGATTTAATTTCAAGGCTAATAGCCACAAGCACTGCAAACTTAAAAGCAGAAATTGAAGCGTTAAAAAATCAAATTCAAAATATGACATGCTCAAATATAGTCGCGGAATATAAAACAGAAGAAATAGATGTAAATATTAGATGTGAAGAAACGTTAGAAGTTATAAGGTCACTACCAGAATTTAACGGTAAAAATTCCTATGTAAGTTGGCGAGAAGCCGCGAATAATACAATGTCTTTATATGAAAGGGGAAGTAAAAGATACTTTGCCGCCTTAACAATTCTCAGAAATAAAATAACTGGCGAAGCCAATGATCACCTGACTAATCATGGCACAGTTTTAAATTACGACGCAATAATAAGTCGATTAGATTTTTCTTATTCGGATAAAAGGCCGATACATATTATTGAACAAGAACTTAGCATTCTTCGTCAAGGTTCAATGAATATTTTAGATTATTATAATGTAGTTAACCAAAAATTAACGTTGTTAACAAATTAAACAATTATGACATACGGTTCCAATAATCCAATTACTAAAGAATTAAATTTGAAAAATAGACAAAATGCTTTAAGAATATTTATAACAGGTTTAAATGGTAATTTGTCAAATATTTTATTCTCTTTATGTCCAGAGGATCTCCCAAATGCACTTGCGAAAGCTCAAGAGCTTGAATCTAATCAATTAAGAGCAAACTTCGCTCTACAATTCGGTAGGAATAGTAATATGAAAAATTTAGGTCGAAATCAAAACCACTTACGATTTCCAGAATATAATAATAACAAAACGGTAAGAATGAACGGAATAGATTGGTCACCTTGGCACGCAAGAAATGTGACAGTACCACAAAGAACAATGAATACAATGTTCAAGTTGCTCCCTAGAACAGAACAACAACCACCTCCGGTTCCAATGGAAGTTGATCCATCAATTCAGTCTAGACCAACTCAAGCCTTCAATAGAAACAATAATAATAATACATTCAGACCATATAATAATAGTAATAACTTCAGGACATTCCAACCCAGGTACTATAATCAAAATAACTCACCAATAAAAAGGGGAAACGAAAGTATTCAACAACCAAATAAAATTCAAAGAGTTAACAAAATTAATGAAAATACTTTTTTAGGAGAAGATATATCTTGCCCTACATCTTCGGGACAAGTAACTCAACAGGAAAAGAAATGAAGATACTAATAGATACGGGTGCTACGAGTTGCTATTGTAGACCAGGAGCTGCAGTAAAAAAATATGAGCTCCCCATAAAAAAACAGGTTAAAACCATTAACGGGTACACAATAATTACCCATTTCGCTGAATTAACGTTATTAAATGTTAAGCAGAGATTCTATATAATAGATAACCTTGAAACAGATTTACTAATAGGGTTAAATTTTATAAAACAAAATAATATAATGTTAGATTTTAAGAATTCACATTTAATCCATGAGGGATTAAAATATGATATAAAATATTTAGATAATGATGAAATTGTGGGACAAAATGATCCTACAAAGCCAGTCGAAGAAGTTACAAATAAAAATAATATATCAAAAGAAACTTATGTGGAATTTAAGAGAAATTCTACAAAGCCAGTCGAAGGAAATACCGACAAGAAAAATATATTAAAGAAAAATGAATCAAAGAAAAATTATGTGGAATTTGAAAGAAATTCTACAACGCCAAGCGAAGTTAATACCGCTAATAAAAATACAAATCTGAGAAAGAATCTCAAAACGCCTAGCGAAGAAAATAATACCGCTAATAAGAATATAATTTTGAGTAAGAAACTCAAAACACCAAACCAATCAAGAATTAATAATATAATAAAAGAAAATGAATATACAAATCAAAGAAAATTGATTATTGAAGAGATAAGAGAATCTCATAAGGAAATAAATATGAATTTACCTTTTAGAACGGATGTTAGAAGTGAAATTCGCACTACAGTAGAAACACCGATATGGTGTAAGCAATATCCTTATCCTTTATCTGTCAATACATTTGTAAATAAAGAAGTACAAAAATTGCTAAAGGAAAATATAATAAGACCAAGTAAGAGTCCATACAATTCACCAATATGGGTAGTACCGAAAAAAGGATTAAATGAGGATGGTACACCAAAATTAAGAATGGTAATTGATTTTAAAAAATTAAATGAATTAACTATATCAGATAGATATCCAATACCAGACGTTGGTATAATTTTAGCAAATTTAGGGAAAGCAAAAATTTTCTCTACTATTGATTTGGAATCAGGTTTCCATCAAATATTAATGAATGAAAGTGATATAGAAAAAACCGCATTTTCAGTAAATAATGGCAAATACGAATATGTTCGAATGCCATTCGGATTAAAAAACGCTCCAAGCATTTTTCAAAGAGCTATGGATGATATATTAAGAGATTACATTGGAAAATTTTGTCATATATATATAGATGATATAATAATATTTTCAAAGGATATTGAAGAACATACAAAACATTTAAAAATAATAATTAAAACATTACGAGATGCTCATATGAAAATATCATTAGAAAAATCAACCTTTTACAAAAAAGAAATAGAATTTTTAGGATACGTAGTAGCAGAAAATGTTGTAAAAACGGATCCAAAGAAAATAGAAACAATCTCAAATTATCCAATACCTAATACATTAAGACAACTAAGAAGCTTTCTAGGACTAACAGGATATTATCGAAAGTTTATAAAAAATTACGCAACAATAGCTAAACCACTCACGAAATACCTTTCAGGAGATAATGGAAGAATATCACAATATAAATCAAAAAAGACAGAAGTCAAACTAGATAATGAAGCTATTAAAGCTTGTAATAAATTAAAAAATGCTCTAAAAGAAAAAATAGAATTATATCAGCCAGATTATAATAAAAAATTCACATTAACAACTGATGCTTCTAATATAGCGATAGGTGCTGTATTATCACAGGATAAAAATCCAATTATCTTTATTTCAAAAACACTGAATGAAACAGAGCAAAGATATGCAACAAATGAAAAGGAATTATACGCAATAGTTTGGGCATTAAAGAATTTAAGAAACTACCTTTACGGTATATCAAACTTAGAAATTTATACAGATCATCAACCTTTGACATTTGCAGTTTCAATAAGAAATCCTAATGCAAAAATGAAAAGATGGCACGCATTTATAGAAGAATTTGCACCAAAGATAATTTACAAACCAGGTTTAACCAATGTTGTAGCTGACGCATTATCCAGACAACAGTTAAACATTCTTTCAGATGAATCATCATCAATTCATTCAACAATACATTCAGCAGAGAGCAGTGATAATAGCCAAATAAAGGAAACAATGAACCCTTTGAATCAGTTTAAACAACAATTATTAATATCAAGTGGAGCTAGAATAACAGTTCACGAGCAAATACGTAATTTTGGAAAAACAAGACATCTTATAGAATACGACACCGTTGATAATTTAATTAATATTTTGAAAGAATATTTACAACCAAATTTAGTAACAGCAATTCATTGTACAGTAGAAGACTTATATCAAATAAAAGATAAAATCAAAGAAACATTTACAAATAAATTTTTATATACAAAGAAATTCCCAATGGATATAATTAATAGAGACGATCAAGGATCAATTATAGAACAAACACATAATAGAGCTCATCGGAATGATAAAGAAAATATTAAACAAATAGAATCAAAATATTATTGGCCAGAGATGTATAAACAATTTAAACAATTTGTAAAAAATTGCGAAATATGTAATGAAAATAAATATGATAGAAAACCAAAAAAGATACCAATAGGAGAAACTCCAATACTGAATACGAAAGAATAACAATTGTAGATTTATTAGACGTTTCTACATTTAAAATTGTTCAAAATAAAGATTTAATTGTAATATATATTAAATATCCAATTGCTATAAAAAATTGCAAATTTTTTGAAACAAGGGCAATAAGCCAAAATAATGGGAAATTAATAATTCCACCAGAAATAATTAAATGTAATAAAATATTTGAAAATGTCAAAAATTGTAAAAAAGAATTATCGAACACATTTTGTAAATTGAATAAAGAAAAGACATGTTTATCAGAAATTCTAAATAATAAAAAAGGCAAATGCACCAAAATTAAAGAATCAAATAAGAATATTGAAATTATAAAAGATGGAGCCATATTGTTAAGTGGTAACCATACCGTAAATGATGTTAAATTAAATGGAATTTATCTTGTAACATTTAATGATAATATAATAATTGACAATGAAACATATTTTAATGAAAAAGATATAATTTATAATTATATAAAAAATAATAATTTTAATGATTTTGATATTGTTAATTACATAGAAAATGACATTGAAAAAGATATGGAAAATATAAATTTATTAACATTAAGTAAAACATATACAAATGTAAAACATTCAATTTGGAGTCTGACAGGTTTAATAACACTTGCAATAATAATGTTTATCTCTTATAAAGTAATTAAATATTTTTTAATTAAAAGAAATCAAAAAACTGAAGACATTGAATTTAAAGTAATACAAGGAAAAATTGAAAATTTCACAAAAGAGATAACAAACCGGGACGTTTTGTCTTGAAAAATGGGGGGAGTTAAGTATCCCATTTGTATGATAACCATATGTTAAGAATAAACAATATTTAATTTAATGCTTTTCATATCAAAGTATGCTTTGTTTATAACTTGAATCATATTTCATTGTTGGGAATATGATTATGCTTTGTTTATAACTTTAATCATATTTCATTGTTTATAACTAAGTCATGGGAATATTGATCGGATGATGTTTATGATCAAATTTCTTTATATGATAAATTCCTAAAAGTATCTAAGTGTCCAAATACATTAATAAATGATATGTAATACATAAGTTTTATGTAAAGAAGTAAATAAGACAATTAAGGTATAAAAGAAGTATGAACTTAGAATACTTCTTCAGTTGAGTTCAGTTCAGTGCAGTTCAGTGCAGTTCCAGTTCTTCAGTTGTAATTTAGATAATAAGAATATTTTTGATTGTTAAGTTTGTTAAGAAATAAATAAAGATTTTTTTTAACAAAACCTAACATAAAAAATATAATTCCCATGTCCATAATCCCAAAAATGACAAACTTTTTTTATTATTGTTTTGAAATATGCTTAATTGACGCTAATTCAACCATTTGATGATCTCAAAAACTTTGTTTCATTTCTGGAAACCTTGTGGTCTTGAAAGGGTTAAAACCAAGGCACACCACATTTGACGTTATATGGCGCGTTACAACTCTATTTGACGCGCTATTAACATTGATGGCGTTATAAAAATATGCAAATCCCCAGTGGGCAATCAGGCTAGTGCTACGCAAGAGAAGGCATGCAAGTAGTTTTATTATTGGCGTCAATATACCATTCATGATCGCTGTATTGATGAGTGCTTCTGTAAGGTCTACCTTTTGAAGGTTCTGAGTCTTTCATATCATTTCTTGAGAAGAAATTTTTAAAAAATTTTAAATGCACAGAAAATTTTGTAAACAAAATCTTAATTTAAAAACAAAACAAAAAACTTATTTTTTTTTGTCCGAACTGGGTATTGAGCTCACGTTCCCGAATTCTACCTCTTTACATATCGTTGTTGGGCATGCAATACCGCGTATACGTATATGTAAACGTACGGCGGAAACGCGGTATTGCACGCGCAACGACGATATCATATTATATGAAAGCATTTACAGTAGTGGTCACGAATTTAGCACACTTAAAAAAGTAAAGTGAATACCAAAATTTTCCATTTATTTGTTGTATTTGTTTAATAAACTTTTTTTAGTGTATATATTATATCTTCTTTATTTCTTATATACATTTTTTTATTTCAAAACTTTTTTATAGAACTTAAAATCAAATAAAAATTAAAAATCAGCATTTCGACTTGGTCATGAATTTAGCACAAGAGCGAAAGAATGTCTAGGATAAAAAAAAAACCATAAAAATTTATTGCATAAAACCCAATATTTCGTAGGAAATCCCCTATTCTTAATTACTGCATCACATATCTTTGGTAAACTTTCGACCAAAGCTTCACAATGGTACTTTGGAATACTATACCGAATCCTTTGGATTTCCCTCCACAAATCTGGAAAATTTTTGGGTTTTACTGTTAGTATTTGCTGCTCAATATACCTCCACAGATTCTCAATCGGGCTTAAGTCCGATTATTGCGATGGCCACTTCATTTCATTCAAACGTCTTCTTATGCCTTTAGAGAACACATTTATGCCATATTATGATGAAATTTCATTTTTCATTTTATTTGAGGTCTTAAAAGGATCACTAAGTGAAGCTCTACAAATCAAATGGTCCCTTTCTTGCTATTGTTTTTCGCGCTCTAGGTCGCTATTTTATATTTTTAATGCTCTAATACTGCTTTACATGTTGTAATGCGTTATAAAATAACTTTCACGAACATCTAAGGAGCAGTCACTGAAACTGTGCTTCCACCATTTTTCATTTGCTGAATCAACTGCCGCTGAGCCTCTGAAAATCAGTAGCCTTTCGCCATACCTTTTTTCAATTTTCTGTTAGAACTGAATTATAAACTTAATAAATTTAGTATATCCTACTAGTAAAGTTTAATTAACCAAAATAAAATAAGATATGGAACAGTAATTCTAACCTGTGCTAAATTCGTGTCCAGCATTTAAACCACATTGATTGATACTATTTGAAATATATCAGAAAATTTAAGAATAACCAAGAAACTAACCAAGAAGCTAACTGTACATAGAGTAAACTTCATAAACAATACTCAACAAAAAATATTTCATTACAATTCTTAAGCTAAGATGTAAAAAATTTCAAATTAGACTTACTAACACAGTGTGTGCTAAAGTCGTGACCACCACTGTATATGAAAGAATTCTTAGTCTTTCTTTATATTTTTGTATGAAGAAATTTTTAACAAAATTTTAAATGAACAGAAAATTTTTTAAAAAAATCTAAATTTAAAAAAAGAAGATATGCAATACTCTTTAAAATAAATAATTAAAAAAATATATATTCATAAAAAAAATGTAATATAATGTAATGCTCTTCAGAAAAGTAAGTTTTAATCCAGACATTGCATAGGTAGGTAATTTTTGACCCAAATTTTTTGACCAGAATTTTGGCATTCGCAAACGTGAACATTTCGCAGACGTGATCTCTCTTGTGTTTAATTAGTTCACGTTATCGCGAGTGCACTGTTCTTTACTTTTTTCTTATTAGGTGGCATTTATACACATTTTGAGTTTCCATTTTGACATCCTAGCCTTTGGATACATTTTAAAAATAATGATTATCATTTTGATAACTGGCTGTATTTTTTTTTTTTAATTTCCAGGAATATAAAAACAATTTTTACGTTGAAGCTAGTTGATGATATCTGCTTTGCAATGCTGTTGTCACGGTTTTTTTAAATGTTCCTTTTTATGTATTTTATCAAATACAAAAAGTAATCCTAACCTACGAACCTCTTCATTCCTTACTGCTTAAGCTTTGTCGAAAAATTTTGTTTTTGGTTTTAAAATATCTAAATAAACATATTTTAATCTACATAAAAAACTCTAAATTGTTGTTTCTGAACATAAACATAATGATTATTTCGAAGACATGGTTCTGGACGAATTTTCTTTCTTGGCTTCAAACGTAATTTCGCATTTTGAAGGCAAGAACAGGGCAGTGGAGTGTTTTTAGATGAATAAGATTGATGATATTCATACAGATTTTGATAAAAATGTCCGTAACGAAAAACACCTGTATTGTTGAAATTGTAGAGCATTGTTGTAAAACAGCATTAGAAAACATGTATTCTTCATTTGAAAAAAGACAAACAAAAAAATTAAATTAACCGAAATTTTTTCAAATTAACCTGCTTTTAAAAACGTGTCGCTTAACAAAGCTTTTATTGTATATAGTTTCTAAAAATAGAGAAAAAACTTGTCAAGATTGTCAAGTAAAAGCAACTTATGTATTTTATTAGTAGAAATTTTCGTTACTTCATTAAATGTATCTCAAATAAAAGAAGCCCGGTGATTACTGATTAGCTCCACTAAAATGTGTTGCTCCATTTTTCAATTAACCGTCGCACTTAAAGTTGGAACGTGCGGTAAATATTTTATTAGCACACAATTCAGACTTTGTTTAGTTATTTTATACGCAAATAAAATGTTTTTAAATCCTATAATAAAATTATTTGAATGTATAGAAAAATTTAAAAGTTGTATTAATGTTTTGACACTTGTTGTTAGGCAGCAGCAGCATCTGTTAATTCTTGATTGCTGGAAACGTATCATCTGATCTTTTGTTTATGCTTTTGTTTTAGCAAAATATTACTATCTATTAGATCAAATAAAAAAGGACTGCTTCTTTTGTGTGTTTAAGACCAACAAATGTTCACTAAGACATTTAAGAACGAATGACAAAAGCAAAAACAGACATTCGCTGGTGCAAAAATGTTTTGGAATTGCTGACGGTGTTAGAACAGGATTATTTTTATGTATAAAATAATTCAATATTTACTGCCTGCTTTTATCATTGAAAAATGTTGGGAAATTAACTAAATTTTGTTAAATTGATTTTCTTAAAATATAGAAAAATGTTTTTAATATTTACTTATTTCATATTTTAAATTTGGTTTCAATAAAAAAAAATTTGATTTCGACAATGAACACATATCATCAATTACCTTAACGTTTCTTATAACAGTAAGTAACTCAATACAAAAAAATTTTAAAAAATTGCATTCAATTTATTATGAACACCACCTACATGTTTGAATAACTGACTAATCTCATGCCAGTTAGTCAACTTCATGTACACGGAGATAAATAATTTGCTTATATCGAGGAATTATATTGCGTGATCCATAAATATGTCAAATTAATCATAATATACTTTTATCACGAAATTTTTACTATTTTTTAGAAAAAATTCTTACTATTAGCATTTATTTTACGCTATGAAAAATTATTAAAATTAAAAATTAATTGCTTGATTCAATTAGCTGCAACAAAACTCAAGTACAGAAAATTAAGACTTTGTATTTCAAGGTAATTTTTTGGCTGTAATACACACATCTTTTAAAGCATGGTGGCCTTACATGATTTTTATAGCAAAGATAACACCAAAACAATGATTTTGTTGTTCGAAATATTGGAGACATTTTCATATAATACGAGATGGGGAATTCAACTGCGTACTCAGTTTTTCAGGTTAACTAGCGTTTTCGAAAAAATTGCTCTTTTATTGATTCTATAATTATTGCTGGTTTTTCTTACATTAAAACTTAGTTAAAGTAACTTAAATGCGAGCTTGGGCAAGGTATGATGCAATTCATCAAGGTCGTATTCTAAAATATTTTTTGACGTGTAAACATTGCTAGTTCCTTAGATAATTTTTACATGATTTTAATTGTGAGCTTTTTAGAATAAGTAAGTTTGAAGAAGGAAACAACAACAACAACAACAACAACAACTCATTATAGAGTCAATCACAGAGCAGACCAGACAGAACTGTCTCGGAGGCTGCTAAGCCTCGCTCTTCAGTAGTCTTGAGTGATTAAGCTGTGACCAACCCACTGTTTAAGTGCAAAGGATTAAACTTCCTACTTCCGCTAGTTCCTTTAGCGGTTATCAAGAAATGAGTATTTAAACATGAAAAACACTTTTTTAACTTTTTTTAAAGAATTTATTTAACAAAACTGAACTTAATTTTAGTATTTCTGTACCCAATTAAAAAAGAACACAGTTTTTTAAATCTGCTATCTTCTGTTCAAAATCAGGACTGCTTTTCAAAATATTGAATAATAAGCATACAAAAAAAGTAGCTTCTATTGGTGATTATTGGTGAAAGTAGCTTTATAATTATTCAGTAAATTCGCAAGGTCATTTTCATAGACGAATAAAAATACCTTATGTTTTTAAGTGGACTCAAGGCAAAATTCTTTGAAAAACCGGGGTAACGCAGAAAACGGGAGAAAGTTGTTCGTATTGTTTTATGTTTGTCTTATTTTTGTTCTTTTATTTACAAACTAGCAAGACCGAAGTTAAAATACCCCACAGTCGTGTTGTAGTATTTTCGAAGTCATGTTCATTTTTTTACTTTAAAATGAATAAACCAAATTTTGGCGAAATTATGAACGTCTTTTTGCCATTTTGATTAAGCCACTTTGTAAGGGAGGTAAGCCTATTCGATTTTGCCAAATTTTGTATTCCGAGTGAAATTTAAAATTTAACACTTATTGTGCAAAATTAGTAGTCATTGGAAAAATTTTTGGTGACATTTTAAGAAGTTTTACCGTTTTTTGACAATACTTTGCAAGGGAGATAAGTGTACTTTCCATTTGGTTTTGCTTAATATTGTACTCAGAGTGCAAAATGAAAATTTAAGCTCATGTGCAAAATTAGGAGAAATCAGATTAATTTCTTTGTGGAATTTTAAGAAATTTGACCGTTTTCATGACGACACTTTGTATGGGAGGTAGGCATACTTTGAACTCGATTTGAACTCAGATTTGATATTGAAAACTAAAACTGAAGTGAAAAATTTAAAGTCATTAGAATAATTTTTTGTCGAAATGTTAGACATTTTGGCGTTTTTATGATGACACTTTGTATGGGAGGTAGGAGTATTTTCCATTCGATTTTAACAAATTTCATACTCAGAGTGGAAATTGAAAATTAAAGCTTATGAGTAAAGTTGAAAGGCACTAGATTTATTTTTGGTATAATTTCAAAAAATTTAAACGTTTTTGAGACGAAATTTTGTATGGGAGGTAGGCGTTTTTTCGATTCGATTTTGACAAATTTTATACTCAGAGTGAAAAGAAAATCTTATGTGCAAAATTTAAAGTAATTATATATACTTTTAATGTCATTTAAGAAATTTTGAGGTTTTCTGACGACACTTTGTATGGGAGGTAGGTGTACTTTCCATTTGATCTTAAAACACTTTATATTTACAGTCCTTTTCTGGCAAATTAACAAATTGTTAACCAGTATTTTGAATATTTCTATGTGTTTGTTGTTTTCAATACAAAATTTAAAACTCAAAAGACAAAATGAAATGGTGTTAATGAAATTGTCAATAACTGAAAAGCAGTTGACAATTTTTATCAAAATTTTTTATTTTTAAACTTCAAATTTTGTTTTGAAATAAAAAAATTACAACAAACACATAGAAATATTCAAAATACTGGTTAAAGTGTTTCTGTGTGGAGCATATGAAAATGTCGTTTTGAAATGTCGTTTGTATTTGCGTCTGTAAATTTTTGAATTAAAACAGTCTCTAATTCCGTATGTGTTTCCATCTGTACAAAATGTCAGTTTGATAAATTTTTTATGTGAAAATAGAAGAAAAGGCAAATTTTAAGATATTTATTGAATAAATTGATTTTTAATGAATTTATTCTTAGTTTGAATGGGCAAAGGTAAGAGCTTTACGGCTTACAAAAATTTCAAAAGCTGTATTTTATTTTCAAATGACGTGTCAGATAGTGTGGAGACAAAAGAAAAAACTGAATGACAAAAACTAAATTTTGACACACAGATGAAATTCGGAATGTAATTTTTTTCACATGTCATCTGTATAAAACATATAGTCGGGGGGCACTTTTAACAATTTGTTAATTTGCAAGAAAAGGGCTGTTAGAATGAAAATAGAAAATTAAAGCTTATGTGCTATATTGAAATTCATTACAAAAATATTTGGTGAAATTTACAGAAATTTTGTCGTTTTATGACGACACTTTGTATGGGAGGTATGCGTTATGCCCATTCAATATTGTCAAATTTCATACTCAGAGTAAAAATTAAAAAAAAACTTATGTGGAAAAATTAAAGTCATTAGATCAATTTTTATTTTTGATGTTTTTGTGACGACTATTTGTACGGGAGGTAGGCGTACTTGCATTCAATTTTGCCAAATTGCATACTCAGAGTTAAATTTTAAAACATTTTGGCGTTTTTCCTACGACACTTTGTATGGGAGGTAGGCGTTTTTTCGATTCGATTTTGACAAATTTTATACTCAGAGTGAAAAGTGAAAAGAAAATCTTATGTGCAAAGTTTAAAGTATTTATATTTACTTTTAATGTCATTTAAGGAATTTTGACGTTTTTTTACCGACACTTTGTATGGGAGGTACTTTCCATTTGATCTTAAAAAATTTATATTTAGAGCGAAAATAGAAAATTAAAGCTTATATGTTGAATTGAAAGTCATTACAAAAATATTTGGTGAAATTTACAGAAATTTTGCCGTTTTATGACGACACTTTGTATGGGAGGTATGCGTTTCGTCCATTCAATGTTGTCAAATTTCATACTCAGAGTAAAAATTAAAAATATAACTTGTGTGGAAAAATTAAAGTCATTAGATAAATTTTTATTTGATTTTTAAGAAATTTTTGACGTTTTTATGACGACTACTTGTATGGGAGGTAGGCGTACTTGCATTCGATTTTACCAAATTGCATACTCAGAGGAAAAATTTAAAATGAGATCTTGTTTGCAAAATTGAGAGTCACTAGATTAATTTTTGTTGGAATTTTAAAACGTTTGGCGTTTTTTTACGACACTTTGTATGGGAGGTAGGTAGTTTCGGCTTCAATAAGATTAAATCAAATTTCAAAGTCGGAGTTTAAATTATAAATTTAAGCGTATGTGCGATTTATAAAGTCATTACACAAATTTTTGTGGACTTTAAAGAGACTTTACCGTTTTGATAAAGTCCCTTTGTATGGAAATGGGGCGTGCTTTTCTTGCCTTTTGGCTCATCTTGAGTGAGCCAAACACTCAATGAGTTATGCGCGGTCTTAGCAAACAATTAACGATTTCTTAGGTAAAATAATTTTGATAGAGGTATGCAGCATCTCAATATTAAGGCGAAACAATTGTTTAAAGACAAATAAACATACATGCTTTCAGTTTAAACATTTTTTAGAATTTCTTGTCAGTTAATGTTGGCAAAATGACAAAAAATATAAATATCAGCAATTTACTTCAAATGATTTTAGCCTGAAGGACTAAAGTAATATCTTCATTTTAGTGGCTGAAATTTAATGATTTATTTTTATTCATATCCAGTGATTAAAAGAAAATGTAATCCACTCAAAATTTATAGAAAAATAGGAGTAAATCAGAATACGTTATTATATTAAACCACAGAGACATCAGAGCAAAATTCACTTTGGTTTTTTTTTGTTCAGCGTTTGTGTAATAGATTGAAAATAATCAGGGCATTAAAAACTCGCAAAATTTAATAAAACCAAAGAAGAGTATAAAAGATATAAAAATATAAAAAATTGTACTTTTTCCAGAATATTGTGTTTTATTTTAAAGTAAAATTTAAGATTAAAGCTTAGTATGCTGTAGGTACGAAAATTTGTAGACATTTAATTCTCCACGCGAAATGCTGGTGTAGACTCAACACTAACTCATACTTAACATAACGTGTTTGTTGAATGTATTCGTTGAACATTATTTTTGAATGTCAATTTTCCACGCCAATTAAATGTACGGACATACAAAAGACAGTGAAATTTTGACATTTTAACTCTCCAATCCTGGTTGTGAACTTTGCTGCATTGAACAAATTTTTCAGTTCAACAGCGTACTAACCAACGAAAAAAAAATTTCACGACCTTTTCGCTGTCAAAAACTCAATGCATTTCTTACAGAAGATTTCTTTTCGCTTCTACAGCATACTAAGCTTAAGAAAAAAAAAAGGATATCAGCGAGAGGGCTGCCGATCGAAGTGAAAACCTATATATAAATTACTAGTATTTCCGGACGGACATAGCCTTACTGCTACAATATATACGAATTTTCATGCTAATCGGAAAAATATAAAATTTATATTTTACCCTCTTCCCGTTTGATTATTTCTTTCAAAGTATTTTATATTACGATAGTGTTTTTACTTTAAAATTATAATAAACTATATTATTACATTAAAATTTAATATTGCTGATATAAAAATAAAATAGAGAGAGCACTACGTTTTAGCAGATATCTTCATCCCAGCGCCACCTAGGAAGGTGGCCTAACTAACCTAGTTAGAGTGTGGCCAACCACCTTAAGCCCCGCGTCCACAACCTCCTTTGATTTTGCACCAACTTTCTTGCTGCGCACAACCAAGGACCATGTCTCAACCGGCTTTGCCTGCTGAGCAGCTAGCAAGGATAAAGGTAGAACAGGCTGTGCCACCGCAAGAGCGGTCGCCAAACTCTGAACGCCTACAACAGGAGAAGAACTATCTTTCATTGCCTAAAACAGCTCCAGACGTTCATACAAATGCTCATTTTCGAGAACGACCTCTGAGATAATTTCTTCATAGCTGCTAGCAGCCGAAGTAAACGCCTGGAAATGCTCACCTTTCATTCCACAATCGAGTGCTACTTTAAATAGGTCACGCGAAATTAATTTAATTTTTCTAACATTATCCATGCCAGAAACCACATCTTTCTTATCTTTCTTGTTCACAGCCATCTTTGGCGAAGCTTTGGCGAAGATTTCACATCGTCTTTTACTTTTGGAGTCTTACCCATCTTTAAACTAGCAGAGTTAGACCGGACTAATCCAGGAACTTCTTTTACAGCCTTTCCTTTTTCTACCGAAATATTGGACTTATCCAGCCTTAGGGTCTTTAAATTCCGACGTTCTATCTACATAGGCTCCTCAGCACCACTAAGTTGCCTTTAAGGGGCACCCTTTGCTGGAAAACTACCAGCACTAACATCCACACCAACACCCTCTACTTTTGGGCCCATACGAATGCCGGACTCTCCCACACTAGACGAAACCCGGGTTTACATTTAGTATCAACTAATACTAAGTTAGGCTCTTTTACAACCATACTAAAAATAATACTAAAAATAATACAAACAATACAATATAAAAAGGTTTTCCTGTAGCAGGAACAGCCTTGCCTGGACAATTTTCGGGGTCGCCTTTAGGCGGAATTTTGTACACACCCTGCACAAAGTGAAAGGCAACCACAAAAAATCACTACAATAAGAACCCTACACAATTCAGAAACGTAAGTGTGTCAATTAGACCGTGACACCCTTCACAAAGTGAAAAGTCCAACAGTTTGAGAGGCGTTTCCACCAACAGTTCAAAAGCCACTGGAGTGACAGTTTGACAAGCACTGGAATAAATCGAATTCGAAAAGTTTGAGAAGCACTGGAGTAATAACACAATCTACATTGTGGAAGCACTGCAATAATCAGTGTCAAGCTTATGGACGAAAGCTGCTCGCTGTCTATATTGATGACAAATGCCACTTGCTGTCTTGATGACGAAAACTAATCGCTGCAATGATGACGCAAACCAAAGGTTTACCCTCTACCAAAAATCGCTCAACGCGCCTAAAGAAGTTTTCAATTCAAAAATTGAGTAGTATCAATATAAAAAATGCTGGAACTAAGCACATTTTTCTCATGATTTTCGATTAATATTTCCTCAATACTAGAAAAATAATACTTATTACACTATTAGGAATTTTATACATGAATAAGAAGCAATAGCTTTTTATTGTATCAGGCATGGAATGCTTGACTTTTTCTCTCCATGTAAATTTCACTATTAAATCCTCATTGTTCAAATTAAGCCGGTTTTGGCTCTTGAGCATTCTTAAGCATTTTATTGACTTTGCTTTGACTTTGTTATTAATGTTTGCTTAGTAGCAATACAGCAACAAACAATGAATATAACAACGAGAAAAAACAATCGTCTCCAAAATACTGTCGCTTTGTTCTACACATTCACACTTCTTGGCCATGTTAACAAGTTCAGTTTTATATGATTATTGATTGTAGTAATTTTTCAGCTCTTTTATTAGCTTATTAACAAAAAAAAAAAAAGCAACAATCAACGATAAAACAAAAATTCTTCTTATTCTTCTTTTTTAAAACATGTTTTTGTGTATTATTCGATTTTAAGAGAAAGACCCCACTGTTTTGAACAGTCAGTTGCAATACAAATAACAACAACAATGGCAACGCCACTAAAATGAGGTAACAGCATAGTTAACAATGGCAGCAACAAACAGACAGCCAAACAATTGCCCCACTAGAACAATACAATTCAATTCCATTCAATAACACAAGTATTCTATACAAAGTAAATATTCGATATTCGAAATTAATAACAGCTCATAACTCATGTTTTGAATAAGCTATAATAAGACGTTGAAAATAATTGCTGCCGTTGCAGCAGACAAGTTGAGAGAGAGTTTACGTGGTTGTGATGATAATGAGATGATGCTGACGTGAGGAACAAAAAGGATTTCAGTGTCGTTGATTGATTTATTTCACAGCACTGAGATGTAGAGCATTGCCATTAATCTAGATTATTGCAGAAGTTTTTCCAAGAAACACCTGAAGTTCCTGAAAAAACAACACATGTCTGGGCTCAAAATTTTGATATCATCTTCAAAATGATCATCTTCGAAATTATATAATTGTCAATAACCACATTTGGCAATCAAGTCTTCATATCGTTGGCTTTAATGTCATAAAAAAGACCAATGACTCGAACAATATTTCGGCTTTTCACCATATCTGCAACCAAAGGCATTTCTACAAATAGCTCGTCACCATGAAATAAGTTTTCTTTAAAATATTAAGATTAATTAGAGAAATTTATCAAATATATGTAAATGAGGTGAGTCTATTTATTATACATGATTTGTGTGCACCTTTAGAATTATTATCAGAAATTACTTGTGAATAGTTCTAACTTATGTCTTCAAGTTTTTAATATTAAAAAGTACCTAAAATTTCACATTTCTTGAATCCTTTTTAAATTGAATATAAAATTTATTTAATTACAGTGTGCGCCTTATACAAACATTCTTACAACATTCTATGCTTAAATTCGAACTATGCATTCTTACACATTATCAATCCTTGTAAATATGTAAAGAAAAGTTCGCAAACAACTGTAGTTTTTTTAACAACCAATTTACTATCGCGCCCTTGTGCCTTGAACGGTCTGCACATGCGGTTGGACAGGCCCTGATTATATATGTATATAGTTAAGTTAAAAAATTTGTACAAATTTGCCAAAGTCGTATTACCTGCATGTAATAAAATTCAGTTTAGTTTTCGTTAACTAATAAACTAATGGCAGCTTCTGGGAAATCACTGAAATACACTTTAACTAGAAAACTAAAGTGCACAAAAAACTCAACTCTGTTTTGTCGACTGGGAAAAACACTGTGACCAAAACTATGCCAACATTAAAATGCAATTAAAAGACAACAGTTACGCCTACAAAACGGCGTCTTAATACAATTTCAAGCATAAACTACGCGAAATGTAACGCTACGCTAATCCTTGGTTTAGCGCCTTAAAGTGCTGAACTAAAAAAAATATTGTTGCTTTTTCTTAATAAAACAAAAACTAATCAACCTACGCAGACTTGCGTTGTTATGAACACAGGTAGAAATCAATATCCTTTACAAAGGATAACAATACGCAAAATAGTGTTGGATGGATGCTCTCTCTGTTGAATGTGTGGTGGTAGTCCGCTCATAAAGCAATAAAAACTTTGACAATATTCAGCCATTGTCTCATGAAATTATAAACGTACACATGCCGCCGTCAACAACAACATCGGTTGTTGTTTTGTATTGTTATTATTCTAAGCGTCAGCAGGACCTGCTGTTGTATGATCTGGTGAAAGTGGTTTTCTTGATTATACAAGGCGACGCACGATGAACAACGCCACTTCAGGTCGTTTAAGAAATCAATCAGTTTATGAGACATCTCATAAATGTGCGCCCAGTTTTAGTCCTTTTTTGTCGTGTCCTTTAAGAGCTTTGAGGTTCGCTAAGCAATGTTAGGGCAATAAAAACATTGCCATTTATGCAAAGCATTTAATGTGCGGCAATAAATATATTTCGCGAAGTTTGCCAGCTGAAGGCATAGTTTGTGTGAATATCCTTTAAAGATTATAGAGATTAGCAAGGAACTATAGACACATTTGCTGGTTTAATAGAAACATTACCTGGTTGTAACCATAGCTTAGCTATGGGCAGAGAGTTCCGTTAAAAATGTCATAACTTTAACACTGAAAAAAGAATTTGATTTCATTTAGTAAATGTCTTGAGTGGACGCCTGTCTAGTAATAATTATTGACTATTAAAAAATGTCAATAAATAGTATTGCCAAGTATTATCCTAGCTCGTTAAAGTCGTATATGGTTGGCGTAACTAAACATTGCTTTGACTTACATTATAATCCACTACTTTTGCTTTTGTAATAATAAATAAAGATTTAGTAATATTACGGCATTATATCAACAACTAGAACTTGTATTTAAAATCAAGTATGATTTAAACTATCAAACATTTAGAATTTGTATTTAAATCATATAAAATCAACATAATAAATAACAAGGTCAAGTTGTTGGACTCCATAAAAATAACATAAGCATAAAGACTAAAGTAAAGCAAAAATACAACAACAAATGTGAGCATGTGAAATGGGAGAAAAACTGAGAAATTGACACTTCAAATATCATCGCCTCTGTGGTGCAGTGCGCTAGTGCCATTAGCACTGCCGAAATTGCAATAAAATTAGCTAGTGATTTTTTCCTTTTCATACTGAAAAAACGTTGTTGTTGTTGTTGTTTCTTTGGAAAGATTCGTTAGAACAATTAATTGTTCTAACTTTGACCTTCAGCTCAATAAACGATTTTAAACTATCAAACAACTACAATTTGTATTTAAAATCAAGTATGATTTAACTATCAAACAGAAATTGTATTTAAATCATATAAAATCAACATAATATGACGGCATCATATCTTGAGCCATCTAATGATATAATCATGTTTAACTTCAATTTAGACAATTAGGACTTTATACTTCATGGTAACTTTTTCGTTGAGATTAATATTTACTAACTATCTTGATATTTTATACATAAGTTAAACATAAGCATAAAAGCAATAAAATCAGCTAGTGATGTTTTTCTTTTCATATTGAAAATGTTGTTGTTGTTGTTTCTTTGGAAAAAATTCGTTAGAGCAATTAATTTGTTCTAACCTGACCTTAAAAGCTCAATAAATGATAAATGAAACAACTAGAATTTGTATTTAAAATCAAGAATGATTTAAACTATCAAACATTTGGAATTTGTATTTAAATCAAAGAAAATTAACATAATAATAAAGAATTAGGTCAAATAGAAATCTTTCAATCATAAGTTTTGATGTTAAAATCTTACTCTGAGTATAAATTGTAAAAAAAATTAAATAAAAACTATACCAGTGACGTAGAGTGGACCGCCCCATAAAAGTTACATGGAAAAAAATTATGTTATGATTGTAAATGTTGAGCAAGTGGGGGTCTATTTTGACCCCCCGAGGAGTTATGGGTTAATTTTGTGTTTTCCAAAGATTATTTCACTGAAAATGCTCTTGCAACGAAACTTTTTTTAAGTGAAGCTCTCCGCAAAAGCGCTTTAGAAAAAGAACTATATGGTTATGGTATATTGTTATGGTAAATATAGTGTCAATGATATGCAACACTATTCAAGATTTGTGTTACAAGTTGAAGTATTTGGTGGTCAAACCAGCAATTTTTGAAAAAAATACATTATTTTAAGTTAAAAGTGAATTAAAAAAAATACTTCGTGAATCTATATTTTTTATAAAAAATTATAACTCCTCGTAAAATTTCCTTAAAAAATTATGTTACTTTTGTTTGCATTACGCCAATTTTTTCACTTAAACATGTGCAACTTCAGTAACTTCAATACGAAAATGGGAGGAACATTTTTTTTGTTAAGAAAAAGTGACATTTTTAAGTAAAATCTGTTTTTTGTAATGTTTTTGAAATAATTTTGATTTACTGCATCTTTATGTTAAACGAAACGAAAGCTGGACGTCGTGAGAGAAAGGAGCAACAATATTTTTTGATATGGAAAAATGTATTGTTTACAGTGTAAAAAGTATTAGCTGATTATGTTTTCAATTTAGTAAAATTTTGAAGTACAACTAACTTTGCTATTTTTGAAGATATGTTTATGATTTTGATGTCGTTGAAAAGGAAATTAAATAAAACACAAATTAAATGTTAAAAAAATATTTGATTCAATACGCGAAATTTTGAGAAAATTGTGCTCAGACTTAAAATTTTGTAGTTTCAACGGATTTATTTCATCTTCACAAGAGCACAGCTCGGTAATGGATAAGTTGGTTGGGTTCGTTGATATACCGTTAGAAAGGCCAATTTATTTCCTCTAACATGAGCTTTTAAAATAAGTTTTGCATGAGTTCGTTTTTCTGCTAGAAACAATAGTATGAATCAAAGTCATGAAATAACAATTAACCTCGTAACTCCTAAGGGTGTGAAAATAGACCCCCCTCCCATACGATTTTTTGCTAAACTTGACCTCCTCTTTCACCTTCCTAAATATTCGCACTCTTTCACGGGACACCCTGTATAACAGATATATGAAGATATTTTGAAGGTTGAAAGGTTGCCAAAAATTTGTCAAACCTAAAAGTGTTTAATTTATTAAGTTTATATAAAAAATTTTAGGAAAAATTCTAATGAAACAAGTATTAAAAATGCATGATTCCAATGATTGGATTAAAAATTAGTATGTTTTTTACCGTGTACCACGCCACACTGTACTTTGACCCCATACAAAATTAGGACTAAAAAAGAAGGACTGCTCCTATGATAATTGCATTTTGTATGCTTGGTTAGTTTAACCCTTTTGCCCTGGAGTTTTATTTCAAAACCAGGCAAAGATAAGAAAGTTTTGGCTTCAGTTAACGATATAGAACAATTATATTAGATGTTTGGCATACTTGAGAATTCTCTAATCTTTTTTTTATCCTGGGATATATTCTGTCCTCTAGAGGGCCCAATATTAAATTTAATGTGAAGTAAGATAGTCTTTAACCAGCAAACGATAAACACGCTTTCAACGATACCTCATTTCTCAAATTACTTACTTACTTACTTAGTTGGCGCTACAACCGTATGTCGGTCTTGGCCTCATCTAAGAATTTGCGCCAGCCATTTCTGTCTTTCGCTTGCTGGCGCCAGTTGTAAATTCCAAGCGTCGTCAGGTTGTCCTCTACTTGGTCTTTCCAACGAAGATGCGGTCGTCCTCTTCTGCGTTGACCGCCGCTGGGTACCGAATCGAATGTTTTCTTCACTGGAGCATCGTCTTTCATGCGCTGAACATGACCAAGCCAGCGAAGCCGCTCGATTTTAATGCGCTTGATTATGTCGATGTCAGCGTACAGCTCATACAGTTCATCATTCCACCGTATTCGGTACTCGCCATTGACGCAGATTGGTCCGTAGATCTTACGAAGAATCTTTCTCTCGAATGCTCCTAAAGTCTTTTTATCTAAACTGCTCAGCGTCCAGGTTTGTGATGCGTAAAGTAGGACGGGCATGATGAGCGATTTATAGAGCGTGATTTTCGTTTGTCGAGAGAGGGCTCTGCTTCTCAATTGCCTACTGAGTCCAATGTAACACCTGCTGGCAAGAGTTATTCTTCGCTTGATCTCAATGCTGATGTCGTTGGTTGAGTTAATGCTGGATCCCAGATAAACGAAGTTCTTCACTACCTCGAATGAGGTATTGTCAAGGGTAACGTGGGTTCCAAGACGCTGGGACTGTTTGCTTGTTGACACTAAGTATTTCGTCTTATCTGCATTCACTGCCAGACCCATTCGACTAGACTCTCTTTCTAATCTGGGAAATGCTGCACTGACTTCGCGCGTATTATTGCCAACGATATCGATGTTATCAGCATTTCTCAAATTATGATAAGTATTTTAGAAATGAGGATGAAAAAGATGAATATACATTCATACATATATACCGGTCAAACACATATTATTTTACGATTTTCGTTGAAAACTGTGTACTTAAGTGCAGAAAATATGTTGAATATTGCATCAAACCACAGACGAGGCATTGAACTATTATTGGGACAGTTTAAAAATTATATCTTAATTTAATTAGTTTTATGATCTGTTATATTAGTACAGGAATTAAAATTGCGAGCTTTAGATCAAGTAAGTTTTTAAGAAGGCAACAACAACAACAACAACTCTGTATAGAGTAAATCACTTAGCTGACTCGACAGTCTGTTTCGGAAATCGCTACATTTTACTCTTCAGTAGTCATTGTGCGATTAAGCTGTGATCAACTCACTGTTTAAATTAGTATATGACTTCACAGCTTTAGGAATTCATTCATTTGAATTATATGGCTGCTAATCATATGACATTTCAAAGCAGTAGGCTATTTATAGATCACCGCCATCAACTCTACCAAGGTTGCCATCTGTTCTAGTTATTTATTTCAATATTCATTGGTGTTCGACAGTTTGTCGAAATGCACCATAGAAATGAAACGATTTTTTTTTGCTTCGTCAGAAGCTAGTATTCTAACATGCTATTTTGAAAGGTGGCTATTTTTACAACCAAAAGTTAGAATTTTAGCCTATTGACTCTATAGGGAGTTGTTGTTGTTGCCTTCTTAAAAACTTACTTGATCTAAAGCTCGCTATTTTAATTCATGTAATTATCTTTTAATACAAAAATTCTTAGATATAGCCTGCCAAATTTGATGGGACATATTTTTAAAAATTTTAAAAAATGGTTGAAAACGGTCTGCTCCTAGGTGTAACACACTTGGACCTATATTCATATTTTACGTGATTTTGTATAGGAGGTAAAAAGCGGTTAACCTTAACAAAACTCGTCAGAAGGGTAGTCACATAGAGTAAAAGATGTGTACTCAAAATGGTTGAAATCGATTTGACCATAGGGGGTACCTCGTTTGGACCTACAGTGATGTGAAAATAAATAGTGACACCTGTATTTATACATGAATTATATACAAGGTGCCGCAGATACAGATTTAACTCCCTCGGGTGGTGATTCTCCTTGATGAGGCGATTAAAAGTATGCAAAGATGAGGTTTAACCCCTTTCCTTTTGGGAGCTACAGAGGAAAAACTTGAAAATATGTGTCATTACATTTTGCTCCATACTTAATGTATCTCTTAGCCGATTTCCAAAGTTTATATTTTGTTGAGAAGAAAATCAATTTTGAATTAAGTTCTTAATAAAACATTTTGCATATAGTCACAATTAAGAAAGATATGAGCAACTAAATTCTAACAAAATTTTTAATTCAACTTTGATAACTAATATCTCGATTATTAAATAAATTTTTTGATAATTTTTATGATGTATTTTTTTTATGATAAAGTTTTCTATTGACTTGGTTTTTAATATTGCCACATTACTTGAGTACTCAGTGCAAACATAACTACGTTTTCATTTTAAATTACCACACGAAAAACAGTTAGCTTTAAGTGTGGTACGATTAGAAAACGGTTTTTGTATCATTGGTTTAAAGTTAATGTTGTCTCTTTTTTAGGATGCTATGGACTTTGGAGAACGGTTAAGAGATAAATAAAATAAAGAGGAAGACGTAATGACACATATTATCAAGTTTCCTTGCATATTTTTACTCGCCTCATCAGGCCTGTAGCCTGACCAAGAAGACAGGGGGGGGGGGCAGGCATGAATCTTCGGGGGAAATTTTTTGTTTTTTCATTTAAATTAAAAAAAAAATTTTTAACGTGTGAAATGAATACATTACACATATTTATTAAAAAACAGTTAATTTTATAATATTTGCATGGATATGTAGATCTTTTTATACATGAGATTAATACATAAAAAATAATATAAAAATTAATTCAGGACTTTCTAATAAAGTGAAGGTAAAAATACAAGATTTATTTAAAGTGGCTAGAAAAATAAGAAAGAGTACCTAAATGGGCTAACATATGTATAAGACATTTTTTAAGTAAAAAAAAAAATAAAAAATTGAATTAACCCGCATCCGTCGTTTGCATCAAATTGATGCAAATTTTTTATTCAGATTTATATATCAAGAACAAACATGCATGTTTTGATTTAAATCTTTTGTTTCTTTAAATTTTGCTAGAATAAAGATTTGCAGTTGAAGTAGGGGGAATTCCCCCTTTTCCCCCAGTAGGGGGCATTGCCCCTGGCTACAGGCCTGCGCCTCATCAAGGAGAATCACCACCCGAGTAAGTAAAATCTATATCTGTGGCACCTTGTATATAATTCACGCAGCTTTAAATATAAAAATACAGGTGTCCCTATTTATTTTCACATCACTGTATATTAATTTCGTACTTGACTTAGGCACATAGGAGATTTAAAAACATAGGCGATTTAGACAGTTTGAAAAAATTAAATATTTTCAAGAGTTGGACGAAATCGAAGGCGATTTTCATTCTTCTATTGAGTAAGGGTCTAAATTTCTTCGAAAATTTACATTTTTATAGTGTAATACTCGAAAAAAACCTCAAATTTGAAGTTACACATAATTTTTTAGTGTATGATTTAACTGGAAAATTGTGGTAGCGAGAATTGTTTTCTCCTATTGTTTTCTCCTATTTGCCAAGATGCAGCAAAACCCAAAATTCACATAAATATAGACAACTTTTAGAAGCTATAAAGTTCGGAAATAATTTTTTTTTGTAAATTGTTTTTAATTTATTTTAGTGGATATTTTACCTTTAATTGATACCAATATTTCTTTGTTTGGAATCAATAAATTTTTTGATTTTTGTCTATGGGACGAAGAGTATGCCATTTAGAAAAAATTGGTTACATTGACTTTTATTAAATTTACTTTAATTTTAAATAATTTAGGCTCCAAGACACGGCCGTAGCCAGGAACGATTACTTGGGGGCGCTGAGCAAGTTTTTGGGGGAGGCTGACTTTTCAAGAAAATAAATACCTATTTATTCATAGATAACATCTATTTGCAATGCAATGAACCTAATATTTTTTTTTCAAACCATGGAACATAAAACCACGCAATCGTTAATCGGTCAGTGAGCAACGTCGTATCGAATCTATTCTCGATTTTGACATGCGATAAAGGTTTGCATTTTTGGTTGGTCACTAAAGTTTTGACAAAGGAAAATTCTTCTCGGAACGACAATTTAATTTTATTTAATGGTTGCAATGCATCGAATTTAAAATTTGTGCCTAAAACTCGTTAACAGCTTTTAAATCGTCATTATTTTTCTCAAAATGTTGATCAATTTCTGAAATAATTGAGTCAATTATTTCATAATTAATGCACCTTACACAGTGTCTACACTTGCATTACTTTATTGCATGCGAACTGTCAATTTGAATTTAATGAGCAATATCGCAAGTGTATTACTGTTCATAAAATTGCTCATACCATGAAATTTATCTCTTGAAATATTTCTTGAGATATATTTCATGAGATGAGCTGTCACTTTTCAGTAAAATATGTAAGTGTGTGCACTTTTACGAACCTTTCAAGCAAAAAACATTGCAATAGCATTAAAAAAGTGAAAAAACATGAAATGTAATGACAAATGGATGAAATTATGAATTTAATAAACTTTTATAAGCAATTTAAAAATAAAATTTCATGAGAGGAAGTGCCCACCCAAATATTATAGCATGAAATCTAGATATCATGAAATTCTATTTGACAGTTCGCATGCAATTAACTATTGTAAGGGTAGACACTGTGTTTATTCATACTCATTGTAAAGATCACTTTTATGTTTGCAAAATTTTGTTTGCTGTTTCTATTATTCCCAATATTTTGCAAGAAAACCCAGCAGTCTAACAGCTAAAAGCATTTCATCTGCACCAAGATGAAATTCCGGTGTCTTGAAAAAGATAAAGTGTCCAAAGTCATTTTGAATTACAACAATTGCTTTATAATGTACTGACAACGTTGCTCAAAAAGCAGAGAAACTGTTCGTACATTTTTTTGACTTTAAAGCGACTGAAAAAATCGTCTAATTTTTTTATTTGGTCGAAGAAAAGTCGGGAGTCATAATTTTTCTTCACGATTAATTCACTAATTCAAATAATTATTATATTATAACTTAAGCTATTTAATTATCATTATAACTATATTAAATTTCAGCTGTCGAACATACCAACACATAATACTTACTTATGACAAATAACAGCGACAACAAATGCCTTACTACTGCACCCGCCACTAAACCATACATACAGACACACGCTATATACATATATTCATGACACCATAAAATAAACCGACGACACACAAACACACATACTTACTTATGACAAAATAACACAAAAGAGTAGCTTCAAATACACACGGCAAACATATAATTCCTAACTGGTTTTCACACCACATAATATTAAAGGGCGGTACGAAACCAACCAAGTCAGCATTCCTTTAAGGTAAGCTCAAGGAGTTAGACTCCGGTTCTGTGCGCAGAACTCTGGAGCAAATCATCTCTGGTTCGCATCTACCAGAGTCGACACCCTTTTTTATTTTTTTTAGTGTCGTACTCTGGAGCGAATTGCTGATGATTCGCATCTACCAGAGTCGGCACTTTTATTTTTGCGTGCCTTCTTCCTCTGGAGCAAACCAATTCTGGTTAGCATCTACCAGAGGCGGCACACTTTTAATTTTCGCGTGCCTTCTTCCTCTGGAGCAAACCAGTTCTGGTTCGCATCCACCAGAGGCGGCACCCTTTTAATCATTCTCCTAGTTTGTGAATCTTATTAATAGGCTAGATCCTGGAGGGTCCTCATTTGGACTCATCGACCAGGACCTCTGCCTATCCTCTTTCCTATTTATTATCTTTTGTTTCGAATATTAAGCGAGCATTCCTTTTTGCCTTCCTGTTAATCACCGATTACCGACACCGATTGCCGACAGCGATTAACGACAGCGATTAACAATTACCGTTCACCGATACCGCTCCACGAAAACCCTCTCTCTCGACTATCAACAGTAACCTTCAACCGTCATCGACGAACTCCCACTCCGACCCACACGACACTGCACTACATTAAGTTTAATAAGTTGATATTAAGTTGACGTTATAAATAAAGAAATTGAATTTAACTGGAAATCTGCGCTGTTTTCTTATTTTTGTGGAAGTTCGTGGTCTTTCATTTGACCCTGGCACGGCTGAGCTGACCTCAGCCAATAGAAAAAACCACCGTCACAAATTGTTCGATTGAAAAAGTCCTGTGTCAAATTCTGCAGTCCACCTAATCGACCACTCATTACAGCAGCACCATCATAACCCTGGCCCAAAATATTTTTGAGCTCGCAAAGTAACGAACAATGGAACAATGTACAAAAATGCAATCGAAAATATTTTGTTCTCACTCCTATCTGTCGTTCATGCAATCAATGCTAAATATGATTTAGCTCGTTAGCATTTATTTCTTGGAAACAATTTGCAATAATATTTATGATTTTATTTTGCATTTGCAACGATGTATAAACAGCATTGGTAGGCATACCATCTTGACATATCTTTAAGTTTTTGTGCTTTTTTTTAAACTTTAAACATATAATGAAACAGTCTTGACTCTTAATTTTCTTCGTCAAATAACCCATTTCCTCGAAAAGGCAGCTTTTTCTTAGCCAGAAAAAAATTGTAGAAAGAATCCCTTTGACATAATATTGTCGCTTTTCCGGGCCAGTGTTATTAAGAAGGCTCGAAATTTCTAGATTATTTTCAATACTTAAAGAATGTTCTTTCCACGCAACCATAGCAGAAAGATGCATACTGCTTAAGTCATGTTTCTTCAAAACTTTTTCTGTTGCACGAGGCTTAGACCATTTATTATATCCCGTAGTGCAAAAATAGTCACTAGCATTAGTTTTCGCTAAGTGCGTTAACCTTTAGTATTCAGCCTTGCGTGTAAACAACACAAATTGGCTCCTAAATTTTACTTCAATCTTTTCTGTTGAGAGCTTTTTTTCTTAAATTGAATTCTGAAAACTTTTCTGTTAAAATTTTGAAAAGTAGCATAGTTTTTGGGGGAGCTCGGAAAACTTAAGGGGGTGCTCAGCTGCCGTGCTCCTAGATCTCCTAGAATGACGTGAAAGGCGCCAGGGTTGTTCGGGGACCCCATATAATTTTTAATTCTAGGCAACTGTGCTAAAGTTTTTATGGTTTTTATCCCATTCTTACACTAATTTTTGCTTATATTGAAAAATTACAGAAATTATCCAATACACTAGATAGAAATCCAATTTCGACACATTGTTTCTTCATAAAACTTGCTTAAAATTACCTATAGAAAACGCATGTGGGTTTTGCAGAAAACGCATGTAGAAAACGATTTGTTGCTTTTGTTTTGAACCCACCCTAATGTATGCTCTATTTATGTCTAGGTCTAAGACATTTTCTGCTGGAAATTTTTACTAATTTTACTAGAAGTGAAGTTAGTTGGAGTTACTAGAAGATCGAATAACTCGCATATATCCTGTAAGTTGGAATTATTTAAAGGAATTAATCGTTCGATTAACCATAATATGGTGTGATATGGATTAAAATATTAATTTTTTTGTAAATTTTTAAAAAAAGCAGAGGACGGGCCTTGTTTTTGTACCAGGATGTTGAAATATAGTGGTATTAAAGGAATTTATTTGAGTCGCTTTGTCATAATAATAAAAATATAATGTCATAATTAGCAGCAAATATGTTTTAACTACTTAACAACAACAACCACAAGAACAACAAGCCATGCCACAACAACAAGGGTTCGGCAAAGCACCCCGGCAAAGCTTATATCCCAAAGCTGGCATAAAAATTTAATTTATAGCCAACTTAACCCACTTGTATAGCACTCGTCTAAATTACCCAACAACAACGGGCGATAACAATAAAAGCAACAACAATATATGTTAAGTAAATACAACATCAACAACAAAAACAACAACAACAATGAGATGAAAAAAATAATATGTTCCAATCTACGACCACTCAACATGGAAATTATTTTATGACACCCGCCGCCAATACAATCTGAAGCGCTTCCCTTAACTCTTCTTTGCTCTGCTCAGCTCAACAACCAAGAAACACCATTCAACCAACCACCCGGCACACCCAACTTGGTGGCGTTGTTTGTGTGACTGTGGCAGCGCTCGACGCCATATTGTTGCCAATGTCACTAATGCTAGTTAGCTTTTGTCCCCTTTAAGAAGTCGCCTGCGTTTTGTCTTTTTTTTTTGTTTTTGCCCGAAGCAAACAAGCCAAGGTAACGAAAGAACAAAACACAAAATTTTTGAAACTCAAACTGGGTGCGTTGCTTGGATTGAAATATATTTTGAAGTATTTTGTAACGATCTGGTAATGCAAGTAACCACCACGACCACCACCGCCACCATCACCACCACCATCAAAGTGAAACCTTTAATGCACCACCTTTTATGCCACCAACACTGATTTAATCTGCTACTAAATTTCGCGCAGTAACTTTTGGATTTGTGTGTTTTTTTTTTAATGGGGTGTTAAGGTTGTCGCGGTCCTGCAACTCTTCTAATTGTGAGAATTTTCAAGCGAGAGTCGCGCGATTGTGTTTTGAGTCTCTGAATACCGTTTAAAGTGGCGTTTAAAATGAAAATTTCTTTAAACCGTTTCTTTTTTTCCCTGTTTGTTCGTTTGTTTGCGCTTTGTTGTTGCATATTTTTGGGCGCGCTGTTGGTCTCGCGTTTGCTTGTGCGGTCGTTCATTCGTTTTGTGGCCCTCTTAGCGACAATTGGCCAGATTTTGATTCAGTTAAGCGTATGAATGCAGTCAACGATAAAAATTGGATTAACGCTACTTATTTTTTTTTTTTACACAGAGGTTAAGTTTTAGCGTTTTTTTTTGTTGTTTCACTGAATTTTTTCATTGCTAGGTATTTTTTAATTTAATAGTCATTTGCTTGTTATTTGTTTGTAATGGTTTGTTGTAATGATTTTTACTCTAGTTTTGTGGTAATCGTAGAGGCTTTTCAATTTCAAAACACCTTTTTGATATATGTTACAACATTAGAAAAATTCAAATTCCCTTCAAGTTATTATTTTTTACCTTAATTAGACTGTAATTTTTTTACAACTTTCTTAAAAATATAAATAATACTCAAATTAAATGCTGAAAACTATCGGCAACTTTCATTAAACCCTTATCGGCGTCAATCTAGCAATTATAATAGTTTAAACTGTGTAAATATACTATTGACCATACTTTATATGTCAATGTATTATGTATATGTATGTAATATGCTAAAATATACATAGCTTGTTTACCAATTCATATGCATAATTCAACATAACTCATTAAATACGCATTTGTATTGTTAAATGTTAATGTTAATTTAAACACAAGGTTATCTTTCGACAAAATTTGTTGAGCTCGAAATGATTTAAATTATCACTACACCTTATCCTGTTTTTGCACGGTACATACGTTCCAGAAAATATCGTGTAAAAAAAAATCAAAACGTGAAAATGACGTGTAAAAACAGGATAAATTTATTTCTGTCGACCGTGTTATTTCAAAATCGTGTAAAAAAAGACCGTGCAAAAACAGGATTAGGTGTATTTGCATATTGATAAAATCTTTATGCTGATACTATATTGTTTTGCAAATACATAGTAACCAATAATTAATATTGAATAAAATAAAAATTTGACTATTAATTTTGCTGAAATTTGTCTCGCACGATATAAAATGCATTTTGTGATGAATTAAGATTAATTAAGAACTAATTTTTATTATCACAAATTGTTGGCTGGTTTTTCAAATACAGCTGCATTTATAATTATGGAAAAAAAATTATAATTTTTAATCACTAGAGCTCTAAATACAATTATAGATCTATTTTTCATAACTTGTTATAATAGCTACTGTAAAACGAAAGCCTTCATGTATATCTAAAGTTATACCAAATTTTGTCAAGTTATAAATTCACGTGATAAACTAATACTATGAATAAATAGTATCACAAAATATTTTGGTGTTGTTTTTTTTTAGTTTGTATAAATTTTCTATTAATTTACAAAATATTCAATTAAATTTATACGAAAATACTGTCAAAATTAATAAATGGTGAGTACAGTTGCCAATATTCGAAGCGCCCATCTGGCAACACTGTAACTTTCCGCAGTGATGCCAAATCGACTAATGACATACCGCGTTTGAAGCGTCATTCCAAGCAAATGTTTACAATGGTACAGTACACGCCACGCGAACGCTCTAAAATTGTTGAAATTTACATTCAACAAAACAAGTCAATAGTGAAAACTCAACGTGCTTTCAAAAAAATAAATAAAGTGAAAAGTGCGCCTTCCAAGAAAACAATTTATCGTTTGTATGAAAGATTTACAACTGGTAATACTCTTGGTAACCCAAAGAGGCCAAATAAAAAGCGACCAAGGCGATCGGATGAGAATATTGCAGCCGTACGAGCCAGTATTGAGCAGTCACCAACAACATCCCAAAATCGCCGTTCTCAGCAGCTCGGCATTCCCCGATCCACTTTACAACGCATTTTACGTGTTGATTTGAATTTGTTTCCGTACAAAATTCAATTGGTAAACAAATTGTTGCCTACCGATAAGCCACGTCGATTAGAATGGGCCCAAAGAGTCATCGAAATGGCTGAAGAAGACGAGCAATTTTGGCATAAAATTATCATGAGCGATGAAGCTCATTTTCAGTTGAACGGAACGGTAAACAAACAAAATTGCCGTATTTGTGCCACTGAAAATCCACAAGAGATTCAAGAGGTACCTCTTCACGATGCAAAAGTCACTGTTTGGTGCGGCGTTTGTGCTAAAATGCTCATTGGGCCGTTCTTTTTCGAAGATGATAATGGCCACAGAGTTACTGTCAATCAGGAGCGTTATCGCGATATGATAAACAATTTTTTCATGCCAATCGTTCGTCGAAAGCGTATCAGGCACTACTGGTTTCAACAAGACGGCGCGCCACCACACACAAGCCGCACTACAATCGATTTTTTGAAGCAATTGTTCCCTGGCCGTTTGATGTCAAAAAATGGTGATTTCGATTGGCCGCCAAGATCACCAGATTTAACGTCTCCAGACTTCTTTTTGTGGGGTTATTTGAAATCAAAGGCTTACGTCAACAAGCCAAAGACCCTAGAAGAGCTGAAAACCAACATCCGTCAAGAAATAACCGCCATTCCCATCGAAATGTTGAAGAAAACCATGGAAAATGCTGCAACACGGGCACAATATGTCGTAGAGGCCAATGGCGACCATTTACGAGATATCATATTCAAGAAATAATGTAAGCAAATCTACTTGAACCCAATTAAATGATATTCATGACGAACAGACAAAAAATTGTGGTTTCTTTGATTTAATTAAAAATAAAATGGGCGCTTCGAATATTAGCAACCCTGTACATTGCGTTTGTAAAATTTTGATCCCATGACATGATTGACATTTCAATCAAATTATAAGAGGTTATTTATTTTTGTATGATTTTTCAATTATTTTTTATCAATATATGTATATGGAAGACATCCGTAGGCTGGCCATAGGTTTTCCTCCAGTCAACAAAATGCAAAAAAATAAACATTTTGAAAAAGTTAATTAGCCCTAGGATGTGCGACTGGGCTTTTCGAGATCCATTTTGACTTTGAGAAGTCACCAAATTTTTTTCTTGGCTCTGAACGCCGAAATATTTTATACCAACACCGCTGATGTTTTCTAGACGTAACAAAACAAACTAAAAATAATTTGCATTACTTTGCCAAGCGAGTATTACTTTATATACTTAAATCGTAAGTGAACCAACTGCGCCTCAAGAGGCCCGTCTGTTAAATGTACACTCTAACAAAAATTCACGAGAATTAACTAGAATAATTGCTGGCAACTGATTGCCTACATTTATTGTCGTTAAATGCCATAGAGCAAAATTATAAATATTTATCGTTAAAAACGCGTGAATCCTCTCACCTACAATTATTTCTTTCGCTCTCTTGTAAAAATTCTCTTCTAAAATTATTTCTTCCAATCTTGTAAAAAAAAAGCTAGAAATGCGGGAAGTCTCTCAAGTACGTTTTGAACATGGCAACAACAACAACTCTGTATAGATTCAATAACTCAGCAGAAGGCGCTACTCTTTCCTACTTCAGTAGGCTTGAGTAATTAAGCTATGACCAGTGTGACCAGAAGATTTTTGAAAAAATATGCTAACTATTCCACTTTCAATTTTTATATTCCACAAAAATATTCCACTTTCAATTTCAAAGATATATATCTAAATAAATCTAAATATGCATATGAAAAAAAAAACACAGAAGCAAGTTTAAAAACATTTATTTATTTGATTACTATCGCACTTAAATTTATTTTCTTCTCCTATAAAAAATTATAAACATTGTTATGGTTTTTTGAATTTTAAGTAACGATATACAATATACAAAACTAAAATTCAGGCACATCTTCGAGGTCAATTCTTAAATTGTTGCTTGTATTATTATCATAGAAATTCGCATTTCTAAATTTTTGTATTAAGCTATCTGGTATTTGATAGGCATTACAACACTTTTTTTGAGCATGCAGCCATGTTTTTACATTCAACAAATTATTTAAGAGTTTTTCTTGCATTCTATTTTTGAATTTTCGTTTAAATAAGAAAGATTCATATAACTAAAAATGTTCTCAACCTCAGCATCGCTAAATGATAAGCTAAGCGAGAAAAGCACAAATTTTGATAAATCTTCAGATTCCGAACTTTGATCAATAACTTTTTTCTGCTTTATTGTTTTGAATCCACATTTTAAAATAGTTAAAAGAAATAGCTATTGTTAGCAATAGTAGTGGTATTCACGATGTGGTGCATTTGTGATAAATTTTTGCAAAATTTACAATACTTACAACTTATTGTGATCGAACCTTCAGTAAAGTACATATTGTGTTTTTAAAATCAATTATATTAATTTTTATTAAATAAACTCACAGCGTAGCCTTTAGCTTGCTCCATGCTGAGTAGATATGCTTGTACAATCAGCTGATCTAATACACTATTTATATATTTTCCACAGGGTTGTATTTTGAAAACTGAATTTTGTTTTTGTTATAGTAAAAAATTTACTACAATTATCAAATTTATCAAAAATACACAATACAAGGGAAAATACAACACATCGTGAATACCCCTTATGTTTTCTTAAGTAAATTACTTACTGCTGTGACATAATCCATAAAAAAATCTAACCAAACAAACATATAAGCAAATTTACTTCACTTATTAAGCTGCGTGAAGTTATTACATGAATTGCAATAAAATTGACAACGAAGAAGTTAACCACAAAATGAATTCCTTATATTGCGTTTTACAAGGTGGTTCAGAGATAAACAAAAAAAAAATGTCGATAGCAAAAAAAAAAAACCCATTAAGTAACCAACTAGACATTTTTTTATTGCAATTTTTGTGAATTTTGAAGAATATAATCATACGAAAAATATTCCACTTTTTATGCTGCATATTTTTATAAAAAAAATATGCTTCCCGAAGCTAAAAGATGCCAAAGTGGAATATAATATTCCACTCTGGTCACACTGGCTGTGACCAATCTACTGTTTAAGTTGTATATAATTTGACACTTGTTCGAATATACTCTTTGAAATCATGTGACGTTAAAGCAGAGGTGTTTATTTAAGGGCAAGCGTAAAATACCGCTGCTGGAGCTTTTTTAGGAGTATCTGAGCGAGAACACGCTGAAATAGTGTGAAAAGTAAGGAAAATATACATATTTTAAGTCTCTCTGAGCGAAAACACGCAGAAATAGTGTGAAAAGTAGAAAATATACATATTTTAGAATTCTCTGAGCGAAAACACGCTGGAATAGCGTGAAAAGTAAAGAATATATATATTTTAGGGCTCTCTGAGCGGAAACACGCTAAAATAGAGTGAAAAGTAGAGAGATATACATATTTTAAGACTCTCTGAGCGAAAACACGCTCAAATAGCGTGAATAGTAGAGTAAATATACATATTTTGAAAAAAAACCGCTGATTTTCAGACAAAATTGAAAAAACTCACTGCATAGCGCGGTTTTTTTACAAAATTGCCAATAAATGTCGTGAAATTTCACAACATTTATTGTAGAGATTTTTCAATCAGTTTTCAGAGAGTATGCTAAATGTATGTTACCCAGTGGGCAAAAGTAGGGCTTTGAAGCGCTTCTAGCAGGCCATCATATGGATTTCTTAGCCCTTCCGTACTCAATTCCAAGCCCATTAACTTTTCTATATGAAACGAGAAAATTTTCTAGGCCTTCCTCTCTCGCGAATCTAAAGAACCCTGCTAGAAGCCTTTTTTGAGAATGAACATTAGAAAGAAAAGCAACATAAATATCCAGATTTGAACCAACGTCCTCTCATGTGGTGGTTCGGCATCTTATTCACTCCGGCATTACAAATGAAAGTAAGCTTTCGGGAGCGCGGGTTCGAGACCCAGCTCGGACCAAAAAAATTTTTTTGTATTTTTTTGAAAATCTACATTTTTTAACAAATTTTTCTGTTCATTTAAAAATTTTTTTGGATTTTTTTTCTAAAATTTCTTCACACAAAAATTATAGAGAAAACTTAGAATTTTTTCATACAAAAGTGATATGTAATGTGTTAGATTTCGGAGAATTGGGTTCGGAGACTCGGAAATTTTTTTGTTTGTTTTTTCCTTAAATTTTGATTTTTTTTAATTGATCTGATCATTTATAATTTTTTCTAAATTAATAAATTTGCAAGCTTTAGATCAAGTAAGTTTTTAAGAAGGCAACAACAACAAACACAACAACTCTGTATAGAGTTAATCACTTAGCTGACTGGACAGTCTGTTTCGGAAATCGCTACATTTTCCTCTTCAGTACTCTTTGAGTGATTAAGCTGTGATCAACTCACTGTTTAAACTTGTATATGACTTCACAGATTTAGGAATTCATTCTTATGAATTGTATGGCTGCTAATCATATGATATTTCAAAGCAGTAGGCTATTTACAGATCACCGCCTTCAACTCTACCAAGGTTACCATTTCTAGTTGCTTCTTTATTTACTTCAATATTCATTGGTGTTCGACAGTTTGTCGAAATGCACCATAAAAATGAAACAATTTTTTTGCTTCGCCAGAAGTTAGTGTTTTAACTGAAATTTTTTTTCTAAATTTTTTTAAAATTTTTTTCATATAAAATAACATGAAAAAGCTTCAAACCTTTAAAAGGTAGGTCTTACAGAAGCACTCATCAATACAGCGAGCATGGAAGGTATATTGACGCCAATAAGAGCGATACTTACATGCTTTCTTTTGCGTATCGCTAGCTAAAATGCCTACTGGGAAGCCACTATACAAATTCAAACACATTTGATATCGTTCGACGACTTTATTACACTAATGTGTGTGTGTGTAAAGCTCTTTCAAATCATATATTTATTTTTTTATTGTTTTATTTGAAATATCGGGAATAAGTGACGAAGTGTAAGAAGAGCTTGATATTGTTCTCCATTTTCTAGGCTGCCAACAAACTGGCAGCAGCTTTGTATGGACAGGTTTTTGCTATTGAAAATTTAGAGAATGACGAAGATCATCCCTTCGGAAAAATAAGCATTATAAAATTCTGGATAACAACAAAAATAAAGCAGGTTTCAGCACTATGGGATCAGATGTTCAGTAACTACTCTTTCAAGCGTGGCACAAACCTATAAACGGATAAACGTCGTGAATTTCTAAAGGTTTTGACATTCCACTTGGTTATTCCTCACAAGATAAATAGGGCAATGAATAACAACGTTAGCTTCTGACCTAATATCAATGCTGCTATGGCACAATTCAATGTTTTTGTAAATAATTACACTAAGTAAATATGAGTTAAAATTAAATGAAATTGTGTTTATATTAAACGAATTTGTTTTTGAAATAGAGCTGAAACAATTTCATTTTTTAAAACATTCATTTTTTAAAACAATTTAAAACAAAATTTTTTGTTTTCAAAACAATGTTTTTAAATATACGTTCATTGTAAAAATTTTAAGTTTAAACACATTTATTTAAACGAAAAATTTAATGCAAATAATTTAATATTTAAAACAAATATTTTAAAACATAATTTAAAAATATTGTTATTAAATTTAAAACAAATAAACTAAACGCCATTTTTTCGATGCTATTTTTTTAACTTTTTCGATTTTTTGAAGTCAGATTCGTGATCAGAAATCCCTAGGACCCCTCGAATAAGAAATTTTTTGATTTCTATTGATGAAGTTTGCGATTTATTGCGGCTTAAAATATTTCCAATATCAAAATAATTAATTAGTTCGTATCTCATCTTATGTTCAATATTTGTAAGACTAAGTCATTAATAGTTTCAAACATTCAAATGTAAAATCGGGGTCTCAGTTGTCTGGCAATAATTTTCAATGATTCTACAGTACATAATTTTTTCATTCAATCTCTGACGTATTTTTTGTTATTGGAAGGAAATAATAAAAAAAAATTATACAAAAAGTAAAAATGAGCTTATAGTTGAAAATTAAACACGCTTGTTTTAAAGTTTGTTTTGTAGAAAAGCAAATGAGTTAAATTTCTATTTTAAAATTTTTTGTTTAGTTTTAAAGTATGTTTTTTATCTCAGTGTATAAAAAAATAATATTTTATACATTTCTAATTCTACCTTTATTATAACATACACAAAGGCTTTACATTGAATTATACGTAACGGAAGGACTGTGAGTGGCGATATGCTCAGCACGACAAAAAGAGGCGCAAAACATTATTGTCGTGTAAAAAAAATGCAAAAAAATTCATGTCTTAAACACGACACCACGCAGAAAATTTTTCTGTGCCATGACTGCGCTGCTTAATAGTAATAAATCCAGCAGAACAGTTCAACGATCGTTACCTCATTTTTAGTTTTTGTAAATTTGTGTTTAAAAAAAATAAATCAGTTAAAAGTTAACTTGTGCCTTAAAAAAAGTGATTTTACTTTCTAAGTCAATGATATTTTAAATATAAACCACAGAACCCTATACCTTGTATTCGTAGATAGATGCACTACTGTTAATCTCCATTGTTCGAATCCCGTATCTCTTCCAGAAGATGTACATCATCCAACTCTTGAAATAACAGTTTTACTCTCCCACAAAAAAGAAGATAAAGTAACTTTCTATGCGAGAAATAAAAAGTTTATAATTTTAATAAAACGGACTATATAAAACTTAATTCCTTACTTTCGCAGACTGATTGGTCTTTGATTAACTAGCGAAACATCATATTCATATTATTACGTCAAATCTTCGGTACAGTTTTTTAATGATACTCTGCAAAGGTGTTTCTTATTGGTCGTTCAAAAAAAAAAAGGTGTTGCTCCAATCCTTTAAATCCACCCTGGCTAACAAATGATCTAAAGGCACTAAAAAAATTAAAAAATCTTTTATTTAAAAAATATAAAATATCTGGTTCTAGTTAAGACTTTGTTTCCTATTCTTCTTGTCGTTATATATATCAACTATTTAATAAACAATGCTATTCTGCTAATATAAATAACATAAAATCTCAATTTAAAGATAGTCCAAAACTTTTCTATAGTTTTGTTAACTCAAAATGTAAAGCCTCCAGTTTTCCACCCCTTATGAAATTCAATCAGGAAGAATCATCTTGTGATAATGAAATTTCTAACATGTTTGCAAACTTCTTTAAATCAACTTACTCCGATATAGCATTTAAAACTAGCACGGTGTATCCTATTCTCCCGCCAGTTAACTCTTATAATAGGCCCAAATATTGTTATGTGTTATCTTCGACAAGTAAAATCCTCTTTTACGACCGGCCCTGATGAAATTCCAAGCTGCATTTTAAAACAATGTGCTACAAACCTGTGTACTCCTCTAGCAAACATTTTTAATATTTCCTTGCATAGTGGTTATTTTCCTATTATATGGAAGGATTCTTATATTATGCCCCTTTATAAATCTGGCTACAAGGTAGATGTGTCTAACTATCGAGGTATTGCAAAATTAAGTGCAATCCCTAAGTTATTTGAGGAAATCATAACTGCTCAAATAACCCACTCCGTGTCTGCCACCATTTCTGTCTCTCCACATGGTTTTCTGAAGGGTAGGTCCACTACAACAAACCTCTTAGAGTTTACTACGCGTGTTATAAATGGTTTTACTTTGGGACTGCAGACTGATGTTATTTATACGGACTTTCGCAAAGCCTTCGACAGTGTTAATCAAAATATTCTTTTGAAAAAACTCCATCTTATTGGGTTTCCTGTCACATTATTAAATTGGATAAATTCGTATTTATCTAGACGTACTCAAAAGGTTTTATATAAGAATACTCTTTTAAGCTGTGATCAACTCACTCACATAAAGTCGAATATAATTTCACACATTTTGGAACTCATTCATCTGAACTATATTGAACAAATTGAACTTTAATCATATGACATTTTAAAGTAAATTTAAAGCATTTTTAGTATTCTTAAAATAAGAAGCAACTGGAACAGATGGCAACCTTGGTAGAGTTGATGGCGGTGATCTATAAATAGCCCACTGCTTTAAAATGTGATATGATTAAGTAGCCAATTTGAACGTTCAGTTTGTTCAATATAGTTCAGATGAATGAGTTCCAAAATGTGTGAAATCATATAAGACTTTAAGCAGTAAGTTGATCACAGCTTAATCACTCAAAGACTACTGAAGAGGAAATGCAGCTATTTGCAATGTGTGTAGATATTTTACACAAGGCTTGGCTAAGGATCATGCAAAATGGGTAGAACTAACTAGAAGAAAAAAAATTTTTTTTATGGTGTTCTCGCATATTTATATTTCTTCAATATATTTGCAAACCAAATTATACAATTCGGCCCATCTTGAATGTTACACTAGAGCTGGGTAGCGTCGGATATATGTAAGGTGAAACATTGTTAATAGAAGGGGGAAATATTAACAAAACCCTTGTTAAATTTTGATGAAGGTAAGAATTCTTGTATAGAATAAAGTATAAGAAACAGTCTGAAAATTGAAAATAAATACGAAATAAGCAGTAGTTATCTAAAGCTATTTTATAACTATAGCATATATTGGGGGTTGGAATTAGTTTTAAAGGTTTTCTAAGAGATGGCGTAACTATCAATAGATCGCATCGGGCACACCTGTGACTATATTCATTTCAAAGCACATTGTCTAAGCTTCATTTTTCAGCATGTGTCATTCCACTGAAGTGTAAACAACATATATTTTTTTCTCTGTGAACATGTCGACTTTCGTTCCAACAAAACGCAATTTGCGGGAAGGTTTACTTTTGTGCTTCCATTTGAAGAAAAAAGCGGTTGAAGCACAACGCACGCTTACTGAGGCTTACGGGGACTATGCTCCATCGATTTCTACTTGTGATTACTGGATCCGTCGGTTTAAAAGTGGTGATTTTGATACGGAAGACAAAGAGCGTCCGGGCCAGCCGAAAAATTTTGAAGATGAGGAATTGGAGGCTTTGCTCGATGAAGACCCGTGTCAAACCCTTCAACAATTGTCAGAATCATTGGGAGTCGACTTATCAACGGTCGGCAAACGCTTGAAGGCCATGGGAATGATTAAAAAGCAAGGAAATTGGGTGCCGTACCAGTTGAAGCCGAGAGACGTTGAACGGCGATTTTGCATGTGCGAACAACTGCTTCAACGGCATAAAAGGAAGAGTTTTTTGCATCGTATTGTCACTGGCGATGAAAAGTGGATCCATTACGATAATCCTAAGCGAAAAAAATCGTGGGGACCACCCGGCCATGCATCAACATCGAGGGCCAAGCCGAATATTCATGGCGCCAAGCTTATGCTGTGTATTTGGTGGGATCAGAAGGGTGTCGTGTACTATGAGCTGCTAAAACCTAACGAAACCATCACTGGGGAACGCTACCAACAACAATTGATGCAATTGAGCCGAGCATTAAAGGTTAAACGGCCGGAATATGCCAAAAGACACGACAAAGTGGTTTTTCAACATGACAACGCACGGCCACATGTTGCAAGAACCGTCAAGGAAACGTTGGAGGCGCTGAATTGGGATGTGCTACCCCTCCCGCCTTATAGCCCAGACATAGCCCCTTCCGACTACCACCTATTCAGATCGATGACGCATGGCTTGGCTGAGCAGCGCTTCACTTCTTACGAGGATACCAAAAAATGGGTCGATTCGTGGATTGCCTCAAAAGACGAATCGTTCTTCCGGCGCGGAATCCATATGCTGCCAGAAAGATGGGAAAATGTTGTAGCTAACGATGGACAATACTTTGAATAATATACATTGTACCGTTGTTTCTAAATAAATGCTCAAAAACCGAAAAAAAACCTTTAAAATTAATTCCAACCCACAATATCATATGAGCCGTAATATTTTAAAGTGAAATAATTCTACTTTTGTATATATTGAGATGAATTAAGGTATGAGTTTGATAAAATAAAATATTGGCAAATATTAACTGATATATTAACTGGTCAAATTTTATCACACAGTGGTTATTTAAAAAATAATTAAAGAATATAAATGAGATTTTTAGCCACAAATGCACTTGTACCACTTACAAATATAACATATTGACTATTTATTTTTGATAGTGGAATAAGTCCATTTTTGTTTTGGTTCAATTATACCTCTGTAAGGAGGATTTAGTCAAAAGCTGAGGTATGCTCAGCGGATCCAGAGTCAAACAAAAGACCCTCAAACTTTTGTCCAAAATAAATAAGGAGACTTGTTGGTTTTTAATGCTCGGATTATATTTTTCTGCTTTATTGTTAAAGTTAGTAGTGTATACAATACAGGCGCGGATCCAGGGGGAAATTGGGGCTTAAACCTCCCAGACGCTTAATTTAATTTTTTTAAATAAATACCGTCAGTTACCCGCGGCTTTGTCCGCAGTAGGTTCGAGTCATTTCAGCATTTATATTTTTAGAAAGGAGCAAGAAGGAACGAAAAAAGCTTAAAATTGTAAAAATAGTAAGTGGCTCATAAATAAGTGTGTACTATAAAATATTAAAATATAAATAAGCAAATTATTTTTTAAGGTCTTTCTTTTTCATAAAAATAAAAGTAATTTTGTTCAAAATGGTACGAAGGTGTTTGATTTTCTCGGTTGGCTTTTAAATTTCGATAACGTTGAGTATGTCTGCCTATATTCGGTGTTGACGTTGGCAGTTTTCTTTAATTGAATTGAAGAAAAAAATTTTAAATACCTACAGTCATTCAGCTTAGGGATGTCGGAAAAACATCGATGCATCGAAAATATCGATGTTTTGCTTCGATGCATCGAAAGTTATCCACTCGATGTATAGTAAGTCAATGCATCGATGAATCGATATATCGATGTTTTTTGTAAGCTGACATCTCTAGTACATTGAACCGCCATTTCAGTTTTTCAATTGTGAGTGAATTTGACCAACAAATTGAAATGGCTCCAAAAAGTTGGTTTGGCGGTTTTTTGAAAAACGAAGTGAAAAAGTTTTTACTTGACAATAGTCCGTTAGAAACATAATTAGCTTAGTTATAGTAATTAATTTTAAATTGTGTACAATTTTGTAATATCTGAAAAATTTTATGCAAATCGATGCATCGATGTATGCGCTCCGATGCATCGAAAAATATCGATGTACATTTCGATGCATCGAAACGAAGAAATACATCGATGTATTTTTGCCACTGACATCCCTAATTCAGCTCATGTATTGTTATTTGTTCTTTTTAATTTCTTAGTGAAAACCGTGTTGAAATTATCGAATTAAAAACCGCTTCCTCATATTGAATTAATTATTTGGGTGTTGTTCAGAAATATATGAAGAACCTTAATTAAGGAAATTATCTTCGGTACCACTTCTAGTGCCCGATATATAAAACCTTGTATTAAGTTTTTTGAAAAAGTTAAAAAATTGCATTGAAGTATAAATTTCTTCATAACAAGAAAATGCATATGCAAAAAATATACAAATTATTAGTTGGCCATATTGAAGGAAAACCTTAAAACTGTAATCAATATCACAAAAATTTAGACAGTCAGAAAACAATTAAAACTTCTGTGCTATCTTGAGTGTACCTTTAGATTCGAATATAATTCCCATAGGACCTTTTGGGTAAAAACCAAGAGTAGCATCGTGTTTGCCAAAATATTGTTAGTTAAAGTTCATATTTACTTTTGCTTTAACACATATGTAGTTTTTCTTACAAAAATTAAAGCATTTTGAGATCGTGATTTTTTACTATTGTTCTCAAAAAAGAACTTTGTCTATGCGGGAGAGGAAAAAATTCTTATTTTTTTTTGGGAGATCCTGACCACCCAATGCAACTTTTGAGATCTCTTAGAATATGAAATTCGAAAAAAAATTGTAATTCCATACGCCCTACTCTCCATACCTGAACCACATGATTTCCTCCTTGAAACTTAAATTTAAGGGCAAGTTTCAAGTCAAATTTTCAATAAATAAAATTACAAAGGCTGCCTTAATATATAATAATAGTTTGAACGAGATAACAGAAGCAGAGCTGAATGCCGAAATTGTTCTTTGGCAACGATATTGTTCTAAAACAGATCTAAAAACAGCAACAACAGTGATGGATAGCATAAAATTAATTATTACCAAGAATTACGGACATTTCTTTCCTAACATATTGTTACTTTTAAAAACGATAGCAGTTATTCCAGTGACTTTAGCTACTACTGAAAGAAGTTTTTCAGTATTGAGAACACTGAAAACCTACTTAAGATCCACAATGGCACAAAATCAGCTAAATGGTTTAGCCCTATCCAACATTCACAAAGAAATTGATATTACCTCAGAGGAAATCGCTGAACTTTTTTGTAAATTAAGAAATCGACGCATGAGTAACGCGAATTGGGATGTTGAATTTTAAGTTGAATATAATCATTAGCTACATATTTTCTTTCAATTCTTACAAATTATATAAATTTTAAACTTTTGATATGCTTTTGAATTATATACTCATGATATTTAAAACGTAAATATTGTTTTTAAAAATATGGTTTTTATGTAATACATCAATAAATATTATGAATAAAAAAACTAATTTGCTTATTTAGCCCCCCCACGAGCAATTTCTGAATCCGCCACTGATTCAATATTCAAGTTGGTATGTATATTTTTCTATTATCTTATAGAAATCTTATAAAGTCTTTCTTATTACAATACATAATACTATAGGAACACGATGATATTCGGTGTTCGGTGAAGTTCGGCGATGTTCGATGTTATTCGGTGTTCGGTAACTTGGAGAGGTTCGGTGTGACAACGGCTTCAGCAAGACCCGATTACGCTGCGTTATCTAATATTTTATATTGTTATATATAATTTTAGAGTGTAATATACATATGTATATATTTTTACAAATATTTGTGTATGGCGTTAAGCGCCTTGGTATTTATTTTAACGATAACGTAAGAATAATAATAAAATAAAATACAATAGAGCTCTTAAGCATACATCATCGTCTGACCGAAGCCGACGTGATGGTCGAAGGAGAATGTTTATTGTGGACCCCAAACCAACCGAAGCCGACGTTATGGTCCCACTAGCTAACTAAAATAATAAAAAAAATGTAGAGCCGCCCGACCGACCGAATCTGACGTGATGGTCACAGATAACCAGATAGGAAACTTCGATTTTGCAGTCAAAAATCAGCTGATATGAGATTGGTTTTGCAATTTGTGAAACTCACGTATTGTGTACGTGAGTTCACCTTTTTTCACCTCATAGCTGTCAATGTTGTTTAATGTCGGATGCTAAAAATCGAAGTTTCCTAAATTGTAAATTTTTGTGTTTATCAGTTAAATCGTTTCATTATTAAAGAAACTTGTGTGGAAAATAACAGAAAATCTAATAATTAATCATTAATAAAGAAATGGCAAACAGAAAATTTATGTGTGTGCTGTTGTTGGCTTTGGCAACTTTCCCAGCGCAGATCCTTTGTGGTGCTGGTAAAAAGGAGGAAGACTGCAGTGGATCTACACTTTCTGATGAATATCTATGAGCGCCAAACAAATTATATCCTAGATGCATCGCACAATCAAACAAATGTTTTGGCGACCATCTATCAACGTAGCACTGAGATCTGTAAGAAGATCTATGTTAAACCTACTATTGGGCCGGATACCCATTTGGATCTGTTTCGTAAGTCAAAGCGTGTATTTGATAATCGTCAAATGTTAGCGCTGCGCCAGATTTTTGGGTTCCGCGATAATGTTGCACGTCTGGAAAATAAAAGTTACGGCTACGTGCCAATCATATGATGCAGATCTGAGAGTTTTCCAAGTGAAATGCAAGGTATTTAGTCATGATGCAGTCCGATACCTCCATTGGTGCGTCAGAATTTGCATACGTTGCATCAGACTGTGCTGCGTGCTCGAGAGCAGCATTGATATATTTCTTAGCCAATTCTTGCAACAGCCGAAGTCGTCAAGGGAAATTTTAAAAAGATAGAGCAAATTTAATTCATCAGTCCGTATGAACGCTACTTGGCTATGTTGCTTCCCATTGCGGACAAGGAAAAACGAGAAGAGGCTGCACGCATAGAGGCGACGAATAAGAAACGACAGTTGTGTCCAAATGCACCTACGCTGATGATCAAACAAGAGGTATTTTTATGAAACATTTTTGTTAGTTTAAATATAATTGTGTGCTATGTACTTTACAGCTGCCCGAATCTATGAACACAGACGAAACTGATGAGCTGTATAGCTTGCCAATTAAGGAGATACTTAGGCGAAAATATGAAGATATTTGTGGCAAAGAACGGTTTATCAACGGTTTATCAACAAATCAGCATTAAAAATTTTCAAAATGTTTTTGAGCTTTTAATAGAAAATTATTCATAATAATGGTGATTATCTAACCATCTTATTTTTGTATAATTTTACATAAAACACAAAAGAATCATGTCTAAGTTATTTTAAAGAGGATTTTTGTGTATATCAGTGCATTGCTGGAGTTTGTGTACAAGACATCAAAAAATATGATATGTTGTGAGAGTTACTTGCTCTCACCAACAAAAAAACAATTCGACGAAAATTACTTTTACAATGAATGAATGAACCGAAAAGCCCTTAAAAAATTGCTAAGTGACAAACATATCGCACACCCACTTCAAAAGTGCACAACTCAAAATTTATACATATTCAGGAGGAGCAAAAAACAATTTTTTCTTCAAGTGACTTCATACAAAACAAAAAGAGACAAAACGATTTTTTTTAATTAAAGACTAAGAATATTACAAAATTAAGACAGCCAATGTAGATGATCACTACAAACAGTTTTACATGAAAAGGTCGAAATTTCGACATTTTGAGCTGTGCACTTCTGAAGTGGGTGTGCGATATGTTTGTCACTTATTAATTTTTTAAGGGCTTTTCGGTTCATTCATTCATTGTAAAAGTAACTTTCGTCGAATTGTTTTTGTGTTGGTGAGAGCAAGTAACTCTCACAACATATCATATTTTTTGATGTCTTGTACACAAACTCCAGCAATGCACTGATATACACAAAAATCCTCGTTAAAATAACTTAGACATGATTCTTTTATATTTTATGTAAAATGATACAAAAAGAAAATAATTAAATACTTTCACTTTTGAAGTGGGTGTGCGATATGTGTTTATGTATATAGAAGAAATATTTTTAATCTTAGTATTTAGTATTATTGATCTAGAATCTGAACTACTCAGCATAAAATAAAAAATATTATTTTGTATTTTAAAAAATATAAGTTTTTCAATCAATATATTAACAACTATCGTGTCATGTGCTGTAGCGGAGCTAAAATTTTCAGTTTATCCAACGAAATATTAACAATTTTTGTATCTTTATATATATGGGCTAATTTTTACCTAATTTTTATGTGATACGATTAGTTTTCCGAGATCCGGCTTAGTGATGCGATATGGCATCATCGCCTTTATTGGCTTAAGACAATACATATCACAGAAATAAAAAATTTTATTGTTTTCTTTTGTTTCATTTTTTGGAGCGAATAAGGCAAAAACGAATTTTGGGCAAATACGAATAAGCATACGTGGCAGCTGAGACGATTTCTTAAAAAACTTAATACCTTAATTAAATATTCTTATTATTAAAATTTCGAAAGAAAAAGAACTCTCAATAAATCTGTAGCACAACTATATTTTAATAAAAATCGGACCAGTACCTTTGCTATAAAGTCGCAACTTTTAATTTTCACTTCAATTTTATATAATAATATAGATAAATATTAAAGACCACTCCCACGAATTAAGCCTCAGCTTCGGTCTTAAGCTTGGTGATGTAGGCGGCCTATTGCTCTGCTTAGACTTCCTTTCAGGGTTGGTAAGTTTCTTAGGGCTAATTTTTCAGTGCGAGTTTAAACTCTAGTCAAATTAAACCTAGCTTAACTCACCAAAAGTGGACGTTTAAACTCGGTTTATCTAGATATTTTAGCATTCGTTGATGTTAAATTGACTTAAAATATCATAGGTATAATGTTTCTTTTTTGCCTAAACGGAGTTCAAACGTCCAATTTTGGTGAGTTAACTCGTACTGACAAATTAGCCCTTAGCATTTCACCGTTTCTTGGAAACTCCTGTCCGTCTACTCCTGCTGCCTTTTAAGTAGGATCGGCACGAATTTGTTGATGAGCCTTTTTGTTTATTTCTTCAATATCATCAGCGCGGATTCCCAACTTGATGTAACGGCTGAATTGGCGTTTGAAGGCTTCTTCCTCAAAAGTGCGCATATAATCGGCAACATGTTGACCAAAGATATGTGAACGATGAACATCGGCATTGAAGCTTTTGGTCTTTGCAGAGTAGCCAGGGAAACGCTTGACGCAGTGTGGAATATTGAAACCACCATCGACAGCACCTTTCATGGCACCGAATACACGGCACCAGTAGTGGTACGTTCTAAACCGACATCCAAGTAACAACGGAATGAACCTGGTCCATCATCGACAGGTTCAACATTCAAGCTAGTGCAGTAGGCGGCAGCTTAGTTGGCAAGACCGACCTTAATGCCGTATTTGGAAAGCTCATGCGAGTAGGATATGCAGACAAAACGGTCTCCTTCAATTCTGGCATAACTCTGTTGAGAGACAAATGAATTAAACAATTAATAATACAATTCTTCGCATACATTATTTACAACTTACATGAAATTCATTTATTTATTTTCTTTGTTTGACACAAAACATTTTAAGTGGTGAATTTTATAAACAGTGAAGTCGAACAGTGTTGCCGCTACGAAGTTAAAAAAGTACCCTAGAAAAGGTCCCAAATGTATCCACTTTAGAAAAAAGAGCATCCACGTATCAAATTCGAAAAAGAAATAATATATTCATTTTTTTTAACACAAAAATAAAAACAAAAATTTTTCAAACAATGAAACCCAATTTTTGATGTTTTAATACCAATTGCACTAGAAAAAACGGCATATTTAACCTTTAGCTAAAATATATTTTTTTCACTTTTTATTCGTGGAACATATGTATTAAGGCCTTCTAATTACAAATCTGAAAAATTAATGGTCGCTCTCATCTGGTTTAGAAGTTATATGGATCCAAAGTTGAAAAATGGCCTAAAAAACTTGCTATATATAAACAAAACTAAGCAAAATGGGCATTAAAAGAAAGGTAGTCCATTACCTATTCAATAAGCTATTAACAATAAATTTCCATTAATTACTTTCAAAGAAATAACTCTTTTTATGTATCAACTATTTTGCATCAAAAATTTTATCAGGTAGCCTTGACAATAACCATTTTCTTACGAGCTGCAAACAAAAGAAAACGAGCGTTCAATAACTGTTTTTTCAATACTTTTTTAAAGCAACACCTCCTCCGCTGACATCGTATAGTGGAGTTTCAGTTTCTATCAACAAAGACAAAGATTAATTATGGAAATTATTAATTTGCATACATTATTTACAAATGAAATTTATTGATTTATTTTATTTATGTGACACAAAACATTTTTGATATCTCCATAGCAACCATAGCACGCTTTCGTTTTGATTTTATTTTGTATGACATACAGTTATCGCAGCAAAAACTGCCGCTCCTACTTTATAAAAATTATACTATGGTATATTGCAACACTCCACCTAAAAACCATTTTTTTTATTTTGTTAAATTTTCAAAGAAAGATCTTGGACGGTGTTCTAGATTTTTCACTCTGCTATTTGTATTAAAAATAAAAACAAAGATTATTAATGGTATTCATTACATCATTTAAGCCCTGCAATTTGCTAAAATTAACGAATTTGTTAAGTCCTGTCAAAATTTTGTATGGGAAAAGATTCAGCAAGTTAACAAGCTCAGCTCCGTGCTTTTGCTTAGCCGATACCATTTCTTAAGTTGGAAATGTCAACCTTATTGAGTGAAGTGATAAATCGTTTTTGGATTGAGTTCTAATAAGTACTATATTATTTTTGATTTGTAGCTTTAAATTCTAAAAACTGCTCCTTATTAATAAAAAAATAAAAACTTTGCTATGGGGTTGGTAGAGATGCAAAACATTTCAAAGATTCTGAGTGACAAATGTTTAAAAAGGGTTAACGAACTGTAATATTAAAATTTAAATACATTTTTTGTTTCAGAGTACTGGTTACACGAGTTATTAAAACAACATATTTTTAGTTGTAGAAGTCTGTCTTTTGATTTTGACATATTAGTTTAGCACTTTATTGTAAAATGTCTTAGCAGGTTCATTCATATCCACAGCTGCTAACTTCAACAATTTAGCAGAACTTAACAAATTTTACTGAATTCCATTATTATTAAATAATAACAGAAGGACATGCTTTTGAAATTTAAGTTTTAAAAACAGGGTTTTAACCGGTTTTAAGTGTAACATATACGATTTTTTTAAATAAAACTTTGCTAGCGATAGCCACTGATGCTGTGAATTACATATTTCAGATGTTTAGGTTGAATAGCTTTTGTTTTTCTACAACACATAGCCGAAAAAAGGTAGTTTTGAGATAAATAAGTGTTAAAACAGTAAGTATGGATATTTTTACCAAAAAAGTCTCAATGTCATAATTTGTCTTAACGTTTTTGTCCAATTTAAGGAACTACCAACTTTTTTATATATTTGCATATAAAAACCATGATACAAAGAGCTACAAGTAAAGTATTCCCGGCGCAACAAACAAAATTTACTGCGCACCTCGTCATCAGTGCTCGTCAAATGTGACACTTGATGAATACATTCAAAAGAAAATGTCGAAAAGGGACGAAGATATCAAAATGAAAACGAACAAACAGTCAAAATTCTGTCAAGCACATCAAGCAACGTAGCCGCTTTTTGTGTAAATCGGTAAAAAGGGGAAAAGCACCCCTACAAAATATGCAAATTTTTCTTCACAAACAGTACTAAAAAATATATTTACTTTATTTTGGACATGTAACAGCTTTATATAACAAAATTTATTTCATATCAGTAAAACAAGTTTTCATAAGAAAATGTAGGCATTTTAAAATCTTTGTACCCTATGAATAAATTGTGACTACGTTTTAACCAAGGAGCACCTTGCACGTCACAGCAAAGATGGCGGACATGCGCAATACTTTATCTGTAGTTCTTTGTATCATGTATAAAAACATATATTCATATTAAAAAAATATCCTTACAGAAGCTTAAATAAAAGTATCCATCCATTTTTAAAAGAGAAAAGTATCCAAATTGATTTGCAGCCAAACGGCAACACTGAAGTCGAAGATTTTCAACATGGCTTATTCACCACTAAAAAACCAGGGAAGTTTTCCTGTGCACTTCTGATTTCTTTTTTGTCATACCTTTTATTACCCATTTTGTTCCAATAATGTAACTTTTTAAAGTATGCGGTTGTAACCTATTATAGGTGAGATTCTCTTCGATTACCAAAAACCAGGGAAGTTTTCCGGTTACAATTACGACCACAGTCAAACATTTTGCGATAGTATTGGGGCAATTTGACGTAAAATCGTACATCGTGCCATCCCTTTCTACAAGTCGCCCATCGAAGTTTCCTATCTGGTTATCTGTGGTGATGGTTCCACTAACTACGGTGGACTCCCGACCGACCGAAGCCGACGTGATGGTGCCAAAGCGAATGTTGCATTGGCGTCGGAAGCGGGGGGAAAGGGGGCAGTTGCCCCCACTTTTTTAGCTAGATAAACAATTTAAAAGGAAAACTTCAAAAGTTATTTAAAATATCAGTCTTTTTTTTTGCAACGATAATTATTTTTATTAGATATTTTCCTCTTCTTTCTCTCTTCTTCATAACCATTTTCTTTCTCTGTGTTTCCAAAAAGATAGAACAAAATGTAGAGTTTCTACTGCAAACCCACCACTTCAGTTTAAAAGCACCCTTAAGTATGTAGCTTAATGCTTGTTAATTTTGCAACTCCGTTAAGAAAAAATTTGACATGTTCTTAGGGGCTTTTCATATTGGACGACATGTTGTACGATAAGTTAGATGGAAAACTAATGGGACTATTTGATTGAGCGTTCGAACGATCCAACTTGTAAAGCAACATCATTAATTGCAAGCTCTCAAGCAGGACACATCCGGCTAATAGCTAAGCAACTTTTAGATGCCCTAACAATTGAGCAGTTATTTTACATAGTTGTACAATATTGTACAATCGGCAGAAAAAAACCAAAAATTTCTACTATCGTTTTAGCTTACGCATGGTACTACATGTTGTACAATCTACCATGTTGGTCCAATGTTTTGGACCATGCGAAAGCCCCTACTGTGAATTAGCTGATGAAAATCCACCTCGACGCTTTGAAGAAACATCAAATCCGGTTCCTTCAGTACAGTTGCCATTATATGATCGGCTACTAAAAGATTATTTCGATATTTTAGATCTTCTCTCAAATGAGATAACGGCTAGATTCGATTAAACAGGTTGATATTTTGCTTTTTTTTTATTTTTGCATGTTTACACCAGCTTCACTCAACCGACTCTCTTTGATTTAACATTGGTGAGTCGGTTGAGTGAAGCTAGTGTAAACTGGCACTTTGTAAATCTTATTGTACATTTAAACAGATCATGACACTCTGGAATCGTTGGAAAATATTGTAATCGAAGTCTTCAACGGAAAAGTGCCTTCTGAACAAAATCTAAAAACAAAACTAGATCTTTATGCAGATGACTTTTTTGCAGATGAAATTGCTGAAGCAATTGCCTGGCCAAACACCTTGAAATTGTAGTGGCATTGTATCCCAATTTGCGAAAAATTCGGATACTGTAAAAAACTATTAAATGAAGTTGAAAAACTTATTGCTTTGCTTTTGACTATGCCTGCATCAGCAGCTTCATCTGAGTGTTCTTTTAGTACACTAAGACGACTTAAAACGTATCTTCGAGCAACTATGACACAGAAACGACTCACTCATGCGGCACTTATACACATTCACAAAGATAAAACCGAAGAATTGAATTTGATGGAGGTGGTGAAAGAGTTTGTTTCTCGCAAGGACAGAAAGAAACATTTTGGAATAATTTAAATTGATATAACTTTTTGTACCTTATTGCATTTAAACCATGTAAGGATATACCTAGTCTTGCTTTATAAAAGCAACCATTATTTCTTATATTTTCATATAACCATATGAAAGATCCTTTAAAGAATGATCTCTAATATTGAAATTGGAAGAAGTTTTAAAAATAATGAAATTTTAATATTTTTTATATATTTTTATATTTTTTTTATTTTAAACTAAAATAAAAAATTTGTTTATTCACATTCTTGTTTCTTTGAAGAAATTTTGGTGAACTTTTTTTGCACCACCATTTGTACTGCCCCCCCATTTGTACTGCCCCCCCAGATGAAATTAGCTTCCGACGCGCTTGGAATGTTGCTGTGGACGCCTGACCGACCGAAGCGGACGTGATGGTACCACTGACTAACTACTGTTAGGCTGTCGGCTACCGATCGACCGAAGTAGACGTGAAAGCCAAACTAAAATGATTTTATTGTGGACGCCCAACCGACCGAAGTCGACGTGATGGTACCACTAGCAAATTAAAATAACGAATAACAAAATAAAATCGAGACTCCCGACCGACCGAATACGACGTGATGGTCCCACTGATTAACTACTGCTTAAAATACTTAAAAGCTAAATGTATTAGCACGAGCCACCTTGCGATAGCTCGTTTTGAACCAACGGACTTGTTATCGTTTTCAACAAGTATACTACGGAACAAAGCACTACGCTTCCGAGCCGTGCCAAAGTCTGTCACACTGCGCATTACTTATCCATTTGTTGTTACAAACCTTCTAGGAATTATATCATGCTGTTGCGTGTGGTTTTCGTAGGCTTGGCTGTCTGCTACTTTGAATGTGCTGGCTGTGTGTGTGTGGTGGGCTTGACTGTTAGTTGAGTTAAATGTGCACAGTGGTGTAGTAGGGTAGTGGCGTAGGGAGCAGGGTGCAACTTTGTAACGAATCACCGTTACACCTCTTAAAACAAAATAAGTTCAACTATAAACTAACATCAAAATAAATTTGGAATCTTTGTTTTTATAGAATCTGAATTTTTCAAATGGGTTTTAAACGCTTTTTAAAGAAATGTAACTCAGTTTATTAAGAAATATGTAATTACCACCAAACTTTACCTTGCGTCTCTTGCCGGGATATAGGGTACTTTTTATCACAACATAAATAATACACGATTAAGCGGAATTCACTGATTACCTTCAGCAAGTTTACTGAAAAAATTTAAATTATATTAATATTTTAATAACAAAAGCCAAAGAGCGTGCAACAAGTTTTTGTTACTCTCTCTGATTAGTGGTGCTTTTGACATAATCCTTTAAAATATTATTTTTTCTATTTACATATAAGGCTTCTTCGTAATGACTATCAATAAGGTTCAAAGGCAGTCTTTAATATGGATTTGAGATAGGAAGTATGTGCTCATGAACAAACATATGTTGGACTATCTCGAATTAGAAATGTGCCAAACTAATATACAGTGAAGCTAACTCAAAGTGTCAAGGGACCAGAATTTAACTTCGAGTTACAGAAAATTCGAGTTATAGAATAAAATATTATGTAAATAATTTCATTTTTGTCTGCGAAGTGATTTATTTCGAAAATTGTTGACGGTGGAATAGGTTAGGTTAGGTTAAACCGGATGCCTTCGTGAAGGCTCACATAGACCAATTCAGGTTCTTAGTGGTACCGGTAGCGAACAAAAGGAACCATTGTGTTTATTTAAAAGTCTTTAAAGATTTGCGTTGAATTCGCAAACCTTAGGAGGGATTCCAGAGACACCCTGGCTACATCTTTAAGCGACGGAATGTCGATGAGCCTAGGTATTTTAGTCTCGTTCTAAGTAGGGCGGGGCATGTGCATAGTAGGTGCTCCAGGGTCTCCACTGTGCCCGGTTCCTTGCACTACCTGCAGTTGTCATCCGTGGTGATGCCAAGCTTCCTCGCGTGGGCTGCCGTCACGCAGTGACCAGTGAGCATGCCCACTAGTGTCCTGCAATCTTTGCACGGGCATGCCAAGATGAACAGACTTCGTTTTTTGCATTGTGCATTGCACATGACTTTCGAGATTTTGCACGATGTCGTATCTCTCCATCTACGATTCACTGTTAGTGTGGCTCTTCATTCGAGGTTCCTGTACAACTCTTGTAGCGGAGTAAGTACATGTTCTGCGAGTTCTGATTCCAGCCCGGCGCCTTCCTTTGCTAAACCATCTGCCATCTCGTTTCCCTCAATGCCCTGGTGGCTAGGGACCCAGTAGATGCGCACTCTCTTCGAAGCACATAGTGCATCTAGTGCATCTCTGCCAGCCAAGACACTTTTGGACTTGATGCTAGCGGAGCGCATGGATTTGATCGCCGCTTGACTGTCAACAAAAATGTTGATGTAAGAGTGTTGTGTGTCTATGCTGAGGGCTATCTATCTATCGTCAGTGCTGTAATGAGACATTAGATAAGTATAGATGCCTTTCCTTATAAGGATGGCTGTTCTTGTTCTACTTACTGTTGTTGCGAAAAACGTATTGGAGTTTTGTGACTTTAGGCCAGATACCGCGTTGCCTGAGGCAATCCATGGCTCCTGTACTAAAGCCACATCGTAGCCTCCTTCCTCCAATACGAGAAGGAGTTCTGCGCTTGCGGTTTTGCTCTTATGCAGTTTTATCTGAAGGACCTTCAACTGCATTAGGCTGAAGGTTCCTTGACGGGGTCAACTTTTGTGAGCGTGCCTCTGTCACCTGCATCTTCCAGACTGAGGCAGCGTCGTTCACGGCTTCTAGGCCAAGATCTTTTTCCACCTCTCCGGACTCTAGTGTGTTGCTGTTGTTGTCCTTGGAGTGGCGCTTTTTGAGGCGCAGATAAACACTACCAACGCCCCACGCCATCTTCCCATCAGCAACTTTCAACACCCTCTAGTCAGCTGTTGGCACGTCCGGATTTTGTTTCTGGAGAAGCTTCAGTGCGGACTCCTGTGGCACTGCTCTTGAGAAGAGTACCTTCGCTTTTGGCAGGGACGGAATACTAGTCCTGTCCACTACTTCTAGTTGGGCACCTTCCCATAGGCCTTGGAGTGTCGGGGTTACTGCTTTCACCCAGTGCAGAGTTGGATCGTCGTTGCACTTCAGGATCTTAACCCCATTGAGCCAGCCCGCTCCATCGAATGTGGGCATGGGAGCGTCAGGTTGGACTTCCAACCTCACGAACATCACCTCGAGAAGCTTCATCTTTACGGATTTCCATCTCTTGAGGGTCATTTTGCCTTGGGGATCACTCCGGTCGATCAGTGCTACGATCAGCTGTTTAGGCTGCGGGATTGTGTTTATGATCGGTTTCTGCTTCTGTCGTTTGCTTGCTGGAGCTCCGACTTTCGCACTTTCCACCGATTTTTGGCGTTTTTGAGCAGCCTGCTCAATATGACGGTGGAATATCTCAAACTTCATTATCATCAGATTTATCACTTTCACATAGTCGTTAAGTCAACAAGCATCTTTTTGAATTCTGTAAAATGAGCCACACTAACTTTGAACATTTAAAAAATCTCTTTACTTACACAAAACATATACTAACAATATACACACAGCACAAGATACAATAACTTTTATATATTTCGAAGTAAGCTAACAAAGACTCCATGCAAATTTTGTACATGCTGTCATAGAGCAATGCTCCGACGAAGACAATTATTCGAACTATAACTCACACCGAAATATTGAAGTTGTTGTGAGATAAATTCGAGTTATGGAGATGAATATGCATGAAAGTCTTCCTAATACAAATGAGATTTCGGTTCGAGTCGAAGAAAAATCCAAGTGAGGGAAATTCGACTTATAGATCCTAAAAAATAAAAAAAATAAAAATATTTATTCGATAAAATTTTACAGCAAAGTTCTTTTGGTTAATATTTGGCGAAATCGGGCTCCATTAAATGTGTGATTTAAAATATTAAAGGGAGATCTTTATATCTAAATAAAAAAAGCATTAACTCATATTTTTAGAAGTGGACTTATTTCACTTTCAAATATAACGGCTCATGTATTGATTATTTCAAAAAATATTTTTCCTTATTTAAAGGTAAAAAGTTCTTTCTTACATTGTTAATTAAGTAAATAAGATAAATTAATGTTTAAAAGTTGTTAAAATTTAATTAAAAGCTATATATTAAATCGTAAAAAGCAACGCAGTTAGCAGCAACAAATTAAGCAAAATGTTTTAGAAAAAAAAAAAATTAATGTATAAAAGTTCTAAACTTTGCTTAATTACTGCAATTACTCTAGCGGCCATAATCAGCATATCAGCATTGGGTGGCAAAAAAAAAATACAAAAAAATTGCAGTTAGATGATGGCTTAGATGCGGCGCATGCATTGAACCGGAAGCACAGCGAGTGCCATTAATTAAAAGCACATTTCCGCATGCTTCGCTGGGCAGCGCTGCACACTTGAGAGTGCCTGATGTTTGATGGTGGCTCTGCTGCTGCTGGTGCTAATGACGATGATGACGACCACCTTGAGTCCAAAGTGCTGCATGTTGATTAGGAATAAAAAATTAAATTGCCGTGATTTATGATTCCAATTCAAAACTCAACAAATAATAAAATGCAAATAAAAAAAAATGATTCAGGAATATACAAATTCAACACCTCAAAATATCAACGAACGCAATTTCTTCTTTTCTGGGGCGTCAAAGGATGCACTTCGTGGCTGACTGACAACCCCTGGGTGCTGACAACGTGCGCAAGTGTTGTCAACATCATCATTAACAACAAAAGCGTTGCCAGCAAATGGCAATTAAATGCAACTTTACTAGTAAGGGAAGCACAGGGTACAAGAATGTGGATAAAATAAATGTATACAAATTAATATAAATGGACAGCAGCGATACGTTAAAAAAAAAAATTATAAAAAATAAATTTGAATAAAAAATTGAGTTTTGCTGGATGGTCGCCTCAGCGAGATCACTCAAGAAGCAGCAGCTAGTAGACAAGAGCGACAGAATGACAGACAGACTGGCAAACATGCAATTTGTCATCACATTAATGCTAACAGAGAAGTTGCTGTGTTTGTTGTAGCTGCTTTTGTTGATGCTGTTGCCATCAGCGTATTACCGCAGTTTGTGGAACACTTGAAAAAGGATTAACCCCCTGCTGCGTGTTGATCCTTTTTCTCAGTGCTTCATATGATTAATGAAAAATTATGCATAGAATATCAGCAAGCTAGGCAATTCTTGTGCTGACACACGTGGACACGTGTTGTCAGTGAATGTGATGGAAAATTAATTTATATCTAGTGGTGCAGAAAGGATCAGATGCCGATTTGAAAGAATTATTTACTGAGATTTGAAATTTAACAAAACTATATACAGTTACATTTTTTTAACAACATTAAATCACAAAACTATCACAATCAAATTAAAAAAATTACAACACGAGCTTAAATTACATAATTTTAGAGACAAAAAAATTAGAAAAGAGTTCATCATGGTCAAGTGTTCATAATTCATCTCAACTTCAAATGTGGTTTCAACGACTTGCTTCAAAATTTTTAATTTCTAAATAAAAACGCCACTCAGCCAGCCAGCCAACTGCCCGATATACAAAGAAAAACAGAAGTCATACAGCTGAGTTTTTACAAAAACCTCACAGAATGACAATAGAATTGATCGGCACAATTTTTGTGTGTTAAGATTTATGGCCGCTATAAAAATCAAATTAAACAAGTAAAATCTGCAGAGAATCGCATTTAAAATTTAAATTAACCTTTAAGAAGAGAAAAATACGCCACATGTGGCCACACAAGAGTGAGTTGGCAATGTGTGAAAAATTAACTTAATATTAACTTGTTTGTCTATAAAAGCTGCAGAAATAAACAAATTTACCTTCTCTTCTACGTTCGGGTTGTAGACCTGACGAGGCTATTAAAAATATACTTATATAAAAGCCTTTTGTTTAAGCCATGTTTTGATAATAAGTATGATTGTTTTTTTCTATTGTGGCATGTAACAAAACCGGGACGTTGTTAAAACTATTAAAACTGCCTCTTTCAAAAATTATGATCAAAAAAGATTTGGAATTTTACTGCTTGCCAAATGTGTATATTTTGAGCAACCAATAAAGAGAAAAATAAAACAAATATAATGCCCAACAATCGCTTAATTTTGCGTTATTAAAGCCAAATCTTGTTTTTATGCTTAATAACTTTATGTTTTTTTTTGTTTTGGTAAAAAAAAAACACTCATCGAAACAAATCAACAAGTTTGTACAAACAAAGCCGGTGTTATTATTTTCTTATTTTGCTGCATTAATAAGTTGGCTATTGTTAACAGTTTTTGTTAATAATCACCATTGTTTTCTTACCACTCTATTTTTGTTAGCTAAACAAAAAGAGGCTTTTATTACGTATCAATAGAAATTGTTCAGGGTAGGCCTTCAAGACTTTATTGATTAAGCTTTTAATCAAAACTTTTGTAATTCTTCGTCATTTGTTTTAAAAGAACAAGGCAAAATATGATTTCAAATATTGATAAGAGCTGCAAAGCAACAAAAATCAAAGCTACTGTTTGGTAAAAAATAAAGACGGAAGAATATGACTCAATGAAGTCAACACGAAATGGCACGATAACCAAGTATATCAAATAATTCATCTGATAACATCACAAAAATATCACAGCACATAAGATTTAAATAACAATTACATAACAATAAGAAGCCAATCACAAACACAATGAACATATAACCATAAAAATCCCATTACGTCACATTAACAGAGTAGATGAAAAGAGGTTAACAGAGCTGTTAACAGCTCTATTCTAACAAAGTCACAAAAGCTTCCTCAGTATCAGTTGATACAGAAGTCACAATTGATACTAGGGCATTCAATTTCGGAACGCTTCGGCAATCCCGGGATTTCGGGATTTGAAAAACACAGTCCCGGGTTTGACAAACCTTAGAAAACGAATTTTTTGGAAGACGTAATATGAAGTTTCAAAGTAGTTATGCCTTGTTTTACAGCGAAAAACATTGCAGAAAATTTTTAAATACTAAAAAACACAGTTTCGATTAAAAGTTTGGATAGTATTTATTGTTTATTTCTGAAAAACAAGGATCAATTCTTTAAAAAAAATTTATTAAATAAGATCATTCAGAAGATTCATAAAACTATTGAAAAAAATTAAATAGTTTATTAATTTTCGTATTTCTAAGTAGGAATTTTGTGATATTTTGTACAGCTTGCTTATGGATTTATTTTTTTATTTTTAAGGTCACATTTTAGTTTTTCTAAGTTAGTATATTTTAATATTTTATACAGAAAGTTTAAGAAAGGTTTATATATTTATATTTTTCACGTCATATTTTTTACAGCTAGTTAAAAATTTTTTATTTTAGTAATACACTGAGAAAAAAAACATACTTTGAAATTAAACAGAAAATTTTAAAATTGAAATTAAACTCTTTTGAGTTTTTACAAAACAAAATTTAAAACAATTGCGTTTAACTTTCAACTATAAACTCATTTCTGTGTTTTTGTATAATTTTCTGTTATTATTTCCTTCCAATGACAAAAAATACGTCGCTATCAGAGATTGAATTAAAAAGTGATGTGCAGTATAATCATGGAAAATTATTGCTAGACAACTGAGACCCCGATTTTAAATTTGATTGATTGAAAATATTTTTTATTATTCTTACAAATCTTGAACATAAGATGATATAAAAACTAATTAAATATTTTGATATTTAAAATATTTCAAGCTGCAGTAAAACGCAAACTTCATCAAATAAGGTCAAAAAATTTGTTATTCAGAGGGGTCGCTGATCACGAATCTTACTGCGAAAACTCGAAAAAGTTAAAAAATTGGCATCGAAAAAATTGCGGTTTAATTTATTTGTTTTTAATTTAGTAACAATATTTTTAAATTATGTTTTAAAATATTTGTTTTAAATATTAAATTTTTTGCATTCAATTTTTCGTTCCAATAAGTTTGTTTTAACTTAAAATTTTTACAATGAAATTATATTTAAAAACATTGTTTTGAAAACAAAAACTTTTGTTTAAAATTAAAATTTAAAAACATTTGTGTTTAACTTAAAAGAAATTGTTTCAAGCTCTATTTCAAAAACAAATTCATTTAAAAAGAACACAATTTCATTTAATTTTAACAAATAATTCCCTCTGTGTACTAAAATTATATTTCAGTATTTGTTAGCAAGTATCATGTGTTTCAAACATTGTGTTATTTTTGTACAGCTAGTGTAAAAATGTTTTTATTTCAAAATTTTTTAAAATCACTTTCAGGGTTTTCTTAGATAGCATCATTGAATTTTTTGTACATGTTCTTTTTATCGAAAAAAAAAATTGAATAGTATAATAATTTTAGTATATCTAAGTTAGAATTTTGCTATATTTTGTACCGCTTGTTTTTAGGGAGTATCATGCGTTTAACCAGGCCCGTAGAGAGCTAAGTTCGGGACTGAGGGGCTACAACATACGGGCACAAAAAAAAAATGACACTAGAAAGGTATAAAAAAGAGTAAGTTATTGCGAGATCGATGCGAAATTTATTATTTAGTTCTTAGTTATTATTTACAGTTCATAAAGATCCTTAAGTCATGCACCATGACAATTTAAACATATCCTATTCTTTTTGTTGTTTGTATTAAATGTCTCTACCTTACAACAACTTTTTTGTGTGTTTCGAATAATTAAAATCTGCTGCTGATTTGCATTATAATGCATATTTCTTTATTCTTTCGAAAATTATTTTTATTCATTGTTAACATCTGCATTTTGAGAGCTTTAAAAAACTATTGATTTTTGCACAAATTTAAAATATTTATATTTTTGGCGAAATTGGCGATGAAAATTTGAAAGTGTCAATTCGACACCTAAACACCCTTTGAAAGAAGTTTTGGTTGTATATACATCTATTGTAATTATTTTTTTGTCAACAAAAAATGTACACTTGGGTTTTACTTTGAAGAGAATTTAAATATAAATTAAAACGATATATAGAGTTATTTTTAAAAATAGTGTCAAACTAACTCTAACATAATTTGAAGATAAATTAAAATCATTAATAAATTTTACTGATTATAAACATGAATATCTTCATTACTTTCAAAGGAATTCCAGCAAAATTTTTATGATCAGAATTATTCAAGGATTTTTTTAAAAACTTTATAGCATTCAGAATATTATTGGACATCTACAAAGAAGTTAAGAATAAAACCTAACTTGTATTATTTCGCAATTAAATTAATGTCGATATTTTTGTATGAAGTATAATTAGGGTGACCAAAAAAAAAAATTGTGTTTGATGTCCGCGGCTTTTCCACTTCCATTTGTTCTTAGAAACACCTTCTGTGAAGCGCAACCCAATTGGTAAAGGCTTAGGGCGCGTTTATAGTGACAGCTGGTTGCTGGGCCGGACCGAGCTGGAAACGCGTTCTGCCAAAAGCAGCTGGAAGTGCGTATAGTGCGCGCTTGTCGCTGGTGACTTGTTTCAGCTGGTTTTTGACTATTTTGGGTTTGTTTGTAGTTTTTTTTTTTGTTTATTTTTGCAACCGAAGCATCAAAAAAGCCATATGATTTCGTTCATTCATTTTGCTTTCCTCAAACCAACAAGTGCAGAGACGAAAATGCGAAAAACGCTGCTGAAACGCGCTTCCTGCAACTGCAAGTCGTTTCAAGTCACTTGAGGTACCAGCTTGTTTTGACTTTTTTCGCAAGTGTTTTCTCCTGGTTTTTGTTGCCTTCTTGTTGTGTTGTTATTTCAAATTTTTTTTGGTAAAAAAAAGATCGTAGAAAGAACGCACATTAAAAAAACGTACATCAGCTGCTGGCCCAAGATTTTTTGGTGCTATGACTCAGCGAAAACGCACTTTAAGCCGCATGAAGCCACTTGATCATCCAACTGGTTTTAACTTTTTTAACTTTTTTCTTTAGGTTTTGTTTTTGTTGTATTATTTTTGATATTGCAACAAAGCAATACAAAACTAATCTAAACAAAGTTGCTATATCTTGTTGCTACTATTTTTGTTTGTTTACTTTTGTGTTTTAAATTAAACGGAAAGGAAGAGCGCACATAAGAAAATTTGATAATCTTCGATTCTCTGTTTTAGATGAAACGCACTTGCAGCCGCAAATCGACGAATTGCTTCACAGGCTGGTTTAGCTTTTTTCACTATTTCTCTTTTTGTTTTCTGTGTGCAACAGTTGATAGAAATTTATCTTCGTTGCTTCTTTAAAGTGTTGTTTCTGTGTGTATTTTTTGCGGTCAAGAAAATACAGCATAACAACTGAGCGCAATTTCATGTTCTTGTATGCTTATTACTTTTCTTGTTGGTCTTCTTTGTTGCTATCGTGTGGTTCTTTGTTTTTTGAATGAATGAATTCAAGGAAATACAGAATCGATCACGACGCTGGCAGTCAAGTGTGCTGCAATTTGTTATTTTTTCGTATATCAATATTTTCCGAGGAATTTAGTTTGCTAGCGCCAACGTTGCCAACTTTGTGGGAAAAATCCCTTTTCATTCGTTTGTTCATTTTACACACTTGCTTTCGTGCACAAGAAAAACAAAGAAAAGATGTAGAAAAGGAGCAACAGCAAAAACAACAAAAAAATTGTTTTCCTTGTTTCTTTATCCATTTCATGGTATTGAACGAAAGTAATAAGCAAGCAACGTGTAAAATGAATCAAAACACAAGTAAACCGTGCGAGCGAGCGAGAAAGCAACAATCGGGAAGATGGAAACCAGCGCACAAGTCACTTGAAGTTGCAAGCTCGGCTGGCACTATACGCACTTTGAGCTTGTTTCATATGATTGTATGTGCAGCGTTTTCCAGCTTTCCTTCTTGGTTCGGTCCGGTCCAGCAACAAGTCGCCACTATAAATGCGCCCTTAGAGGTCACGAGTTCATTTTATAATTTTCTTATAAGATTTGTATGGGGAAAAGCAGTTTTGCTGGTAAACTTGAAGCCATTATCTTTTAAGCAAAATGGTTAAAAAAAAAGTGTTCCGTCAAATTTTATCTGTTATGACATATCCAATAGACCGGATCAAAATTTGGATTGCGCCGTTTGGGGTCTCAAAAGTTAGAGGAACTCATAAAAATGATTTCTGCATACTTTTTTTCAAATCGGAGAATATTTATCGGAGCGTTTTTGATTCTCCTGAAGGTCCTATTTGTTAAAAAGACATGTTTTTTGCTTGTAACCTTTTATTTTTAAAAAAACACGTATCCAAATCTTCTAAAAATATAAATTCCTTACTTATACCAACATTTAGGAATAAAAAATTTTTTAAATTATGTTTTATTATAACTCTTATTAACCTCCAAACATATGATTTTTTGCTATTTTTAAAAACACATTTTGTTAAAACCTCTGTAAAAGATACATTTTTCATTGGATTTACCTAAAATTTATCTTATTGGAAAGGAATAAAATTATACTTTTTTTTAATATATCGGTTAAAACAAATCTGTGTGTGAAAAATGACAAAACCTCAGTAATCGACTTTAGAAATCTGATAAAAAGATAAATTTCTTTTTTTGTATTTGTATTTGTATTTATTTATAAGACATTAGTACAAATAAGAACTAAGTTCTTTTACAGTACAACCAGTAAAAATACCTATAAATAAGTTAAGATAATAAACAAATTGTTTAGAAATAACAACAAATGAATAACAGTGACTATAAATAAGATAATGAATTACATTAGATAATGATTAAGAGATTAATAATAATAAAATCAAAATAAAAAATATTGTATCAATAAAGATAAGAATAATAATATGAATGAAGAAAAAGATTATGTAAAGATAAAAGAGAAAGGATAGAAAAATAAATTAAGTTGAAGAAGTTAAGAAGTTGAGAAGTGAGTAAAAATAGATTGCCTAAAATTTTCCGCCCGTTCGATTTCTCTTAAGTTACGTGGTAACGCATTCCACAGTCTTATGGCATTAATGAAAAAAAGATTGGAAGAAGTTAGAGAGCCATGTCTTGGAACTATAAGTATCTTGCATCTTCTAGACAAACTGAACTGCAGTTTTTCATATAGGTAATAAGGAGTTTTACTATGTATTATTTTATGAAGGTAGATACAGTTTCTAGCATTTAAATAATCAACCAAACTGCACCCAAGTAATGCATTTCTGAAGTGAGAGAGGTGGTCAAACTTTTTTAAGCCGAAAACAAACCGCGTGGCATAGTTATATGCAATATTAAGTTTAAGCAGGGAAGATGAGTCGAGTTTACTGTACACCACGTCAGAATATGTTATAACAGGTAAGACAAATTGCTTTACTAGCATTCGCCTTAGATCAAGCGTACAAAGACAAGCAGACATTCTTAAATTTCGCAGGATATAATAAACTTTACTAACAACACTATTAACATGATCAACACAAGATAGAGAAGAATTCATACAATAACCCAGATTTACAATTTTTGATACAACACTTAGTTTATTTGAGCCAATGTAGAGGTCAGGAATGTTTTTAAGGAAAGATTTATTTTTACAGATAGGGAGAATATAAGATTTGGCAGCATTTAGTTGAAGTCCATTGCTAATTGCCCACTGATAAATGTTTCTTAGGTCCTCATTAATTCTGTAACAGAGGGTATCTAGGAGATCAACACTACTTGAGTGATAGATCTGAATATCGTCCGCATAAGCATGTATAGAAGAATGATTACAAACACCAAAAATATCATTTAAAAAGATAGAAAATAAGAGGGGACCAAGGATCGACCCTTGAGGAACACCACTTATTACCGTTTTATAGCTGGAAAATTTTTGTCCGACTTGAACTTTTTGCAATCTATTAGACAAATAATTTGATATGAGACTCACCGCACTATCACTAAACCCAAAGAAAGACTTGAGTTTCAGACATAAATATTTGTGGCTTACCTTGTCAAATGCTTTTGAGAAATCTAATAAGCAAAGTAACGAAATCGCACCAGAGTCGTATGCAGGCCGTAAATCATCTATAACCTTAACTACTGCTGAATTACACCCGTGCCCTAACCGAAAGCCAGATTGAAATGGAGACAAGAGCTTATTTTCATGTAAGAATTTATTGATTTGTAGGCTTATTATTTTCTCACAGACCTTGGATAATGGGGACAGTATACTTATGGGCCTGAAATGATTTGGACTAGATGGATTCGACTTTTTTTCCACAGGTAGCACAATTGCAGTTTTCCATGTTGCTGGGAATGTTGAAGATATAAGGCAGTGATTAATTATATGTGTTAATGGTCTAATTATATGTGGTAAGATTATTTTAATAAATTTAATCGGAACACCATCTTCTCCTATTGCATTTGATTTTATTTGCATAACACATTTTCCAATATCTAGTTCACTAACAGGTGTAAATTCAAAGAGATTAGGAACATGAAGCTGCGTAAGGGAAATCGTGTTATTGCTAAAATTAGAGGTATTATCTAAGAAAAAATTATTTAGTAAGTCTGGATCAATTTGACATGCCATGGTTGTCTTATTACGTACTCCTAGTCTTTTTATATTATTCCACAGAGTTTTATTAGGAAGAGAAAGATTCAATTTGGAAGAGAAGTATCGGGACTTGGACAGTCTGGTAATATTGACAGCCGCATTTCGGGCCATTCTGTAGATCTCCCAGTTAGCTGAAGATGGGTTGATTTTCCAAAGCTTGTGCAGTTTATTTCTTTTGTTTATGGCATTAAGGACATCCTGCGAGAACCATGGACAAGATGAATTTTTCACTGTTATTGTGCGGATAGGAACATGCTTATCGAACAAAAATTTGACAGGGCTTAAAAGGGAACTAAGTTTGTCATCCACAGTACTGAGTTGCCAGCAATCACTGAATGAGAACATAGACACATCAAGAAGCAAGGAGGAATAATTAATATTTTTAAAATCACGATACAAAAACGACGTAGAAGTCACATTACGAGATAGATTTACATTTAACGTGCAGAAGATTAAATCGTGATCAGATATGAAGAATATTTGGTCAAACAGAAGAACAAGCGAAGTGTCTGACACAATGAAATAATCTAGTAGACTTGGAGTAGTATTATTAGAAAACCGAGTGGGTACAAAGGTAAAGGATCATTATTTAAGAGGTTGATATTGAAGTCGCCGCATACCAAAATTGTGTCGTTATTCAGAATGTGGTTTGACAATTCACAGAACAAAGGGTCCACAGGATGACATTTATTGGGATTATACACACATGACAAGAGGATTTTGGTACTTTTATCAGAAATACAGATGTTTATATATTCAATACCAGTGCCACTTGATTTACTTACAATTTTGGAATTCAGATAAGATTTACAGTAAACCGCAACGCCACCTCCCTTCTTATAAGATCTGTCATTTCTAAAAACATTGTAGTTGTTAATACTACAAGTTGCATCGCTTATATTATCAGACAACCACGTTTCAGAAATGCAAATAACGTCAACCGATGATTCTTCAAAAATATATCGTATATAATCCAGTTTAGCCGCATTTAAGCTTCGGGCATTAAAATGGACAACATTAAGACCATCATGTTGTCTACATAACACCTGAATTAAATTTTTTTGATTTTCATTAAAGCCAAGAGACGACCTATTAGGTTCTAACATAAAGTATCACTAAAGGGAAGAAAAATATAGGCAATATACATGAGAACAGGTGTTTAGAAATGAGAAAGGTTAGAAGTTGTAGTAAATTAAAAGTAACGTTTAAGAGAACAACAGATATAAAATACAAAAAACTAAAATCCAGCAGTATCAGCTTCCAAGGTTTGATTACGCAGTTCATCAATACTGGATATGAATATACTATCAGCATTTTTTTCCTTTCTGATATGAACAGTGCCACGATAAGTAAAAGCGTTGTAGATGGTCTTTTGGCGCTTAAGAGTAATCGCAGCTTGCAGGATTTTACGAGTCTCAGCAGCCAAGCTTTCATGAATGTAAACGTTGGAGTCAGAATTAAGCCCAGCATCTTTCAGATTAACAGCTGATCTGGTTCGTTTTCGATACGCACCAAAAGCTTTTAGAACGCGGTTGCGATCAAACTTAGAGAAGTATTTTATTATGATGAGTGAGTTCGGATTTTGCAATTTTGGTTTGACACGAAAAATGTCTTTAATTTGTGGTGGCTGAAACTCGATTAGAAGACAAATGCGGTTAAAAATTGATTTTAAATTTTCTTCTTGTTCAAACGGCACCCCAAACAAGACAGCATCAGATTGAAAAGCAGAGTTAGTATTGCTGGTGTTGTTGTTGCTTAGCTGCTCAGTTTTTATTTTTTCCAGCTCGTCACAGCGAGAGGTTAAAGCGCACAGCTGATTTTTAAGCGAGAGAATTTTTGCATCAAACACGCTAATTTCGTTTTTAATTGCGCTGACTTCGGCATCAATAACATTTAAAAGCTTTTTTTCTAAACTCACTATTTCTGCGGAGAGACGGTTGAAAGAGTTGTCAGAGTGCAAGCGAAGCCGATCTTCAAGTTGCTGAATTTCAGATTTTGTGTTCTTTTTAAGACGTTCTTCCATTTCGAGAAGCTGAGCACGCATATTTCGAGCCAATGAATCACCACTCTCAGTCTTTGGCGTGCCATCACTTTTGTTGGTATTTCGAATTGTGTGCAGTTGTTGGCGAGTCACTCGAGGGGGCGTCATGTGGCGAAGAGATCAACAGCAGCGACGAAAAGGTGAGAGTTATACCCACAGCAAGTGCTAGCGCTAGCGATTGCAGTGAGCAATCTTCGGAGAGTTTTTCCTTTCTTATTTTGGTTATATATTTTATATATTTATTGTTCACAATAGTCTGTTGTTAAAGCGAAGAACGACACAAAGCACGAATTAGTTTGAGCATAGGCAGCAAGAATCATTGTTGCCTCGGTTGGTTTTCATCATTTCTTTTGTTTCGCGCGCTTGTTTAATTTTTATGTACTGGTATTAGTTTTTTTTTTTTTCATTTTTTAATCTTTTTTGTTTCTATTGACAATTTGTGTTCAGCAAGAAGCTCATATTAAACATATTAAAATAATAATTATAAAACAGTCAATTATTCACAGAAGATATTGGATGCAATCATTCCAGAATGAGAATGTTATGTTTATGTTTATCCAAATGTTTCAATATTATTAACAGTTTGCGCGTTGTCAGTTTGACAAATATTTTGGGGAAAAAATTGAAAAGCAGTAGCTCACTTCAACTCGTCGTAACTCGACATTTGAAGGCATAAAAAAATTTTAAAAATTAGTTACTATCTGTTATTATATGTTTAAGAGACACATTTTGTTAAAACTGCTGGAAAAAAGTCTTTTTTATTATTAAAATAAATTTTGAAGTGATTCCAAGTTTGTGTACTTTTCAAAAGATTTTAAAGTGGCTTTCTTTTTTTTTTTATTCCTTTCCAACAAGATCAATTTTACGTAAATCCGATTTTTTACGTAAATGTGTCTTTTACAGAGATTTTAACAATATGTATTTTTAAACATAGCAAAACATTCTATGCTTGGAGGTCAATAAGAGCTATAATAAAACATAAGTTAAAAAATTTCTTATTGCCTAAATGTTGGTATAAGTAAGGAATTTATATTTTTTTGCAGATTTGGGTATGTGTTTTTTGAAAAATAAAAACTTACAAGCAACAAACATGTTTTTTAGCAAAAAGGACCTTCAGGAGAATCAAAAATGCTCCGATAAATTTTCTCCGATTTGAAAAAAAAGTATGCAGAAATGGTTTTTATGAGTTCCTCTAACTTTTGAGACCCCGAATGCCCGATTATTTTTTTCCCCCATACAAAAGCGATCCGGTCTAATATCCAAATTTCATTTTTATCTGAATATTATTTGGTGGTTTGTGGCTCACTTCTTCGAGCTACCTATATAAATGAATTCGAGCTACCTTTTACTTAGAATTATTTCATTAGGAATCAATATCTCTTGTAGTACTCCATTTTCATTATTGTTATTGGTCTTAAATTTTAGATAATGATAGTTGAAATGCACAATGAAAAAAAAATTCATTGGGTTGTTATATGTTTTTAGATTAAAAGTTACAAGTAGTTTTTTGTATTTATATTTTTATTTTTTAATCGTTTTGGGCAACCACCAAATAATGGTTAGGTAAGGTTAGTGTGGCTATCTCAAACGAGATACACTTAGGCCAATGAGGCCCATTGTGATACCAAGGGTTAATTTTTCCTATCTCTATTTAAAGCAGTTTACGCTGTTTACTAAGCCTAGGATTCGGTAAACCGAATATATGTGTTTGATGTAATTTTTGTTTTGAAGGTCAAAAATAAAATTTTTTAATGAAATTGTCACTATCTGTCTGATTTGAATATGTGTTCAAAATTGGTTTGAAATCAAAAAATTACAACAAACACATAGAAACATTAAAAATTTTTTTTAAATTGTTACTTTGCCAGAATAGGGTTGTTAGAGTCGACATTAAAATGACTATTGGTAAGGCCTATTGTGTTATTTTGTACAGACAGTTTTAGAAAGGTTTTTATTTAAACACTAACTGACATAACCGGTGTTACTCGGGGGAAAAAACGTAAAATTTTGATGTTTAGATTTTATTCGTTCAGAAGATAACGATTTTTAGCCAGAAAAAATAGGCTTTTGACTTAAAGCGTATGGAATTATGCAAAATGGTTTTTTGTCATTCTAAGGAAACGGCGTTATTAGAAAAAGACGTTGTACTTAAAATTTGTGCATTCTTGAAGATATGTGCACTTTTTGGTGACAAAATTACAGAAATTTTTTAAAATTAATTAAACGAAGCTTTTCGCTAAAAAAAGTATGCTAGTTGGTTGATTTCCCTTACTTGGAAAAGGTTGGAAGAGGCGTGGTCAAAACTAATTATGCCAAAGCATAATCTAAGACTAAAGTAAAATGTGAGCCAAATTTGAGCTTAATTCGTCCAGCCGTTAAGATTTGTATTCTAGTCAAACAAACAGAAAATTATTTTTATTAATGTAGATAATTAACTTTTATATAATTTTTTTCCGTGAATTTTTCCGATAATGTAAAAGCTATTTTGCTATTTGGGGCAAAAAAAAAAAATCCAATAAAAAGAGATCATTTAAATCGGTCCAGCCGATCTTTATATGTTATATGTAGATGGTATAACTAACCCGACTGTATTTTATTAATTTAGATTAATGTGATAAAATTAATATAAAAAAATTATTAAGTAGTAGTTTATTTAGTACAAAAATGAAGTATGTCAATAGCGTATCGGCAAGACATTTACTTTATTGAAGCTATGTATTTTGCTGCATGAAGTGCACTCGGGTTGATTGTCTTCAGTGAAGTACCTTGTGATATACGACATTTTTTTGTTTTGTTATCAGGTACAATAACAAATAAAGCGGATGGTTTGCCGACACGTGAACATGCCACGTACAATTGACCATGAGAAAAACATACATTTTCTAAATTCAGATCACAAACACTAAGGGATTGAACTTGTGATTTGTTAATCGTCATGGCGAACGCAAGACGAATCGGGAATTGAATTTGTTTAAACTCAAAGGGCATATCAGTTGGGATCATCAGAATCCTCGGAATGAGAACTTCCTCACCTTTGAATTTTCCTTTGAGTATTATCATATTATTAAAAAAAGTATTATTATATTAATAAAATGATTTTTATTAATATATATATGCATATGATAAACACGGTTGGTTTGTGTCTAAGAAAAATATAGTAAGCTGCTGTCATTGTCATTGCACTGTTGTCATTAAATTTTATAGAAAATTCTATTAGCAAATTATTTTAGTAAATTTCAACTTCACTAAATGTAATTTCGATAGCTCTTCAGCTCAACCATCAGTTTTGAAGCCATGAGGTAGTGGGATCGATTCCAACAATGAGCGGAACAAATGATTTTTTTTAATTTTTTTGTTATTTTAGGGAAAATGCAACAAAACCAACTTTACCAAAAAGTTATGAAGATAAAAATCTCTTTCAGTTGCAAAAATTGCGGTCTTAAAATGAAAAATGAAGAAAATTTTGTTTCGTTTAGAAGATTTGATTTTGATTATTAAATGCCAGAAAAAAGTTAGTTTTTGCAGTAAAGTTTATTGAATTGAATTTAGCTTGTGTGGGCGAAGCCACGCCAAGTTTCCAATGCCCGTGCCAGTTTTCCAGTAGAAATGCCTGACCAATAAGTAACTCCATACTGAATTTCATTGCTATATGATATTTATTTCTAAATCTATTCGATATCAAAAATTTGGCATGTATGGGCGGAGCCACACCCCCTTGTTCAATAACCGTCTCAGTTTTCTAGTAGAAGGATATCACCCAATAGTAGCTCCATACTGAATTTTGTTGTTATCCATTTAGTTCCAAAGCTATCTGATATCAAAAATTTAAAGTGTATGGGCGGAGCCACACCCACTTTTCCAAAGCCCATCCCAGTTTTCCAGTAGAACACAATCCAATAAATAAAAGATCATTGAAATCGGTCTAGCCGTTCTTGAGTTATAAATGGTGTAACAAACCCGACTTTGTTTTATATATATAAGGGGTATTCACACTGACTTGGGTAGATTGGCAAATGCCGTACATTTTGTTTTTGTAAAGTACCATTCTACCCAAGTACCCATCTACCAATCTACTCTAGTTGACCCCCTGACTTGTGGTAGATTATTTTCTTGCCAAATTGAGTACTTTTTCCATCCACCTTTTGCCACCATTTCAGTGGCTTCATGCGGTCGCTCATTTTCATCTCTACACAGATTAAAAACGTATCTGCGAAGCAAAAAAAGTGAAAACCGATTAAACGGGGACCATATGGGCATTTCCACCAAAAGGTTTACCACGACTGAAAAATTAAATGTTACTTAAAATTCGTTTAAACCTCCATAATAGAGAAAAAAGTTTAAATTTATATTGTGAGAGTACTGAGAGCTGATCTCCATTTGAATTTAAAAAAATGGCAGCAAACATGATGAATGGCAACAAAAGTTAAAAAATAGTGACAAAAGTTGAAAAATTTTAACAAAAGTTGAAATTTTGTAAGTATAATATATACTCGTATAAAACAAAGTTTAGTTAAATTTTTTCATATTCGATAGTAACGGTCCTGAATTACACTTAACATGTTTTTCAAGTTCAATTAAATTATTAAAACTATAAAATATTTACACTTCTTTAAAGGAAAAAATTTGGCACATAACGTAAATCACGTAACGTATCATACTATGGTTTGTATAGAAATAATTAAAAAAGATTTTTCAACGAAACAATTATGAATATGTATTATTGCAGATTATATTTAAAAACTTTCATAAAAAACTCGTGCACAAATTCTCAAATTTTTTCGTTTATATTGATGCAGGTAAAAACCACTTCTATTTTATGTCACGTAACGTATCATTTTTAGTGGCTTCTATCTAAGAGCCGAACTTTTGATAACTCTTAGCTTTTACACCTTGTATAGTGCGCTTAGTAAACTATTGTAAAATCAAAATAAGAAAACTGTAAGTTGAATTTTTCTTTGTTTTTCTACTCATTAAAGTCGTACGACTGTCACGTGCGTAGCTACGGAAATGCTCATGTATGATTGAATACGTAATCAAAGCCAGTAGAGAGTAGAGAGTACAGCCAACCTAGCTGTAGAGAGTTATGAAAGCTTTTCGGTTGAGACAGCTTAGACAGAATATGGATCAATAGAGACCAGATCATAGTTATCATAATTTTTCAGTATCAATTGATTGTGACTATGATGCCAGAATAGAGCTGTAAAAATAAGTTGCAACCACATCACAATCATATCATAATCAGCGCTTGTCCAAGAGCTTGAAGAGAGCCCGCTCGAGTTCAATCATGCGCCCATTTTGTTTATTCAAATTTTTTTTGTGTTAAATTTGACGAATAATATAAATATGGGCATTTCCATGGTGGCGCACGCAACGCTGGTATGCCTTTTGTGTTGTTAAAAATTAAAAAAAGCAAAGAAAAATGTAAACTTTTTGTCCTGTTGTGATTTTTGAATAGCTAGTAGTGCTATATTTTGTGTGGAAGCAATCGAAATTATTGTCCAAAGATATAAGCAAACAAAGAAGGACGCGTTACGAAACAAAAAATAGAAGTGGTTTTTGTCTGCATCAATATAAAAGAAAAAAATCTGCGATTTTACTATTATTTTTATCAAAGTTATTTTAATATTATCTTCAATAGTATTCCTATGTATTCAGAATTGTTTTCTGAAAAATCGTTTTTCATTATTTTTATACAAACCATAATATGATACGTTACGATACAGATTTTTCTCTACAAACACGTATAAAGTTTTTATAGTTTTATTTATTTAATAGAACCAGAAAAACATAAAATGTGTAATTCAGGGAAATAATGCCCTATGAAAAGAGGCAAAAAAAAAATTTAAATTAAGCCCAAAAATGTTACATACGAATTAAAGAGTGATTGCATAATGAAACAAAGCCCATAATTTTGGGTTTTTATTTTGGGCTTTATTTTATTATAAAATCAAACCCAGAAATAGAAAAATGAAATCAGGTCCAACATTTTTAACCAATTATATAAGTGCAAAATACTATTGTTTATACTACGTTTTTTTTCTCGGTATATCTTATCAATATCCTGGTCAAAATTAGTAGATTTCCAATCAATATTATATTAAGTCTGTTCTCCTACTCAATTCAAGTAACTTGAAGTTGCTTGAAAGCGTTTCTTTACACAGTTTTCAAGCTCGAGAGAGAAGAAGAACAACCTAAATGTCACTCTCTATTCTATTACAATTACCTGACACTAGCTTGAACTTTACTTGAAAAATTTCTTAGAGCATGAATCTTCTTCTTCCAATTGCTTCAATTTATTGTTAATCAGGTGTCAACAGCAACTGTTCTGCTCGAAACTTGCTTAAAGTCGTTTCCGTACTTATTTGCATATTGTCACATTTTGACAGATAATTGAGTTACTTTCACAGATTGAACTTTTCTCGAACTTTACTTGAAGTTAGTATGGAAACATACCAATTGTTAGCATTTATATTTGTTATCAATACCAAAACAAGGCCAATTGAAATTAAAAATCAAATTGAAGTCCATTTCATATTCATTAAAATATTTAAAAAAAAAAATCAAAATCACTAAAATTGCTTTTTTTTCAATAAACCCAGATTTTAAGTTTTCAGAATGCTGCATTAATATTTATACCCAGATTTAGTATTTTCTTAAATAATTCATATTTCTTAAGCTTCTTTTATATTGCATTAAAAAAAAGGGACAATACAAAGCTTGTAACATCAAAGCTCAATGTCTGATCATACAACTCAGCAAATCAGGACAAAGCAAACAAATTATTCTTTGTTGCATGCGATGTGATCCTTCGCTATTGGCTGTTGCACGCACCAGCCAAAGAAATTTGGCTAACATCTTTTGTAAAGCATAAAGAAGCAACAAATCCTTTAAAGAAAGACAACAATACACGCTGCAAAGGATGCACAAAGCCATATCCTGCAGCGATATCAGTAACAAATAAAATTACTTATAACGCGTGCGTGCGAGAGCGACAAGCAGCGAATGCAATGAAGTTTAAACGAAGACGTTGCTTGAAAGGACAAAGCGGAAGGGAAGCAAGCAGCTTGTGGATGCTTGACTTAATCCGCTATTTACATGGCAACGTCCAGCATTTTCCGGGCTTGTGTCAGTGAATATGTAGTAGGAAAATTTTAAGCGCAAAATATATCATATACAATAATTCAAAAATTTTTACGTTAATTGCGTGCGGATGACTGCGGAAGCAGCAGCAGCAGCAGCACCAGCAACTCGAGCCAGCGCTTTGTTTGCAGTTTTTATTTATTGCTACTTATTGTCAATGGTTATATTTTGCTGTTGTCGTTGTTGTCTACATTATTGTTGTCATTATTGTTGTTGTTGTTGCTTTATTATCCGCCGCATTATGACGCTGCATAGCTTTGTGTTCGCCAAACAAATGCAAAAGGATGCGATGCGACAAAAGTCCCCGCTCAGTTCGCATGTGTAACACTTTCGAAGCTATTTTTATAGAATTGAAACAGAAACACTTGGTTGTTGGTTGTCATTGTTGTAATGTCCTTTTTTGTGTATGATACTATACACAACAACAATCAGGACAATGCGCTTCAGCGGAATTCCTTCCATTAGCGAGTGTTGCCAACGCATTTAGAATTGTGAATATAATTTGTTTCCTGTTTATCTATTCTATCCTGTTTTTTTTCTATTTATTTGCGCTACTTTTTTTAGCAGGACACGCTCAGCAGGATACTGGCACAAGATGCTCTGATCCAGGATGCGCTGTTCAGTGGCGTATAAATTATTGCCAGCAATAAGCTAGCTCAACGCTGCATGATACAGGCGTTGCCCATTAATTTCGAGTGCACTTTGGTTCGAGTCTAAGGTTGGTGGTCAGTGTCAGGGGGTGGATAAGCGCAAGATGAAGTAGGAAGACGAGAGGGCGGCGAAGGAAGAGGAGGAGTAGGGTTGGGCCAGAGGCTGCGGGCTATAAATATTTGCATAAATTTGTCATAATTTCATCGCTGAGTTGCGTTTAATATGCATATTGTTGGTGTTGGTTGTCGTTTTTGGTTTTTTTTTTTTCACTAGTGTTTGATTTTATTTTAGGGTGGCCACCCTGTTTGAGCCTTCTGTGCGGTTCTAATGGCTGTTTGATAAATTAATATGTTCTGTTTGATAAATTAATATGTTCTCTTTTGTTCCAATGACAAATTTGCTGTGTAATTTCAAGATTTATGGTTTCGTTCGTTTTTTTTTTCAATACCAAGCAGCATTTTAAGGAACTTATTTAAAAATTACTTCGATCTAAATTTTAATTAAAAGATATAAGTGCCAAGTCTGCCGAATATTTTTAGGTACTAGAATCCATTGAATTGTTTTTGTGGTACTAGCAACATTACGCGTTTCCAAGGTATATGCGCTCTAGTTTCGATCATGATTTGATTAATAATTATCTCTCTGCATTGTATTATTGAACATTTTTTAAGTGCTTACGTTAAAACCAATAATAAAAGCACAAATTTTTCTTCTTTCCCAATTTTAAAAATTTCAAGTCGTAGTCAATGATTTTAAAAAAATGAATACAATCATTTTTTCAAATCTTTGGTTGGAAATTTTTGACTTCATTCACGTGATTTCATTCGTTCATTTAAATCATTGAAAACAGTCACTGTTTTCTCAATAATATTACTTACTTACTTAGTTGGCGCTACAACCGTATGTCGGTCTTGGCCTCATTTAAGAATTTGCGCTAGCCATTTCTGTCTTTCGCTTGCTGGCGCCAGTTGTAAATTCCAAGCGTCGTCAGGTTGTCCTCTACTTGGTCTTTCCAACGAAGATGCGGTCGTCCTCTTCTGCGTTGACCGCCGCTGGGTACCGAATCGAATGTTTTCTTCACTGGAGCATCGTCTTTCATGCGCTGAACATGACCAAGCCAGCGAAGCCGCTCGATTTTAATGCGCTTGATTATGTCGATGTCAGCGTACAGCTCATACAGTTCATCATTCCACCGTATTCGGTACTCGCCATTGACGCAGATTGGTCCGTAGATCTTACGAAGAATCTTTCTCTCGAATGCTCCTAAAGTCTTTTTATCTAAACTGCTCAGCGTCCAGGTTTGTGATGCGTAAAGTAGGACGGGCATGATGAGCGATTTATAGAGCGTGATTTTCGTTCATCGAGAGAGGGCTCTGCTTCTCAATTGCCTACTGAGTCCAAAGTAACACCTGTTGGCAAGAGTTATTCTTCGTTTGATCTCAATGCTGATGTCGTTGGTTGAATTAATGCTGGATCCCAGATAAACGAAGTTCTTCACAACCTCGAATGAGGTATTGTCAACGGTAACGTGGGTTCCAAGATGCTGGGACTGTTTGTTTGTTGACACTAAGTATTTCGTCTTATCTGCATTCACTGCCAGACCCATTCGACTTCACTCTTTTTCTAATCTGGAAAATGCTGCACTGACTTCGCGCGTATTATGGCCAATGATATCGATGTCATCAGCATACGCAAGCAGCATAACACTCTTGTAGAATATTGTGCCACTACGTCTCAGATCAGCAGCTCGGATGATCTTTTCCATCATAAGGTTGAAAAAGTCGCACGATAAGGAATCACCTTGTCTGAAACCTCGTTTGGTAACAAATGGTGGGGAGAGGTCCTTCCCGATTTTAACTGCGCTGCTGGTGTTGCTCAGTGTCATCCTGCAAAGTCGTATTAGTTTTGCAGGAATACCAAATTCAGACATGGTGGAGTACAGGTGCTTCCTTATTGGGCTGTCGAAGGCGGCTTTGTAGTCGACAAAAAGATGGTGGGTGTCGACTTGTTTTTCTTGAGTCTTCTCCAAGATTTGTCGTAGCGTGAAAATCTGGTCGATGGTGAACCTTCCAGGTCTGAAGCCACACTGATAAGGCCCAATCAGTTCGTTTACAATGGGCTTCAATCTTTCACATAAAACGCTCGACAGGACCTTATATGTGATATTAAGAAGGCTTATCCCACGGTAATTGGCACAGATAGTGGGATCGCCTTTCTTGTGGATTGGGCAGAGCACACTGAGATTCCAATCGTTCGTAATGCATTCTTCCGACCATATTCTGCATAGAAGCTCGTGAATGCATTTAAGTAGAGCTTCGCCTCCGTTCTTAAACTCCGTTCTCAATAATATAATGTTTCAAAATATCAGTGTGAATTAAGTAAGATATTTTTTATTGAACAGTGTGTTTGGATCAATGCTTCAATCCGGCTTCGGTTGATTCCTTGGGACAAGAGGAGAAAAAAAATGTTATAGCGGGGGGGTCCATGTTTTTCTGTAACATATCTGATTATCAAAAGTATCGATATCTCTGTTCAACAAGTATTGGAAATTCATAGACCAATATTATTTGTTTTACATTTTTGTTACTTGCAAGCAAATTAATTTTTTTATGAGCTTTTCTTGATTTTATTTTTTTATTTATTTTTTGGTTCGCTTTCGCGCTCTTTCACACGTTTAGCTTACTCTTTTAATATTTCAATTCCTTATACACGGTTAAAAATCTTGGAATAAATTTTAGCACAGCCTTGCGTTTTAAAATTTAAACTTTCACAAATACTAACCCATAGTTAATATTTTTCTGTACTAAAATTAAACCAAAGAAATATTGCAATGCTGAAACTCAATATTAGCATATTCAGTTCACATGCTTGTTTATTTCTTTTGTTTCGTATAACGCAATAGCCTAGTGGTTAACGTAGTGAGCTTACAAACCGGATGTCCTTGGTTTGAATCTAACTGTGTTTGTTATTTTTTTGTTATATTTCGATCCAAGCTTGTGGTAAGTTTCAAACAAATTTTTAAATGTATTAAAACCATTTTTTAGTATTTTGCAAATACTAGATTTGAAACTAAAGCCGGTGTGGTCATATATACAGTCCAGAAAAGTTTCAATTTTATTCCAAGATTTTTAACCGTGTAGACTTGCTTTGCTTTGGTACATACAGTGACTCCAACGAATAATCGGATGAAATTTTAGTTTTATTTAATATATAATAGGGGTATTCACGGGTTGAAGCGAAACGCAGTTGCGACGATGCAAAAATGCAAGATTGCGAACTTTCGCATCACTCCAACAACAAACACATTAGACGCAATTTTGCAACTCTTCTTGAATTACGCTCTGCCCAAACCTATTGCGAGAACGTACAAGCAGTGATGCTAAACAGCTGATTCATGTTTTGGTTGTTCTCAAACATATTTGCCACCTGGGTAAAACTTTAAAAAGCAGTGGCGTAAAATGCGGGCCCGCATAGCCCGCGTTGCGGGCGGGCGCAACTAAGCTAGGGGCGCCCTCATGTACTTTGATGAAATTGATAACTAAAGTGGAAAAGGACGCACAGTGTAACATAAGCGGCCAAAACCCTAATATATCGACGTTTGAATTTTTCCAAATTTTTATAGCTTTCAACAGAAAATATCTTGGGTGCAAAATCAAAATGAATTTTTTTAATAGTTATGACAAGCCGTCAAAGTTGCATTTTTAAAAATGCAATTTTTTTTGTTATTAAAATTATAATTATTATTTTTTTTATATACCAAAATAACGTTTAAAATGACTAATGACTGGCAACATTACTGTTTTTGTTTACATTTTGAACATATGGTTTTAAGCTTATCATAAAAGTAAACACTAAAAGCGGGATACAAATTTCTAAATATTGAATTTTTAAAAGTGCTTAAACAATAATTTTGAGAAAGATTGACTATAAGTTTTTCACGAAAACATCATTAGAACTGCGTTACACCAAATCCAAAAAATTCTTGCTAACACTTGCTAGTGCGGAAGATATACATTTTTTATGGTGACCTGTTTAGTTAAAATTTGAGATATATTTGATGTATGGCAGCTGATTTTTTTTTAAAAATTTTGACTTATTTACAAACACAAAAAAAACTAAATTTTTAAAATTTAATTGCTGTAATCAAAAAAGCTTACAAATATAGACAAAAACGTAGTTAATTTGTGTGGGTGGTATTTTTCAAGCCTGAGTTAATTTTTAATTTTAATTCTTAAGTGATTTTTTGTTATATAACTCATAAATGTGTTAGCTTATAAATGTGTTATTACTTGTTGTTATCTATTTCAATTTCAATTTTAATTCAGTTTGAATTGCAATTTTAATTCTAATTTTTAATTTTAATTCTTTAGGGTTTTGTTGTTATACATATATTCTAATTTGCGGCGTGCACAATAAATCTTTTCTTATATGCTAACATACCTGCTCATTAAATACAAATACAAATACTAAAATATAATTAATCACAAAAGAAATTTATGTAGCAAACTTCGTTGTTTTGAGACAAGACTGAAGTTTCAGGCAAAAATGGGTTTCGTTTATATGGGAGGTGGGTGTGGCAAAGGTCGGATTTTATAACTTCTCAAGATTTCTTAATTTTGTCATGAAAAATATTCGTGCCAATTGCCATAGCTCTACGATCACTCCTTCTTTTTTTGGCCAAAAATGGGGACGTTACACTGTGCGACGTTTGTGCTGAAATAAAATTTAAGTCAAAAAAACCGACTATTTTGAGCAAAAGTCGTCTTTGTTTGACAAAATTCGATTATGGTCGAAGTCGATTAGCCCGTTTGCTTTCATATTTTCAGCAAGTCAGCAACTGATGTTATTTTAATCACTCAGTTGGTCATATTTTGTGACGTTAGCAAACTCTTTAGTTAACAGGTAATGTCAAATACGAAACATTTAAACTAAACATCTTAAACTTATCATTTCACCAATAAAAAATTATTGATCCCATTAATTCAAACTTTAAGTTTGTTTACTTTTTCAAATAATTAATATGTGATGTTTTCTTTTTTACCTTCTTTGTGATAAAATCTTACAAATTTTATTATATTTGATATTTATTTATTTTATTTATTTATTATATGAAGAATAACAATAAATTATTATTTTACAAAGGGGGAAAGGAGCACTAGCTGCCAGGGCTTTCGGCTCTCTTAATTAATATTAGTGATTATTTGTAATAAAATATAATGTAAAATACAAGAATTTGTACATACAAAAAATGTAATATAAAGAAAAGAGAAGAAAAAAAAAAGGTGCACTTATAGTATTGCAGATAGATTTTAAATAAAAAAAAGTATTGATACTATTGAGTACAGATAATTAAATTTCTTTTATAAGCTTTGCTTGTTTTAAATAATTTACAATCTTGTTAATATTATCAATTGAGATGGTTTTTAAACAGTCAGAAGGTTTTTGGTTTCCGAAAATTTTGTATCTAATTATGTTAAAAAAGGCACAATCATCGAGTAAGTGGATAACCGTCAATGGTGAAAAAGAGCAATGTCGGCAGGAAGGAGCGCTGCAACCATTTAGCCGATATGAGTGTGTGGCGATTGTGTGTCCTATCCGAAGGCGAGTGAAGGCTTTGATGTCATTACAGTTGCCAGAGGGGGGATAAACAGCTTTTTTCCCATCTGTATTGATAGTTGAGTAATGGTGTTGTACTGTACTCCATTGTCTGCTTCTTAGTACACTATGATGATTCTCAATGAGGCGATAAATGTCCTTGAAATTAATGTGGTCGAAAAGAAGGAGCGGTTCTCTCGCGGCTGATTTAGCTCTTTGGTCAGCCAGTTCATTGCCAACGATACCGGAATGTCCTGGGACCCACATTATTTTAATTCCATTATTTTTAATAATTTTGCTGCGAATAGCCGATATAATGTAAGAGTTGTTGGTGGGGTTCAGCAAAGAAGAAATAGTTGACTTGCTGTCCGTGCAAATAATTGAGTTTTTTTTAGATGTCACAGCACTATCGACTGCATTTAGCAGTGCAATAGCTTCTGCAGTGTAAACCGAGCTGTAGGACGGTAAAAGACCAACTTTGATGGTCTCACCAGTATTGTTGACTACAGCGAATGAAGTATGGTCAACCGACTTAGACCCGTCTGTAAAGATGAATTCCCATTCAGAGCGTAGAGGAGCTGTATGTTCTGCAAACAGGCGCTGGTATTCGTTTGGACTTGTGTTGGTTTTTAAATTTTCATCGAGGCATAGGATAAACGATGATCTATTCAAAAGCCATGGTGGAGAGCTGTCTGGCAATCTAAGTGTGGGAATAGATGTAATACCGAGCGCCATTGCCTGCTCAATACCTCTAACGATAGCCTATTTACGTTTTCCAGTTGCTGGTGGGGACAGTTCAGTTTTAACTGTATTATAAATTATGCTGTTACTACCGAGGAGTAGTTTAGGTACAAGCTTTTGTGTAGCGTATTCAATCCTTGCATCAATTGACGGCATGCCAGCTTCGGCCAAAATGAAGTCGATAGGGGACTTAGGGAAGGCGCGAATACTTCTATTCACAGCGGTATGATAGGGTGCCTTAATAAGTTTTATATTGCTCTTAGCACAATTACCGTAGATCGCCAGACCGTAATCAATTTTTGACAAAATTAAAGCTTTAGTAATATTAACAAGAGTTGAGGTGTGAATTAGACAATGCTTAGAGGATAAGTATTTGATTATATTTAACCTGGCAGCTAAGTTTTTTCTTAGATATAAACAATGCTCTCTAAATGTAAGTCTTTTATCAAACAAAATACTTAAAAATTTGAGAATATTTGTGTTAGTAATACTAGTATTGTTATAAACTAGGTTAAAGCTATTACATTTGTGTTTCCTACATATGTGAAAAGTTTTGCATTTATTTATAGATATGTTGGCACCCAAATATTCGGACCATTTCGAAATAGAAGAGAGAATATTTGAAAAATTTATTTTAACTAAGCTTAGATTCTGCGTTCTAGAAAAAAGTAATACGTCATCGGCGTAAATTATATGCGAGATATTCTTATACCTGGAAAGCATAGGACTTATCTCGTTGAAAGCAATTATGAATAAAATAACAGACAGCGGGGAACCTTGGGGTATCCCGTTGTATAAGTTGTAAGTATTTGAAAAAGTGTTATTAATTTTAGTTATAAATTTACGATTGGTTAAAAATGATTTGATTATGTTAAACATTTTTTCGCCTACTCCCCAACTTTCAAGTTGGCGCAAGACAACATGTACTCCGACTCTGTCGAAAGCTTTTTCGAAGTCAAGACTCAAAGTTGAGACGTGATTTCTTTTTGACAGAGCCGAAGAAGCAAAATTTTCAAAATAAAGCAGTGCATCCATTGTGCCCTGCCCTGCCTTGAAGGCCACTTGATGTGGACTTATTAAATTGTATTTTAAGGCGATCCACATGATGCGCTTTGCAATAATTTTTTTAAAAACTTTACCCATACAACAGAGCAAGGAGATAGGTCTGTATCCCAATACTTCCGATGCAGGGCTGCTTGACTTGGAAATAGGTACAACAAAAGCATTCTTCCAGACTTGTGGGTAAATACCTTGAACTAAAATATTATTATATAAATCAATAAGTCTATTTTTAATACTAGTTGGCAAATTTTTTAACATTGGGTAAGATATTCGATCTGCACCGGGAGTTTTACCTGTCATTGCAGAAATAGTTGATTCGAATTCAAGGTATGTTATCTCTGAATCAATGATGTTGAAATGAGAATTACCGCAGTTGTTGTACCTCTTCCCAAGCATTTCTTTTTTATTTACAACGAAAACATTGTGGAAGTTGGAGTCATGGGAGTAGTCCGACCAAATGGAAGAAAAGTGGTTTGAGATTTCTTTTGAATCGAAAATTGGACCATTAGGACTATTTATAAAATTAATGGTAGTTTGAGTGTGTGACCCGGACAGCATTTTTATATCAGACCATACTTTTTTTGGTGGTTTTTGGGGAGTGATGGATTCAGTTATTTTTTCTAAGCTTTTCCTTTTGGCTTCTTTTGATTTTTTGCGGAAGATGGCATTAGCCTTTTTGTACTTCACTAAGTTTGACAATGACCTGACTAATTTGTATTCAGACCAGAGAAGTTGTTTATCGTTACGCAATTTGGAAAGCTCAGATGACCAATAAGGTACCACTTTTTTATATGTCCTTTTTGCAGTTTGAGGTATGCAGAGGTGAGCAGAAGTACGTATTATTTTGGTAATGGAAGCTGTCTCTTGATTAACATTGATTGATTTTTCAAATTTTGCAGATAAGCTGTCAGAAAATTTTCGAAATTTTAACCAGTCCGCTTTATCTGTTATGAATTTTGGTTTCGCTACACTTTTGTTTGAGAGAGGCGTCGACAGTTTTGTTAAGATGGGGAAGTGATCGCTACCACACAAATACTTTAAAGTATGACAGCTCAGTTTAGGAGAGATGGAGGAAGAGCTGAGAGTCAGATCAATGTGTGTAAATGACTGATGGGTGGAAAAGTGTGTGGGTGCACCGTCATTTAAAACTGTCAAGCTTTCAGTAAAAATTAGATCTTCAAGAATCGTGCCTCTTAGGTTAGAGAAGGGAGAGCCCCAGAGCGGGCTCCAAGCATTAAAATCACCCACTACTACAAAAGGTGTAGAAACAGAGCGTATGATATGTGCCAGTTCTCTTAAGGAAAAGTTTTGTTGAGGTGGTAAGTAAATTGATAGAATAGTAAGATTAAAACCAATGCAAACTTCTATTGCTAGGATCGAAATAGTTGATTGTATAAATATTTGTTTATGTGGAATATTCTTTTTTATAAAAACAGCAATACCCTGTTTACTTGTTGTATTTTCTGGCAAGTTGTGAAAATAGCTTACATAGTGTTTCGGAACAGCTGCGGATTTATTCGCTGCCAAATGGGTTTCTTGCAGAGAGATAAAACTTGGTGAATGCTCTTTCAAAAGAATTTCTAAATTCGTGTAGTTGTTGTAGAAGCCTTTCATATTCCACTGTAAAATTTTAAACATTACAGGAGAAAAGATAACAAATGCGAGATGTTGAAATAAAGGAGTTTACTATTGATTAGCAATTATCGTCATCAGAGATGATCAATTCTAGATTATTGTATTTGTTGGAGGTACGTGTAGAGGTAAAGACGTTGTTGTGGTCAGGGGTATTGATGTTGAATTGAGAAGGAGAGAGTATGATTGGAAGGTTGTTGTTGTTGTTGTTTGTTTTCGTAGAAATGTTTTCATGAAGAGATTCGGAACCAGAAGAAGTGGAAGGGAGTGTGCTAATGACGGTAGCTCTAGACGGCGGAGTAGAGAGAGAGGTGTGGCTGTTGGAAACAGTTTGATTTGTGTTTTGTTTTTTTTCATCCGGAACAGATGAAAGACGAGTATGGTTTGTAGTAATGTTTGAAGTTGTGTTTTTTTGTTGTTGATTTTCTTTTGCAGCATTTGCAAAAGAGGTATCTGGGAGAGGGGGGATTTGTGCTTTATATATTTTTAGAGCTTCGCGCATCGAACACTTGTTCTGTGTTTGGATTTTTAAAATTTGTTTTAATTGCACGTGTTTGATGCTGCTGGGTGATCACCTGAGCAGTTAGCACAGAAAATGCGTGTGCAAATTTCAGGTTGGTGGGGTGGGAGGTTGCATGTAACACATGCGGGGTTATTATTGCAGCGTTTAGCGGTATGGCCAAGAAGTTGGCAAGATTTACATCTCATAGGATTTGGGTAGTATGGTTTGACTCGGGCTGTGCGCCACGAAACTTCTAGCTTCTCAGGAAGTTTATAGAGATCGAAGGTCAGAAGCATAACTCCACTCGGTCTGGCCTTACCGTCTAATACTTTGGTAAATTTGTATACCGAAATGACTCCTTGGTCCTTTAAATTATCAACGATTTCAGATTCATTGACATCAATGAGGCATGGAGCATAAATTGTACCTTTTGAACAGTTTAAGTTTTCTTGGTATCTTACTTGTATTGGGCATATACCATGAAGTGATTTGGTATTTATAAATTTTTGCGCAATTTGTGAGTTTTTAACTAACAACAACAAGCTGCCGTCTCTTAGCTCAGAAATAGAGGTTATTTCTTTGCTAATTGCTTGTAATGCTTTATGGACAGCAAAGCATGAGTACTTTGAAAGCGTTTTATAAGGTTTTTCTGGGTTATCTTGTTTTTCTGATGAAATTATTATAAATTTGGGATTATCGTTTTTAATGGTAGGTAATTCAGGGAAATCAAATGGGGTATATGAGGGTTTTTTTCTTTTGCTGCGGGGACTTGAGGCAAGCGGAGCAAACCTGTTGTCCCCCAGATTAGGTGGCCCAGGGGCCATGCTGAGTTGGATTTTGCACAAACGCTCTAATAAATATTAGCTTCACACAAGAAAAACAAAAAATTAAATTGTAAAGTAAATGCGCGCACTGTTTAAAGTACTTATTAGCAGGTAGCCAAAAATATAAAAATAAAAAGCACAACGAAATGAAATAAATCGCAGTCAAACAAACACGTCCACTCGGAGAGAGTAACAGTCGGAGATTGATATTTGATATTATAAAAAGTATTTCATATGTTATTGCTTTTTTTAACAAATACTATTAAAATAAAATATAACTTTATTTATAAAATAAGATATTTTTAAAATATAACTGTTGTAATAAATGATGATCATCATATGACCATTGAATGAAAAAAGCCTCTTTTTGTTCTCTCTTTTTTTTTGTCAAGAGCTCTCTTGTTTTATCCTACGCTTCTAGTAACCTACCCAGTAAAAATATGTGATCGCTCAAATGAGGAGCAAAGAGGTAGCGCTCTTTTGCTGTTTCATTGGACAAAAAAGTGATCACTTGTGCTCTTGTGCTCCTTTACTGTTTTATAAGATCAATAGGCGAGCAATTAATGAAAAAAAGAACATAAAGTGAGGCATGTGCTTTTTAGGAAACTCTATTAGCCTAACCAAAAAACATTTCAATGTCGACTCTAAATTTAGTGTGAGCTTTTCTGAAATTATTTCTATAGAATTTGTTGTCAAAAAGCTGTATCATTATTTTCTGTAAAAAAAAAAATATTTTAAATGTTCCTTTCATTCGATTCGCGTCGTTTTAACACCGACGTCGTGAAGTGTAATCAGCCCACGGTTATTCTATTTTGTCCATCCGCTGATGCGACTGACGCAATTAATGTACAGTTTTAATAGAATCAAAAACGATTCGAAATTTGTGATGGCGTTATAAATCTCACGATTTGGCCAAATAATTTCCTCGCCACCTTAGGGTCTTGAGGAGTCTTCTTGAGCTAGGGAAGCCCAGCTTTCGGAGCAAACCTAATTAAAAAAAAAATCCTAGAACATGCAATGTTATAAGAGAACACAAAATACACCTAGCTTGGATCAATAAGGAGAACTCCACTGTTCCTCAGAGAGCACTCCCAGATTGCTCATAAGAGGATCAACTATTTTACTGGGTAGTAATAACATAGTTATACTCTAAAAGTTAATAGCAGGGCGCTTTTAGAAACCTGCGGACGGGCGCACAAAATAAAGTTACGCTACTGTTAAAAAGCTTACGTTTGTACGTTGATTCTAACAACTTTTTGTGATTTTGAAATGTGGTGGCAATATATTTACTGTTCATTCGACATATAATTTTTATTGCACAACTAAGTTTCAATATCGATGTTCACGCGTAAGTGCGCAAAATATCTTGCATTTTCACACTCTTGCAATTCGCAACAACCCTTGAATACCCCTAATATATTACGAAGTAGCTCGAATAAAAAAAATTGGTATGCCGTTTATTTACTTTGCTTGTCGCTATTATGATCATGTCGAAAATACAACAAAAAAAATTCATTCAGACTAAACCGGTTTCGATTAAGTCAAAGAGCTTAGATTCTTGTGTCCAACAAATAATCGGACACAATAACAAGCAAGCAAAAAAACACTGTCACAATTGAGAGTAGTTATTTTTTTCTAATTATAATTTTGCATATTAGTCTATTGAACCGTTATCTTCCATTCAGTAGTTAATTTAAATTGGAACAGTTTTGTGTGTTTTATTTTATGGCTCCAAGAGGAAAACAAGCTACTTTTGAAGTCAGACAGCTTATTGTCAAATTAAATGCAGAAGGAAAGACAGTGCGGGAAATTTCTGAATTGGTCGGAAAAAGTCGATCCACTGTCCATGACATTATTAAAAGGTACCGTGAAGAATTTAGACTTTAATACAAGAGCAGAGAAGGCCAAGGAAAAATTCTTAATGAAAGAGAAGAAAGGGGTTTATTAGTGGCAATAAAAAAGATCCATTTAAAAGCGCAAAAGAGTTGCAAATTTCTTAAAAAGAATCCACCGGAAAAGATGTTTGCGTGAACACGATCCGCAATTGCTTGCACAGAAACAACTTTTACGTAAGAATCGCGAGGAAAAAGCCATTATTAGCTCTAAATATAAACAACTCCGCATAAAATTTGCTAAAGAATATTTGCTCAAAACAAACGCATTTTGGAAAACGGTTATAGCCGGCTTAAAAGATCAATAATGATATTATTCTAATTGTTTTCTTTATTTTAAAAGTTCTTTATACAGATGAGAGCAAATTTAGCCTGCACGGATCGGACGGGAAGCCACAAATGTGTCGTCAAACAAATGCCGAATTCGAACCAAGAAACACGCGTGCTACAGTTAAGCACGGTGGTGGTTCTGTAATGGTTTGGGGCTGTATGTCCAGTGCTGGGGGAGGCAATCAGCATTTTATAGATGGCAAAATGGACTGGTTTGCCTATCTCAGCATTCTGAAGGAGAATGTCAAACAGAGCGCTGAGAAATTAGGCATTCTAGAGAGCTTTGCATTCTACCAGGACAATGATCCCAAACACACTTCAGGAGTTGCGAAGCTTTGGTTGATCCACAACTGTCCCAAACTTTTGCATACTCCACCTCAGTCCCCGGACTTAAACGTCATTGAGCATCTGTGGGAAGAACTAGCGAGTAGAGCTTACACGCGCCCATACAACTCCATGAATGCGTTTAAAGAGGCCCTATTGCAAGCTTGGACTTCAATACTACCTGAGGTCTGCAGTAATTTAGTTGATTCAATGCCGAAGCGACTTCAAGCAGTACTCCAAGCCAAAGGATATGCCACAAAATATTAAAAACTTTTCAATGTTCCTTTTCTTTAATTTTTTATATTGAATTTTAAATTATGCCCGATTATTGTTGAGTAGCAGAAATTAAGTATGTTCCTTAAAATGTTAATTTGTTTTAGTTGCAAAAGTTGTTTTTTTTGTTGTTTTTCTTAAATATTGTAATGAAGACTAACCAGAAATAAAATCACATACCAATTTTTTCTTTATTGCAGCAACTTCGTTATAAATTCCATATTTAATAAAACTAAAACGTTTGTCCGATTATTCATTGGAGGTACTGTAAGTAATAAAAATATGTACTTTAAAACTTGTCATTGAATTTTTATAATTAAACACGTTTAGTTTTATTTCACCTCTGCTGACAAAAAATAAAAGTAGGTTATTTGTTTTTGATTTATTTTCAAGTGAATTCTAGCAGAAGCTATTAAATATTGAAAAAATTCCGGAACAATTTTAAATATCTTCATGTCCGACGAGAATATTGATTTTTAATCCGATGACTCTGTGGTTGATCCTTTGTTTATTCTAAGGGGATATGAGAGTCGCTTGCAATCATCAGACGAAGAGCCCTGCAGTAGCAACAAAGCCAACCGCTATAAGCCATCAACAAATTCTTCTGCCATGGAAAGTACCTCAGATGATACTGAAGTTATGTTGAACGGTACTTCTCAGTCGATACTCTTTAAGAGGTTCTTCATAATTATAAAAAGGTTTCATATGTTTTCAGTAGCTTTTTAAATTTTAAAATTATTTATAATCATTGTTGTAATACATAGTTGTACATATCAGAGTTTCGCAAAAAAAGGGATGGCTTTTTGGCCCAATGCTGCCTCTCAGTTGAAGGGCTCATTGCAAATTGCTTCAAACTTTATTAGACATCTGCGATTAAAGCATAAAAATGACTTCAAAAATTATAGAGAGATTAAGCTGAAAACTCTAAGCCGAATCATGTTGATGAATAGTACTTTAAGAAATTGACCGTGAGAGTAATAGCGAACAATATGCTCCCAATATCATTTGTTGAGGATAAGTCATTTCAGGACTTCGCCACTTTTGCAAATCCTTCATTAAAACTGATGATTCGACCCACGACTGTTAAAATTATCAATAAGTTATATTCTTCAATGGTTGATCATACAAAAAACACAATTAAGAACACCAATTTTTTATGTACAACTGCCGACTTGTGGTCAACCAAACACCATAGCTTCTTTGGCTACACGTGCCATTGGTTGGACGAGTCCTTCAAGAGACAAACCATGGTATTGTCATGTCAGCGATTTAAAGGATCACACACTTATGGCCGTATTCGTGATGTCATTCAGGAAATCCACAAAACGTTTGAATTAAATGCGAAAAATGTCAGAGCTACTGTTATTGATAATGGCACGAGTATATGAAAAGAAAACATAAAAATTGTCAAAATGTTCATAAACTTTGTATGAAAATGACAGATTTTAATTTGAAGAAGAAGATTGAGATATTTAGGAGGCAGTGCAAAGAAGGAGCAGCATACTATAGTTATATCATGTGCTATAATATTCCAAATATATTTTAAAAGGTAATGGCAAAATGCTCAAATTTATGGAGCAAAGTCAATCGACCAAAATCATCCGAAATTAATATTGCTTTGTTGGGTGCACTACTCAAATACCCTGTCGTAGCAATATGGAACTCCATGCATGACTCAGTAGTGAATCTTATTGGCCACAAGGAGAAATTGAACGATCTGTGTACAAGACTCGAGGTTCCGAAGTTTTTGGAAAACGACTATAAGTATTTAGAGGAATACCTTCAAGTACTTAGGCCTATTGCTGAAGCGGTTGACTTTCTTCAAACAAACAATGGAATGGTATACGGATTTCTCCTGCCCACACTTGCTACTATAAGAACAAAATACCACAAATTGCCAAATAATCCAAACATTAAACTATTTGCGAGCACGGTTAATTTATTACAGAAAGCACTATAATCAGATTTGAAAATTACTTCTGCTTAAAAGATAATGTTCAAACAGCGGCGTCAATTGGGTAGGGCTGGGGGGGACATTGCCCCCACCCAAGGATCTGATACTATTATTCAATAAATAGATTCAATAAAACCATCTAATAGTGGTAATTATACACTGAAAAATTTCAATGCACTGTTCTTTTGTAAACTCGTCTAATTTTTACAAGATTTATTCAACTAATATACCAGTTTTTAATGTATATTAGTTAAAATATATCTGATTATATAATTATTACGTTGCATATTATTTTGGCCCGACTAAAGTACAGTTCGCCGCAATATTCAAACAGTTATCGTTCTTTGTGTCATGGACTAGAGCGCCACCGATACGAAAGGCGATGGTATTTGAAAGAAATGTACCAACTCGATGGCCGTACTGGTTTAAATCAATTCAAAAAATTATTTTACGCTTTGAATCAGTTTTGGCAGTACATCTTGTAGCGATAAATCGACAAAACGAATGATAAGGCGCATTTAGAAGCTGAAAATTAAAAAAATCGTATAGAAAAACCATCCTTTATTTTTTGTTTACACATGCTGCACGATCTGCTGTCGGTTACAAATTCACTCTCTGAACAGTTACAAAGCAAAGACATAATCATTTCTAGCACAAACGCTTTAATTAAAACAACTTTCTTGATGCTTAAACAATGCAGAGATGATACTAAATTTAAAATTAACTTTTAACAAATCAAGGAATTTTGCAGAACTTTGCGGTATGCGCTTGGATGAAACAATACTAAAAGACAAAAGATCTAGAAGAGTAGCCAAGGTAGCTCATAAGCTTAAGGAATCATTGGTAATGTCAACACTTGGCCAATATATTACCACTGAAATTTGATGAAAATATGCGTAAGATCTACTTGAAAGTCGTTGACAAATTTTTATCAGAGTATGAAAAGCGATTTCAACACAACACAGAGCTAATGAATATATTAGAAATATTTGATCCGGATTTGGAAACATTTTTGTCCGAAGATTCAATAATATAATTTTTTAAACTGTATTCCACCCACGTTGAGGAAATTGTTCCCAGGAGCCAATTGAGTGTGGCGAGAGAATATTTGAAACAAAATAAAACAATATCTATTATAGATATAATACAGAGTTCAGAAAAAATGCCAATAGCTTTATCATAAATAATACAATTAATGTATATTGTTTTGATACAGCTAGTGACTACCGCATCCAACGAAAGATTTTTCTCCACTTTAAAGAGAGTGAAGTCGTATCTTCGTATAACAATAAGAGATGACCGTTTAAGTCACTTCATGCTGATGGCTATGAAAATCTGACTTTTTCTTTTGGGATGGACTCACACATCTTTGCCGTGGTCGATATGGGGTAATCATCTCACGTCATCGTCGTGATGTTAGGATTTCAAAAAGTTTTTTGACACCATGGTGGGCCCTAAAAAAGTGTGTTTTTATATTCGCATTCTTTTTTAGAATTTTTTTCCATAGAAACCGGTTGCCACATCGATTACCGAAGACCGATTACCTAAGCAAATACAAATTACTGAAGCGATTACCAAGCGATTTCGTAGCTGAATACCAATTACTAAGCGATTACATAGCAATTTGCGTCTTTTATTTAATATCAAATAATTTTTGAGTTGCTGGATCTTTCACAATCATTCACAGGATCTTTCACAGGATCTTGGAGCTGCTGAGCTTTAACTCAGTCTGTGTATAAAACCATGTCAGAAAGGGTAGATGTGCTGCCAGTATTAAGGTGTCACTGATTTCAAAGCAGATTGTAATGTTAATGCTAAGTAATTAATTGATAGTTGCTTCAGTAATCAGTCTTCGGTTATGTAATCGCTTAGTAACCGGTTTCCAGCTAAGAAATCGCTTGGTAATCGCTTGGGTAATCAGTCTTCGGTTATGTAATCGCTTAGTAATCGGTACTCAGCTAATGCAAATACATAAAAATACACCTTTTTAGAGTACACCATGGTCTCAAAAAACTTTTTGAAATTCTAACATCACGACGATGACGTGAGATGACTACCCCATTTCAACCACGGCAAAGATTTTCATCCATCCCAAATGAAAAAGACAGTTTTTTTTTCAGTATTATTAAAAAATTATTTCATTGATTTTTTAAAATCATTGATTATTATTTTAAATTTTAAATCACAATCAATGATTTGAAAAAATGAGTACAATCACTTTTTCAAATCATTGATTGGAAATTAAATAATTTTAAATCACAAATGAATGCATTCCTTTACAGCTCTGCAATGGAGTTTGTTTTTATAGCTCAGATTTCTTTTTATATTAGGGGTATTCACACAGACTTGGGTAGTTGGGTATGAGTAGATTGAGTACTTTTGATTATTGTGAGCACCCTAAATTGTTATTGAACACTTTGTAGAATAGTTTTGAGCAGTGCTGCGTGTTTGTTTGATCTCCCCGAATTATGTAGCTGATGAGAAATGAGTGACAGCTGAAAGAGGTTGCTACCAATTTTTTTTGTCATTTTATGTGCGAAAAATTTAGGCCAATAATTGGGCGTAAAAAAAGTTTTTTATACACGAGTAATTTTTAACGTGAATTTCGCAGCATTTTATAATTTATTAGTAATTCCAGGCTTATATTTATTTTATAATTTATTAGTTATTAGAAACACTAACTGGAACCGCTTCAGAAGCATCATTGAGACCAAGTTACCAGCTCCCAAACAGATTAATACGGAAGAGGGTGTTGCAAGGTCCCTGAAGATTCTCTCGGCCCATCTTCTCAAAGCCTATCATGCCTCATGCAAGCCCACGCGAACAAAGCGTAAGATCAGACCACCATGCTGGAGTCCGGATCTCACAGAGCAAAGACGCGACCTAAAAGATTTCTTTAAACTAGCTAAAATAGTTGACCAAGAGGAAATTTGGGGGGAATACAAATGTAGACTCAAACTTTTTAAAACAAACGTACGCAGAGCAAAAAGACACTCTTGGAAGAACTTCTGCTCAAGCATAGAAAAAACTACGGACACAGCAAGGCTCCGGAAGCTACTTTCAAAGCGGCCCTCCATTCAGAGTCAGCTACGCAAAGGCAATGGCCAGTGGACGGAGAGCAGTCAGGAATCTCCCCAGGTGCTTTTAAAGGCGGATTTTCCTGGCTGTACTGAAGCTCCAAACACTGCTATAATACGAGGACACAGGACAACCCCGCTACAGGTTCCATAAGACTTAATAACGTCGGACGGTGTCGTATGGGCTATAAACTCGTTCTCGGGATACAAATCTCCGGGACCAGACGGTATAATTCCTGCTATGTTGCAAACGGCCAAATTGCGAGTCGTCCCATGGCTAAAGAATATATTTAACGGATACATCAGGCTAAACTATGTACCTGTGGCTTGGAGGACAGCGAGAGTTGTATTTTTACCGAAGGCAGGTAAGAGCAGCCATCTCTATCCGAGAGACTACAGGCCAATAAGTCTGCCCTCCTTTGCACTCAAAACGCTGGAGAAACTGATTGACTTGCACCTAAGAAACAATTCAATCCAGTTATCAACCAACCAGCATGCATACACGAAAGGGAAATCGGTAGAAACGGCACTACATTCCCTAGTAGTAACCCTAGAAAAAGCCCTCCACCACAAGGAATACGCACTTGGGGCGTTTCTAGACATATCAGGTGCATTCAACAATGTATCAACCACCGCAATCCTTAGTGGATTACGTGTAATCAGGGACATAAGAGTTATAACCAATATTTGAAAAAATCCTGAAATAATAATTAATGAAGAATTTTTAAAACCTGCTCTCTGAATAATAGTTACAAATAACCAATGTTTTTTTGGTCTTTGATAACCATTATATTTTTTGTTTTTTTTGTTTTGGGCTTCCATAACCATAACAAAAGATTTTTATTTTTTTTGGTCTTCCGTAACCATTACAAAAGATTTTTATTTTTTTTGGTCTTCTATAACCATTACAAAAGATTTTTATTTTTTTTGGTCTTCTATAACCATTACAAAAGATTTTTTTTTTTTGGTCTTCCATGTACATTATGAAAGATTTTTCTACATCAAATTTAGTAAAAATTAGAAGAAACTATTAATTAAACTATTGGTAAAATAAGGATAACAAAAGTAGTTTAGTTAAAATACGGATTTCTGTAAAAATAGCAATAAAATTAGTCCAATTGAATTAGAACACGTTTTACAGACTTTTGTACTAAGCTTCTTTTTCGAGTGTGCATAAAACGGTATATTTTTCTGTTTTGCTTTTAATCATGTTCCTTTTGTTTCTTCATTGTTACTATTGACAGCTTTGTTAATATTCATTCGGTTATTGTTTATTACATTGATAACATTTGTTTATCGTTATTAATAAAATCTTTTAAATAATTGCAACTACTTTGTTATTTAATTAACAGTACATATTAAAGCAATACATAGTGAAAGGGTGAAAAAGTGAAAGAGTGAATGGAAAAGAAGTGAAAAATGGGAAGAAAGCGAAATATTTTTATTCGAGAGTTTTTTATTTTTGAGGCAATGAAAAACGAATCCACGTGTAAAACTTGTAAATGCAAAATTGTTGGAAGTCATGTGACTAACCTTAAAAGACATATGTTAGCTTACCATATCGAGCTTTATAATGAGGAACGGGAGGATTTTGATAATCATTTGGTTAAAAATGAAGGCGGCAAAAAGTTTTGTGTTTGCTACTCAGAAAAGGAAATCAGAAATGCGTGCTTGAAAATAGTAACGGAAAACTCTCAACCGTTGTCATTCTTCGACTCTGAAGCATTTAAAATTCTTACAGATCAAATTTTTAAAGGTCTTAATATGAGTCCAATAAGATCTCATAACATAATAACCATTATCAGTGACGAATATGAGCGAATTAAAGACATGATTTCAAGAAAAATTAAGGGAAAGGTATTTTTCTTAAAGATGGATAGTGCTACAAGGAATGAACGATCCGTTCTGGGAATTAATATTCAGCTAATTGTTGACGGCAAGATTGAAATTTATACGCTTTCTATAAGTGAAATGCGGACCTCGCAAACTGCTCAAAATTTAAAGGAACATTTGCAAGAAGTTTTAAATGAATTTGGCATAAGCAAGACGCAAATCTTTTCAGTTACGACAGACAATGGTCGGAACATGTTGAAATCGGTTGACTTACTTGGCGTTTATAGTGATGATGATAATGCTGATGATGACAGTGACGACGGCGATGAGGATGAAGATAATGGCGATAATGATATTACTCAATATTCTGCAAATTCTGTTGCAGAAAATCAAGATTCCTTTTGGGAAAATCTTTTTGAAGAACATCATCAAATCCACTCAGTGAGATGTGCTGCTCATACACTCCAATTGGCGATACATGATTTTCTACGCAACGATGAGAGGATGACAATTATTCACAGTGTACGGCAGATAGTAAAAACTTTGAGAACGCAGCAGTGGAAGTAAGTTAAAAATATTTATGCATGTTCCTAATACTACATGCACACAAAAAAAAAAAAACCTAGTTCGCAATTAAATTAAATACTGAAATTATTAGGGATGTTTTCGGTTCCAAAACTCAAAATAGCCAAACCTACCTAGTTTTTGCTCGGTGTGAATATACCTAGTATAATATGCACATTTCGCATATTTTATTTTAGGAGATCGTTGAAGGTACTAAAATTGCGCAAGCCGACCCTTGATGTACCCACGCGTTGGAATTCCACCTTTGTTATGCTGACGAGGTTTCAAGATTTTAAAGAATTGTGTTTGAAGCATTTCAAGAACACAATTTCGGAGGCGGAATGGAAAAAAATTGACATTCTTGTTTCAAGCTTAAAGCCATTGTATGAAACAACACTTAAACTTCAACACCAACAACTTCTCATGGGAGATTTTTATAGACTATGGTTTACCTTAAAAGTGGAACTGCAAAACAGGAATACGGACGAATCTCTGGCTATTTATGATTGCATTTGTAAAAGGGAACCTTTACTTATAAATACAGATTTAATGAATTCAGCACTGTTTCTCGATCCACGCTTTCGGCGAATTCTAAATTTGGAGCAAAAGGAGGCTGCTAAAACTCATCTGAAAAAACTAGCCGCAAGGATTATTTCTGTAAAACAGGTTGGTAAATGTTGAAATATTGACGATTTAACCTACAATTGAGCTTGTTGTTTTAAGGGAGAGGCAGAAGAATTAGGACCAACGCCTAACCTGTCCAGTACGCAATTCGTAAATGAAACATCAAATATGAGCACCTGTTCCGTGAGAGAAAATTTAAGAGCACTAGAAGTCGACTCAGATTCCGAAGAAGAGCCTTCAAACCATCACACGCAATTTCTGAAAGCTGCATTCGGTGAAATCGATATTTATAAGGAAGCCAGAGTTGACATTGATACAAACTTGATAGAGTATTGGCAAGCAAAAAAATATTCATACCCCTTTTTAAGGAAGCTAGCATTAATAGTTCATGCCGTTCCAGCAACACAAGTCAGCGTTGAAAGGGCATTTTCTGCTCTGAAAATTATACTAACTGACTTACGCTGCAATTTATCTGAGCGAACATTGCGTTCATTAATGTTTGTAAAATTAAATTCTTAAAAAATACATATGTATATATATCTCAAAATGTTCCACTTTTTTAATTTCAAAGCTATAGTTTCATACAGTTTGTTAGGATTCAATTGGTTAATTTGGTTACTTATAATGACTATGTAAGAAGAAAAAAAATATGAGAAAGATTTGCGGATCCTAACCAAAATCAATAAAAAAAAGTTCGTCCTTGTGCAAATATAGATAAGTTAGTGTGCACAATTTTATAAAAATATCTAAAGATTTGCGAACTGAAACGTGGTTATAGAAGACAGAAAAAATAATAATCTTTCATATTGGTTATCAAAGACCAAAAAAAAAAATCGTTTATAATGGTTACAGGAGACCAATAAGAATAAAAATCTTTCATAATGGTTACCAAAGACCAAAAAAAAAAAAAAATATCTTTTGTAATGGTTACGGAAGACCAAAAAAACCAATTATCTTTCATAATCGTTATCAAAGACCAAAAAAAATAAAAATCTTTCATAATGATTATGACAGCACTACAATTTTCTGGGTAATTTATAATTATTATTACAGGCCCAATTTTTTTTCAGCTATTTTTTCCATAACCTTTTGCATATTTAAAAAATAATAAGAGTTAAATCGGGTCCCTGCGTGTAATAGAGGCACCACCAGCAATAAACCTATGTTTAGACAAGTTGCTAAGCTGCAGACAGGTGCGGGCTGAGTGGGGCACTAAATCCATGGTAAGGGAAGCTCGCAGTGGGACACCCCAGGGAGGGGTCCTCTCGCCACTACTATGGAATCTTGTATTTAATGAACTACTCGAAAAGTTCGCAGGTAGAGCCCAGAGGATAACTGCCTAAGTCGACGACATAAGCATAATTATAGTAGGGAAATGTCTATCAACAGTAAGCACCATAATGGAGAGCACACTCAAAGATGTACTTAGATGGGCAAATTCAGTGGGTCTTAGTATTAATGCAGAGAAAACGGATCTGGTTCAGTTCACGAAAAGGTACAAGATACCACAGTGGATACCGCCGTAATTGAACGATATACGTCTCATACCGAAAACTCACACAAAATATCTAGGAGTCGTCCTGGACAGCAAGCTGTCATGGAAAACCAACGTGGAAGAAAGGGTGAAGAAATCCACCATTGCGCTATACACATCCAAGAAGATGCTAGGCAGTACCTGGGGCCTCTCACCCTTTCTGATGCACTGGATCTATGTAACGGTAGTGCGTCCTATTCTACTCTATGGGACTATTGTGTGGTGGCCGGCTGTGAACAAATCAACATTCCTCAGGCACTTGGAGAAAACTCAGTGGCAGGCAGCGCTATGCATCACGGGGGCACTGAAGTCAACTCCAACTAAAGCGCTCGAAACCATTCTAAGTATGGACCCCCTGGACATACACGCAAAACTAATAGTCGGAAAAACGGCACAACGCCTTACGGCGGCAGGCAACATGCACATTCAAAATTTTGGACATTGTACAATCGGAAAGGATCTACTTAGTAGCACGGACTACATGGTGCCTCGCACGATAGTCAATTCCAAAGCACGAACTCTTCTGGGACCAAATGACTTTTGCAAATTTTTCTTTAAATTACTTTAAAACTTGTCATTGAATTTTTATAATTAAACACGTTTAGTTTTATTTCACCTCTGCTGACAAAAAATAAAAGTAGGTTATTTGTTTTTGATTTATTTTCAAGTGAATTCTAGCAGAAGCTATTAAATATTGAAAAAATTCCGGAACAATTTTAAATATCTTCATGTCCGACGAGAATATTGATTTTTAATCCGATGACTCTGTGGTTGATCCTTTGTTTATTCTAAGGGGATATGAGAGTCGCTTGCAATCATCAGACGAAGAGCCCTGCAGTAGCAACAAAGCCAACCGCTATAAGCCATCAACAAATTCTTCTGCCATGGAAAGTACCTCAGATGATACTGAAGTTATGTTGAACGGTACTTCTCAGTCGATACTCTTTAAGAGGTTCTTCATAATTATAAAAAGGTTTCATATGTTTTCAGTAGCTTTTTAAATTTTAAAATTATTTATAATCATTGTTGTAATACATAGTTGTACATATCAGAGTTTCGCAAAAAAAGGGATGGCTTTTTGGCCCAATGCTGCCTCTCAGTTGAAGGGCTCATTGCAAATTGCTTCAAACTTTATTAGACATCTGCGATTAAAGCATAAAAATGACTTCAAAAATTATAGAGAGATTAAGCTGAAAACTCTAAGCCGAATCATGTTGATGAATAGTACTTTAAGAAATTGACCGTGAGAGTAATAGCGAACAATATGCTCCCAATATCATTTGTTGAGGATAAGTCATTTCAGGACTTCGCCACTTTTGCAAATCCTTCATTAAAACTGATGATTCGACCCACGACTGTTAAAATTATCAATAAGTTATATTCTTCAATGGTTGATCATACAAAAAACACAATTAAGAACACCAATTTTTTATGTACAACTGCCGACTTGTGGTCAACCAAACACCATAGCTTCTTTGGCTACACGTGCCATTGGTTGGACGAGTCCTTCAAGAGACAAACCATGGTATTGTCATGTCAGCGATTTAAAGGATCACACACTTATGGCCGTATTCGTGATGTCATTCAGGAAATCCACAAAACGTTTGAATTAAATGCGAAAAATGTCAGAGCTACTGTTATTGATAATGGCACGAGTATATGAAAAGAAAACATAAAAATTGTCAAAATGTTCATAAACTTTGTATGAAAATGACAGATTTTAATTTGAAGAAGAAGATTGAGATATTTAGGAGGCAGTGCAAAGAAGGAGCAGCATACTATAGTTATATCATGTGCTATAATATTCCAAATATATTTTAAAAGGTAATGGCAAAATGCTCAAATTTATGGAGCAAAGTCAATCGACCAAAATCATCCGAAATTAATATTGCTTTGTTGGGTGCACTACTCAAATACCCTGTCGTAGCAATATGGAACTCCATGCATGACTCAGTAGTGAATCTTATTGGCCACAAGGAGAAATTGAACGATCTGTGTACAAGACTCGAGGTTCCGAAGTTTTTGGAAAACGACTATAAGTATTTAGAGGAATACCTTCAAGTACTTAGGCCTATTGCTGAAGCGGTTGACTTTCTTCAAACAAACAATGGAATGGTATACGGATTTCTCCTGCCCACACTTGCTACTATAAGAACAAAATACCACAAATTGCCAAATAATCCAAACATTAAACTATTTGCGAGCACGGTTAATTTATTACAGAAAGCACTATAATCAGATTTGAAAATTACTTCTGCTTAAAAGATAATGTTCAAACAGCGGCGTCAATTGGGTAGGGCTGGGGGGGACATTGCCCCCACCCAAGGATCTGATACTATTATTCAATAAATAGATTCAATAAAACCATCTAATAGTGGTAATTATACACTGAAAAATTTCAATGCACTGTTCTTTTGTAAACTCGTCTAATTTTTACAAGATTTATTCAACTAATATACCAGTTTTTAATGTATATTAGTTAAAATATATCTGATTATATAATTATTACGTTGCATATTATTTTGGCCCGACTAAAGTACAGTTCGCCGCAATATTCAAACAGTTATCGTTCTTTGTGTCATGGACTAGAGCGCCACCGATACGAAAGGCGATGGTATTTGAAAGAAATGTACCAACTCGATGGCCGTACTGGTTTAAATCAATTCAAAAAATTATTTTACGCTTTGAATCAGTTTTGGCAGTACATCTTGTAGCGATAAATCGACAAAACGAATGATAAGGCGCATTTAGAAGCTGAAAATTAAAAAAATCGTATAGAAAAACCATCCTTTATTTTTTGTTTACACATGCTGCACGATCTGCTGTCGGTTACAAATTCACTCTCTGAACAGTTACAAAGCAAAGACATAATCATTTCTAGCACAAACGCTTTAATTAAAACAACTTTCTTGATGCTTAAACAATGCAGAGATGATACTAAATTTAAAATTAACTTTTAACAAATCAAGGAATTTTGCAGAACTTTGCGGTATGCGCTTGGATGAAACAATACTAAAAGACAAAAGATCTAGAAGAGTAGCCAAGGTAGCTCATAAGCTTAAGGAATCATTGGTAATGTCAACACTTGGCCAATATATTACCACTGAAATTTGATGAAAATATGCGTAAGATCTACTTGAAAGTCGTTGACAAATTTTTATCAGAGTATGAAAAGCGATTTCAAGACAACACAGAGCTAATGAATATATTAGAAATATTTGATCCGGATTTGGAAACATTTTTGTCCGAAGATTCAATAATATAATTTTTTAAACTGTATTCCACCCACGTTGAGGAAATTGTTCCCAGGAGCCAATTGAGTGTGGCGAGAGAATATTTGAAACAAAATAAAACAATATCTATTATAGATATAATACAGAGTTCAGAAAAAATGCCAATAGCTTTATCATAAATAATACAATTAATGTATATTGTTTTGATACAGCTAGTGACTACCGCATCCAACGAAAGATTTTTCTCCACTTTAAAGAGAGTGAAGTCGTATCTTCGTATAACAATAAGAGATGACCGTTTAAGTCACTTCATGCTGATGGCTATGAAAATCTGACTTTTTCTTTTGGGATGGACTCACACATCTTTGCCGTGGTCGATATGGGGTAATCATCTCACGTCATCGTCGTGATGTTAGGATTTCAAAAAGTTTTTTGACACCATGGTGGGCCCTAAAAAAGTGTGTTTTTATATTCGCATTCTTTTTTAGAATTTTTTTCCATAGAAACCGGTTGCCACATCGATTACCGAAGACCGATTACCTAAGCAAATACAAATTACTGAAGCGATTACCAAGCGATTTCGTAGCTGAATACCAATTACTAAGCGATTACATAGCAATTTGCGTCTTTTATTTAATATCAAATAATTTTTGAGTTGCTGGATCTTTCACAATCATTCACAGGATCTTTCACAGGATCTTGGAGCTGCTGAGCTTTAACTCAGTCTGTGTATAAAACCATGTCAGAAAGGGTAGATGTGCTGCCAGTATTAAGGTGTCACTGATTTCAAAGCAGATTGTAATGTTAATGCTAAGTAATTAATTGATAGTTGCTTCAGTAATCAGTCTTCGGTTATGTAATCGCTTAGTAACCGGTTTCCAGCTAAGAAATCGCTTGGTAATCGCTTGGGTAATCAGTCTTCGGTTATGTAATCGCTTAGTAATCGGTACTCAGCTAATGCAAATACATAAAAATACACCTTTTTAGAGTACACCATGGTCTCAAAAAACTTTTTGAAATTCTAACATCACGACGATGACGTGAGATGACTACCCCATTTCAACCACGGCAAAGATTTTCATCCATCCCAAATGAAAAAGACAGTTTTTTTTTCAGTATTATTAAAAAATTATTTCATTGATTTTTTAAAATCATTGATTATTATTTTAAATTTTAAATCACAATCAATGATTTGAAAAAATGAGTACAATCACTTTTTCAAATCATTGATTGGAAATTAAATAATTTTAAATCACAAATGAATGCATTCCTTTACAGCTCTGCAATGGAGTTTGTTTTTATAGCTCAGATTTCTTTTTATATTAGGGGTATTCACACAGACTTGGGTAGTTGGGTATGAGTAGATTGAGTACTTTTGATTATTGTGAGCACCCTAAATTGTTATTGAACACTTTGTAGAATAGTTTTGAGCAGTGCTGCGTGTTTGTTTGATCTCCCCGAATTATGTAGCTGATGAGAAATGAGTGACAGCTGAAAGAGGTTGCTACCAATTTTTTTTGTCATTTTATGTGCGAAAAATTTAGGCCAATAATTGGGCGTAAAAAAAGTTTTTTATACACGAGTAATTTTTAACGTGAATTTCGCAGCATTTTATAATTTATTAGTAATTCCAGGCTTATATTTATTTTATAATTTATTAGTTATTAGAAACACTAACTGGAACCGCTTCAGAAGCATCATTGAGACCAAGTTACCAGCTCCCAAACAGATTAATACGGAAGAGGGTGTTGCAAGGTCCCTGAAGATTCTCTCGGCCCATCTTCTCAAAGCCTATCATGCCTCATGCAAGCCCACGCGAACAAAGCGTAAGATCAGACCACCATGCTGGAGTCCGGATCTCACAGAGCAAAGACGCGACCTAAAAGATTTCTTTAAACTAGCTAAAATAGTTGACCAAGAGGAAATTTGGGGGGAATACAAATGTAGACTCAAACTTTTTAAAACAAACGTACGCAGAGCAAAAAGACACTCTTGGAAGAACTTCTGCTCAAGCATAGAAAAAACTACGGACACAGCAAGGCTCCGGAAGCTACTTTCAAAGCGGCCCTCCATTCAGAGTCAGCTACGCAAAGGCAATGGCCAGTGGACGGAGAGCAGTCAGGAATCTCCCCAGGTGCTTTTAAAGGCGGATTTTCCTGGCTGTACTGAAGCTCCAAACACTGCTATAATACGAGGACACAGGACAACCCCGCTACAGGTTCCATAAGACTTAATAACGTCGGACGGTGTCGTATGGGCTATAAACTCGTTCTCGGGATACAAATCTCCGGGACCAGACGGTATAATTCCTGCTATGTTGCAAACGGCCAAATTGCGAGTCGTCCCATGGCTAAAGAATATATTTAACGGATACATCAGGCTAAACTATGTACCTGTGGCTTGGAGGACAGCGAGAGTTGTATTTTTACCGAAGGCAGGTAAGAGCAGCCATCTCTATCCGAGAGACTACAGGCCAATAAGTCTGCCCTCCTTTGCACTCAAAACGCTGGAGAAACTGATTGACTTGCACCTAAGAAACAATTCAATCCAGTTATCAACCAACCAGCATGCATACACGAAAGGGAAATCGGTAGAAACGGCACTACATTCCCTAGTAGTAACCCTAGAAAAAGCCCTCCACCACAAGGAATACGCACTTGGGGCGTTTCTAGACATATCAGGTGCATTCAACAATGTATCAACCACCGCAATCCTTAGTGGATTACGTGTAATCAGGGACATAAGAGTTATAACCAATATTTGAAAAAATCCTGAAATAATAATTAATGAAGAATTTTTAAAACCTGCTCTCTGAATAATAGTTACAAATAACCAATGTTTTTTTGGTCTTTGATAACCATTATATTTTTTGTTTTTTTTGTTTTGGGCTTCCATAACCATAACAAAAGATTTTTATTTTTTTTGGTCTTCCGTAACCATTACAAAAGATTTTTATTTTTTTTGGTCTTCTATAACCATTACAAAAGATTTTTATTTTTTTTGGTCTTCTATAACCATTACAAAAGATTTTTTTTTTTTGGTCTTCCATGTACATTATGAAAGATTTTTCTACATCAAATTTAGTAAAAATTAGAAGAAACTATTAATTAAACTATTGGTAAAATAAGGATAACAAAAGTAGTTTAGTTAAAATACGGATTTCTGTAAAAATAGCAATAAAATTAGTCCAATTGAATTAGAACACGTTTTACAGACTTTTGTACTAAGCTTCTTTTTCGAGTGTGCATAAAACGGTATATTTTTCTGTTTTGCTTTTAATCATGTTCCTTTTGTTTCTTCATTGTTACTATTGACAGCTTTGTTAATATTCATTCGGTTATTGTTTATTACATTGATAACATTTGTTTATCGTTATTAATAAAATCTTTTAAATAATTGCAACTACTTTGTTATTTAATTAACAGTACATATTAAAGCAATACATAGTGAAAGGGTGAAAAAGTGAAAGAGTGAATGGAAAAGAAGTGAAAAATGGGAAGAAAGCGAAATATTTTTATTCGAGAGTTTTTTATTTTTGAGGCAATGAAAAACGAATCCACGTGTAAAACTTGTAAATGCAAAATTGTTGGAAGTCATGTGACTAACCTTAAAAGACATATGTTAGCTTACCATATCGAGCTTTATAATGAGGAACGGGAGGATTTTGATAATCATTTGGTTAAAAATGAAGGCGGCAAAAAGTTTTGTGTTTGCTACTCAGAAAAGGAAATCAGAAATGCGTGCTTGAAAATAGTAACGGAAAACTCTCAACCGTTGTCATTCTTCGACTCTGAAGCATTTAAAATTCTTACAGATCAAATTTTTAAAGGTCTTAATATGAGTCCAATAAGATCTCATAACATAATAACCATTATCAGTGACGAATATGAGCGAATTAAAGACATGATTTCAAGAAAAATTAAGGGAAAGGTATTTTTCTTAAAGATGGATAGTGCTACAAGGAATGAACGATCCGTTCTGGGAATTAATATTCAGCTAATTGTTGACGGCAAGATTGAAATTTATACGCTTTCTATAAGTGAAATGCGGACCTCGCAAACTGCTCAAAATTTAAAGGAACATTTGCAAGAAGTTTTAAATGAATTTGGCATAAGCAAGACGCAAATCTTTTCAGTTACGACAGACAATGGTCGGAACATGTTGAAATCGGTTGACTTACTTGGCGTTTATAGTGATGATGATAATGCTGATGATGACAGTGACGACGGCGATGAGGATGAAGATAATGGCGATAATGATATTACTCAATATTCTGCAAATTCTGTTGCAGAAAATCAAGATTCCTTTTGGGAAAATCTTTTTGAAGAACATCATCAAATCCACTCAGTGAGATGTGCTGCTCATACACTCCAATTGGCGATACATGATTTTCTACGCAACGATGAGAGGATGACAATTATTCACAGTGTACGGCAGATAGTAAAAAACTTTGAGAACGCAGCAGTGGAAGTAAGTTAAAAATATTTATGCATGTTCCTAATACTACATGCACACAAAAAAAAAAAAACCTAGTTCGCAATTAAATTAAATACTGAAATTATTAGGGATGTTTTCGGTTCCAAAACTCAAAATAGCCAAACCTACCTAGTTTTTGCTCGGTGTGAATATACCTAGTATAATATGCACATTTCGCATATTTTATTTTAGGAGATCGTTGAAGGTACTAAAATTGCGCAAGCCGACCCTTGATGTACCCACGCGTTGGAATTCCACCTTTGTTATGCTGACGAGGTTTCAAGATTTTAAGAATTGTGTTTGAAGCATTTCAAGAACACAATTTCGGAGGCGGAATGGAAAAAAATTGACATTCTTGTTTCAAGCTTAAAGCCATTGTATGAAACAACACTTAAACTTCAACACCAACAACTTCTCATGGGAGATTTTTATAGACTATGGTTTACCTTAAAAGTGGAACTGCAAAACAGGAATACGGACGAATCTCTGGCTATTTATGATTGCATTTGTAAAAGGGAACCTTTACTTATAAATACAGATTTAATGAATTCAGCACTGTTTCTCGATCCACGCTTTCGGCGAATTCTAAATTTGGAGCAAAAGGAGGCTGCTAAAACTCATCTGAAAAAACTAGCCGCAAGGATTATTTCTGTAAAACAGGTTGGTAAATGTTGAAATATTGACGATTTAACCTACAATTGAGCTTGTTGTTTTAAGGGAGAGGCAGAAGAATTAGGACCAACGCCTAACCTGTCCAGTACGCAATTCGTAAATGAAACATCAAATATGAGCACCTGTTCCGTGAGAGAAAATTTAAGAGCACTAGAAGTCGACTCAGATTCCGAAGAAGAGCCTTCAAACCATCACACGCAATTTCTGAAAGCTGCATTCGGTGAAATCGATATTTATAAGGAAGCCAGAGTTGACATTGATACAAACTTGATAGAGTATTGGCAAGCAAAAAAATATTCATACCCCTTTTTAAGGAAGCTAGCATTAATAGTTCATGCCGTTCCAGCAACACAAGTCAGCGTTGAAAGGGCATTTTCTGCTCTGAAAATTATACTAACTGACTTACGCTGCAATTTATCTGAGCGAACATTGCGTTCATTAATGTTTGTAAAATTAAATTCTTAAAAAATACATATGTATATATATCTCAAAATGTTCAACTTTTTTAATTTCAAAGCTATAGTTTCATACAGTTTGTTAGGATTCAATTGGTTAATTTGGTTACTTATAATGACTATGTAAGAAGAAAAAAAATATGAGAAAGATTTGCGGATCCTAACCAAAATCAATAAAAAAAAGTTCGTCCTTGTGCAAATATAGATAAGTTAGTGTGCACAATTTTATAAAAATATCTAAAGATTTGCGAACTGAAACGTGGTTATAGAAGACAGAAAAAATAATAATCTTTCATATTGGTTATCAAAGACCAAAAAAAAAAATCGTTTATAATGGTTACAGGAGACCAATAAGAATAAAAATCTTTCATAATGGTTACCAAAGACCAAAAAAAAAAAAAAATATCTTTTGTAATGGTTACGGAAGACCAAAAAAACCAATTATCTTTCATAATCGTTATCAAAGACCAAAAAAAATAAAAATCTTTCATAATGATTATGACAGCACTACAATTTTCTGGGTAATTTATAATTATTATTACAGGCCCAATTTTTTTTCAGCTATTTTTTCCATAACCTTTTGCATATTTAAAAAATAATAAGAGTTAAATCGGGTCCCTGCGTGTAATAGAGGCACCACCAGCAATAAACCTATGTTTAGACAAGTTGCTAAGCTGCAGACAGGTGCGGGCTGAGTGGGGCACTAAATCCATGGTAAGGGAAGCTCGCAGTGGGACACCCCAGGGAGGGGTCCTCTCGCCACTACTATGGAATCTTGTATTTAATGAACTACTCGAAAAGTTCGCAGGTAGAGCCCAGAGGATAACTGCCTAAGTCGACGACATAAGCATAATTATAGTAGGGAAATGTCTATCAACAGTAAGCACCATAATGGAGAGCACACTCAAAGATGTACTTAGATGGGCAAATTCAGTGGGTCTTAGTATTAATGCAGAGAAAACGGATCTGGTTCAGTTCACGAAAAGGTACAAGATACCACAGTGGATACCGCCGCAATTGAACGATATACGTCTCATACCGAAAACTCACACAAAATATCTAGGAGTCGTCCTGGACAGCAAGCTGTCATGGAAAACCAACGTGGAAGAAAGGGTGAAGAAATCCACCATTGCGCTATACACATCCAAGAAGATGCTAGGCAGTACCTGGGGCCTCTCACCCTTTCTGATGCACTGGATCTATGTAACGGTAGTGCGTCCTATTCTACTCTATGGGACTATTGTGTGGTGGCCGGCTGTGAACAAATCAACATTCCTCAGGCACTTGGAGAAAACTCAGTGGCAGGCAGCGCTATGCATCACGGGGGCACTGAAGTCAACTCCAACTAAAGCGCTCGAAACCATTCTAAGTATGGACCCCCTGGACATACACGCAAAACTAATAGTCGGAAAAACGGCACAACGCCTTACGGCGGCAGGCAACATGCACATTCAAAATTTTGGACATTGTACAATCGGAAAGGATCTACTTAGTAGCACGGACTACATGGTGCCTCGCACGATAGTCAATTCCAAAGCACGAACTCTTCTGGGACCAAATGACTTTTGCAAAGGTATAGAACAAGCACAGCAGGCGGTCAACATATTTACAGACGGCTCCAAAATGCCTATGGGGGTAGGTGCGGCGGTGTATTGCGCAGAGCCTAATATACTAAGGCAGCCATATAAACTGCCGAACCACTGCAGTATCTTCCAGACGGAAATATTTGCCATAAGGAAGGCTGCTGAGATAGCCCTCAGCATGGACACACAACACTCTTACATCAACATTTTCGTTGACAGTCAAGGGGCGATCAAATCCATGCGTTTTGCTAGCATCAAGTCCAAAAGTGTCATGGCTGGCAGGGATGCACTAGATGCACTATGCGCTTCGAAGAGAGTGCGCATCTACTGGGTCCCTAGCCACCAGGGCATTGAGGGAAACGAGATGGCAGATGGTTTAGCAAAGGAAGGCGCCGCGCTAGAATCAGAAAGCGCAGAACATGTACTTACTCTGCTACAAGAGTTGCTCAGGAACCTCGAAACAAGAGCCACACTAGCAGTGAATCGTAGATGGAAAGATACGACATCGTGCAAGATCTCGAAAATCATGTGCAATGCACAATGCGAAAAACGAACTCTGTTCATCTTGGCACGCCCTCGCAAAGATTGCAGGACACTAGTGGGCATGCTCACTGGTTACTGCATGACGGCAGCCCACGCGAGGAAGCTTGGCATCACCACGGATGACAACTGCAGGAAATGCAAGGAACCGGGCACAGTGGAGACCCTGGAGCACCTACTATGCACATGCCCTGCACTACTCAGATCGAGACTAAAATACCTAGGCTCATTGACATTCCCGTCGCTTAAAGATGTAGCCAGGGTGTCTCTGGAATCCCTCCTAAGGTTTGCGAACTCAACGCAAATCTTTGAAGATTTTTAAATAAACACAAAGGTTCCTTTTGTTCGCTACCGGTACCACTAAAGACCTGAATTGGTCTATGTGAGCCTTCACGAAGGCATCCGGTTTAACCTAACCTAACCTAGTTATTCCGGGCAGATATTGTCCCGTCACAGACCGCCTTACTGCCATAAAGGAATTTCCATGCCCATCGGAAAAATTGATTTTATATATCTGAACTGGCATAACTGTAGTGTGACCACGCCCATTTCTAGTTCAGTTTCCGAATATAGCCAGCCATATGAACTAAATTACCAAATTGTAGTCTAATACAACCAAAGCTGTCCGAAATGTAGCATTTTTATTGATTTGAGGGCGGTAAAAGAGGGAGTGCCCAAATTTACCCCAAGCCATCTCCAAAAAAATCGACTGCAAAAATTGCAGCTCAATTTAATTTGTACATGGCGCACTTTGCTTCATTCCACGCTTATCCTCTGAAAATTGGGCGTAGACATGGTTGGACCACGCCCATTTTTAGTAAAGTTGCAGCCAGTAAGCATATAAACTAATATACAAAATGTTAGTCCAATACAACCGAATTCGTCTGAAGTATAGCGTTTTTATTGATTTGTGGGCGGTAATAGGAGATTTGGCAATTTTTTTTGTTATTCGAGATATAGGCCTTGACAACAAATGTTGTAAATTTGATGCCTTTAGATCAATTATTGCCTATTTTTGCAAAAGGTGGTAACCCATGAAAAAGTACTCAATTTGGCAAGAAATCAATCTATCCAATCAAGTCAAGGAGTCAGCTCCAGTAGATTGGTAGATGGGTACTTGGGTACTTGGGTACTTGGGCACTTTACAAAAACAAAATCTACGGCATTTGCCAATCTTCCCAACTACCCAAGTCAGTGTGAATACCTCTATTGAATATTTGGTTAACAATTACTAATGTAGCTATAAAGCTGTTTAACTAGCCCAAGGCTGCAGTAAATGAAATAATATTGACAAGCAGTTTTACGTTCCTTGCAGCTGTTTGAGCCACCTTTAGCACAGCAACACAATTTTTATTCAATGAAAGCGATCCATAAATAGACGATTTTAAGCTCTTCAAATAGAGAACACATTTTTCATTGTATTGCTATACAACAGTTATACAACAGTTATACAGCAACCCATTCACAATAAATAAATAAAGGCATAATTAAAAAGTATTACAAACAAAAACATATGGCAACGCCTTACATAATAACTGCCAACAGCTAAAGTAGCTACCGGAACAATAAGGTTTTGCCGAAATTGGCACACTTTGCAGCAGTCGTGTTAGTAGGACGATTACTTTGTTCATGTGTGTGTGTGTTTGTTTGTATGTTTGCATATGTTTGTGTTTTCCTTCTTGTGGCTTAAGCGTATAAAAGGATTATTACAAGCTAGTTAAATATTTTTTATTTTTTATTTTTGGTAACTCTAATCCTTTGCCTGCATTATTGCGTCAATATTTTAGCAAACAATGTTGCAATATTACTCTTTATAAAGATGTTGTTAGCATGAATTCAACATTAAGAAATGAATGAATGAATGGCTGCATCAATGAGGCAATGTGTGTAGATACTTAAGGTTTTTTCTTTTATAAGAGAGAAAATTATTTGGAGGCTTAAAAAAATATTGTTGCGATTTTTATTTGCTATTTATTGAATTTTGCTAAAGCCAGCACAGCTGTCAATAATCTCCATTTCTTTAGCACATGCCAACTCTATTTTTGCTTCACTACTCAAAATTGCCAAAAACAGTTATCTCTTAATACTTATATCCAGCAAATTTCTATTTTTAAGTATATTCTTGTTGTACTGTAAAACTGGTGAAATCACAAAAAACGCAGCTTGTTTAAAAATACTGCGCTATAATCATAAATCATGGACCCACATTTTTATGAGACGAGCGTGAAAAACGACTCTCAAATAACGCTGCTGCTCATAATTAACAGCGTTTATCTAGCCTAAGTGTGTGTAAAATGCGCTGCAATAAAATTTGCAACGGTATTAATGCAACACCAACACAAAAAAAAACAACAATAAAAACCTTATGATGCTTAGCTCAAAAAAAGAAATTCGAAAACTAAAACAAATGCCGCTTAAATCCGGCTGCAAAATCAAAGAGTCGCTCTCAAAGTCGGGGTCTTTAAATCAATTGCCTTCGCAACATAATGATCACTAATGATGCAGTCCACGATGATGATGATATTCGAGCCGCAACGAAGCGATAACGTTAACGTAAAACCAAATCATGAACAACAAAATCAATGAAGTGCAGAAAGAGGTTGTAACTTGGTATGGGTTGCTGTCCAGAGGGGGATGATGAGGCGAAACCAGCAGAATGCAAAACAAATCGTCTACATTTAAGTCATCAATGAAAGGAAAAAACAGAGTATCTGAGCTCTGGACGCATGCATGGTCGCTGTTGGCGGTACTCGATGTCAGTAAATGTTGCGCTTGCGTTGTTGTTAATGATAAATTTTATTGTGAAAAGCATGAAAAAATCAAACAATTGTTGTAAGCAGACAAAAACAAAACAATACAAAACGGAACTAAAACAATTGCAATAGAAACAACAAGTATCTAGATACAAATTTACAAGCCAAACAAATGCAATAAACTCGAACAATTTCAAATGAAATGAAGTGTAATGAAAATAAGCGAACAATGAAAATAGATAGATTAACAATAACAATAAAAGCAACAAAAACAACAACAACAAGAAACAACAAATAATCACAAGGAATAATAAAGGCAGGGCAAAACAAGGTGTAACTGTGTCAAATTTAATGCTGAATGGAATTTGGCAAAATAAACAAAAACACATAAAATTGAGTAGAAAATTCAAAACAATTGAAAGCGTAAGTATTTATTACAATATTGAAAAAAAGACACAGTTTCAATAGTAGTAAGCATAGACGTAGAACTCCTTCTTATACAATAATACAGAAATATTCTGGTTTTTTTCATTTATATTTTTCAAAACCATTTTAAAGCATTTCATCTTTTGAATAAAAATTATTTAAAAACAAATTTGTTTTGTATAATAATTTTTCGTTTGAAGTTTTAAGGCTGTGTGCGATTCCTAAAAGTAATTCAAAGTTACCCACAGGGAAAAAAGAATCAGAAGAATCAATTCACTTTTCCAGTTATTGATTCTAGAATTGATTATTTTTAACATTGTGATGTCCTACAAAAAGTAGTACATTCTTTTCTGCCTTCCACTTGAATCACTGCTGAAATCGATTCTTTTATTCGCTTATAAAATGGATTTTTTTAAATGAAAAAAGTATGAATTTTTTGAATATGATAAAAGTATGAATCGCTAAGAAGCCCTTTTGGAATAGATATACATGAATGAATTCCATAATGCATAGGTTTGAATGGCATAATTAAAAATCTTTTATTCTTTTTAAATAATTAATAAAAAATTATATTAAAATAATTTAAATTAATAGAGATACTTATAAGGTAATTTGAAAAAATTAATAATATTTAGACAGACGAGCAAACAATTATAATATTACCACATTTATTGCAAAAATATTAATATTTATGATGTAGGTTGTTCCTTCTGTTTTGCTTTGAATGTATTCTTATAGTATTTACATTTCGACTTGCGTAAAGCTTCCTTCATATCTTTTTGGGACTGTTCCTAGTTGTTTCCTCCCTTGCAAATGCACTCTGCACTTAAAAAACACATTAAAAAATGATTAAAACAAGTAAAGAGCAATGGTTTTTCATAACTTACCAAAACAATACATTATTAAAATTTTCGAGGCTTCAGAAAGAGGCGAACAGAAAGTAACATTTTTAAGAAACGCGTGAAAGCAACAGAACAATCGTTTTTCAAAAATATCTGACATAAAAAAATACATCAGAGAGGCAGAAAAGCGCGAGCAGGAGAAGATTGAGATGCATGGTGACAGGAATGAGGCCCGAAAATTTTTCGAAAAAATAAGACGCCTTGCCGATGGTTTTAAAACCGGGGCCTCTTAATGCAAGGATGAAAACGGGAATCTAGTGACAGATGTCCAGAGTACACTGACGTTATGGAGGGAACACTTCTCTAAACTTCTAAATGGCGACGCTGACAACAATCCCGCCAATAGAGATGATATTCCGGAAACCCCAATTGCGGTTGACAGCGTCGAGGTTCCGCTGCCCGACTATGATGAAGTTCTGACAGCTATAGCTCGGCTTAAAAATAACAAAGCCGCGGGAGCTGATGGCTTACCTGCTGAGCTGTTTAAGAACGGAGGCGAAGCTCTACTTAAATGCATTCACGAGCTTCTATGCAGAATATGGTCGGAAGAATGCATTACGAACGATTGGAATCTCAGTGTGCTCTGCCCAATCCACAAGAAAGGCGATCCCACTATCTGTGCCAATTACCGTGGGATAAGCCTTCTTAATATCGCATATAAGGTCCTGTCGAGCGTTTTATGTGAAAGATTGAAGCCCATTGTAAACGAACTGATCGGACCTTATCAGTGTGGCTTCAGACCTGGAAAGTCCACCATCGACCAGATTTTCACGCTACGACAAATCTTGGAGAAGACTCAAGAAAAACAAGTCGACACCCACCATCTTTTTGTCGACTACAAAGCCGCCTTCGACAGCCCAATAAGGAAGCACCTGTACTCCACCATGTCTGAATTTGGTATTCCTGCAAAACTAATACGACTTTGCAGGATGGCACTGAGCAACACCAGCAGCGCAGTTAAAATCGGGAAGGACCTCTCCCCACCATTTATTACCAAACGAGGTTTCAGACAAGGTGATTCCTTATCGTGCGACTTTTTCAACCTAATGATGGAAAAGATCATCCGAGCTGCTGATCTGAGACGTAGTGGCACAATATTCTACAAGAGTGTTATGCTGCTTGCGTATGCTGATGACATAGATATCATTGGCCATAATACGCGCTCTATAAATCACTCATCATGCCCGTCCTACTTTACGCATCTCAAACCTGGACGCTGAGCAGTTCAGATGAAAAGACTTTAGGAGCATTCAAGAGAAAGATTCTTCGTAAGATCTACGGACCAATCTGCGTCAATGGCGAGTACCGAATACGGTGGAATGATGAACTGTATGAGCTGTACGCTGACATCGACATAGTCAAGCGCATTAAAATCGAGCGGTTTCGCTGGCTTGGTCATGTTCAGCGCATGAAAGACGATGCTCCAGTAAAGAGAAAACATTCGATTCGGTACCCAGCGGCGGTCAACGCAGAAGAGGACGACCACATTTTCGTTGGAAAGACCAAGTAGAGGACAACCTGACGAAGCTTGGAATTTCCAACTGGCGCCAGCAAGCGAAAGACAGAAATGGCTGGCGCAAATTCTTAGATGAGGCCAAGACCGACATACGGTTGTAGCGCCAACTAAGTAAGTAAGTAAGTAAAAAAATACATCAACAACAAATAGAAAACATAAATCATAACAGATTGATTCTTTTTTCGATTATAGCAGAATTTGTTTCAGAATCAATTCGTTTTTCACTTACGATAGAAGCAAGCAAGGAATCTAACAACATTTACTTTATCATAAATTGTTATATACTTCATAATCGATTCCTGCAGCAATAAAAACGAATCAATAAATTTTTTGTTTATTGATTCCAATTCATAGGTTTTGTTTATAATTTATATATTCTTTGGAATACATTCTAAAATGCATCACAAGAATCCATTCAATTCCTGATTTTTTTACAAATTAATTCTCATTTTCCCGGTGGAAAATGTTTAATAAATGGAAATAAATATTTCGGAAAATTCCGAATTATTTATTGTTCCTGTAGTAAGGAGCATATACTGTGATGTGCAAAGAAATAGGGACACCTGTATTTTTATATTTAAAGCTACATGAATTATATACAATGTGCCCCAGATAGAGCATTAATTCCCTCTGGTGGTGATTCTCCTTAATTAGGCGAGTAAGAAAATGCAAGGATGATGGTGACACACTTATGAGTCCATTATCGGCGTATGCAAACCAATGCAATTTTTGTATTTTTAGAATGCTTGGAACATTTTCCCAATTCTCAGCTATTTTTTGACCATTGCTTTTAATTTGCTCTGTTGAGAGATATCGCAATTTTACTCCATCAATGCAACGATGAGCGCATTCGAAAAGATCCAACGCATCTTGTGAAATGATATTGTTTGCTTTTACAACTTGCGAAACTTTTCTTTTAACTACTGCTCCTATTCCATCGATTGCGCCTTTACCATGCGAAGTGGCAAAAAATTCCACTCTTAGTACTCACAGCCAAATTCGCTTACAAAACTAGGAATACTTCTAAGAATAAAATTATTTTTGAACTGACAGCTACTTCCGTCCGAGAATACCAAAATTTTCTTAATTCCTTCGTGTTGGTTTCTTAGTTCCTGCACAATTTTTGTTATGAAACAATAAACGTCAAATTTGTTGTGGCTTAATTTGTCACTGATAATGACAAATGAGTTTATTTTTCCAAACAACCATGCCACGCACGTGAAAATGGTTACTTGCACGTAGCTGGAGTATGCGTCTTGAATTTCATTTTGATAGATCAGTCGATAGCTCTCGGCCAAGTCAATTTGCAAAATCAATTCGTCAGCCGTTATTCTCTTGCAATTCTCTTCCATCACAGTGCAACAAACGGATTGTTCTAAGTGATCAAATTTAGTTGGAAAGGATGGTATCGTTTTGCGCAGGCCTCCAACAAAAAAACAAAATTTGCATGATATTTACACACGCACATATTGTGCGGCATTTTATCAGTTAATTGAATGTAACTTGGTCGGCATTTAAAAAAAACTGACTTACTTATGCTTTCTGTTGTTTTGTTCTGTTTTTTTATAACTCGTAAGCTTCTGATACTGTCATAAGCATAAAGCGCTTGGCAACTATTTGTCCGCCAAATAAGATGGTATCTTTTTTCCCAGCTGCCTGCACGCTAACTCCTTCTTGATTTAAAAACTCTTGTACGTCTTTTACTTTTATTTCGAATTGCAAGGAGCCTTCATTTATTTTTTCGACAACATTTGTAGATTTTACAAATTTTGTATATAAAGCTTCTAGAACAAAGACCTTCTTGCTTAAGTCTTTTGGTAATCCGTTTTCTACCTTCCTCACTGCTTTTCCTAATGTTTGTTTACAGGAATATGGTTTCAATGTGAAGTTCTTTTCAGCTTCAAGTCTTTTCTTTTCTCGTAAAGCTCTTTGTCGAATACGGTAATTTTCTCTCTTTTTCTTAAATTTGCTTTCATGTTTTTTTCTGCAGCATTGCTATTTTCTTTCTATAATTTCGTAGTCTTTCGACTTCTTTTTGCGGTACCGCTCTAACTTTTCTTCATCTTCTTTCAACTTCCCTCTCCAATGCCTTATGCTTTCGTAATTCCTTTTAGAAAATTACTATACATCTACAAAAAAATGCATAAGCATAAAGTTTAAAATTAATAGTTTTTTTCATACTTAAAATTACGTACGCGACAAAGTTTTAGCGCTTGTAAATTTTTTCTGGATTTTTTTAAAAATTATTATATTTATAATAATAAGCACAATAATAATCTTGCTTAAAATACCGACTTTCGTTCACTTTTGCTTCCGCATAGACTAATGGCACTTATAAATGATGTTTTCGGTATATGTACGTGACATTTGAACATATTCAAAAACAAATATAAAAATTACCGTTATTTGAGCACCGTAGCTCTCCTTTTTTAATATTTTTTTTTTAAGATCAAAGAACCAAGGCATGCGCCTTATACAAACAAGATTTGGTCTTTGACCTGAAAGGAAAGTAATAGATTTATTTAGAGGAATTGATTGACACAACATGTGAATTATTGATTAGGCGAAACAACCCTGAAAGACAACTTGAATTGATTTTAACCGAGGCTAGCTTTATGCCTTAGCCGCGGCAAGCATTTCCAGCCTAAGTTTAATTTTAATTGAGATCTGGAGTCCAAATTGCTATAAACACATTCTGCATAAGTAATTATAGGTAGTATTAGTTGAAGAACAACTTATACTACCGTGTAGAATTAATATGAAAACCTAGATTTTTGATTTTGCTGACGAGACTTAGCTTTTGGTCTTTTAAAATAAGGTCCGGTATATCTTCAAAGAAGACATTATCTTTGCTGATGGGTAATACAAATGATTTCGAAGCACTAAGTTGAAGCCTATTGCTAACAGCCCATTGACTTATATGCTCTAGATCCTCATTAAGCCTGAATACCAGGTCTTCCATGAGACCAGTTCTACGGGAGAGAGTGATTAAAAAAAATTTTCAGTAACATTTAATTTTTCAGTCGCAGTTGACCATTTCAAAGAAATGCCCATCTGTTTTATAGAATCCATATAAGGAAATGACAAATAAGAAGCTAAGAGAATATAGAGAATTTAAAGCTAAGATAACTAGAAATTCAAAAGAAATTTTAGGACAAAACGGGGTCCCATGTTGATAAACCCAAAGTAAATGCTAGCTGTTCAACAACCGACGGTAATACGTCAAGAAAAGCTTTCTCTGAGGTGAAACTATTTGCATCTATTACTAATATTGTTATAGATCTATTACTAATATTGTTATAGATTTTATAAGGCGTTTGCATATCATTTTGATATCGATCTCATGTGAGTATCAGATAAATGTTAAGAAATTTGACGAATATTTCATGAAAACTGCCGATTTGCATTTAAAAAAAAAAATAATTCGAATGCAATGTCGGATACAGTACACAAAATCTTGGTGCATTCATGGCAAATAATGGAAACATGTGTAATACCAGTTGGATGCTTGAGTGAAAATGCTTCAGAATGTCGAAATAATTTTTTCCAATAACTCGGAATATTGTCATGTTCCTTTTTTTTCATGTTTGGTGATTCAGCCGAGGAAGCTTTTTGGAAAGAATTCTTAATCCTTTGCCGGAACTTTTTTCATTTTTGGACACATTGGGAGAAAAACATGAACTATTGGAAGATTCAGTATGGGTAAAAAAATGAGCATTTCTCACGGATTTACTGCCCCATAACAACTCACTTAATTTATAATAACAAGAAAAAATATGATTGAGTTATGTCAGTTCGAATAATGATTTTAAAGCCGAATAAAAACTTTTTTCTTCACAATCAAAGAGACAAAATTCTAAATATTCCATATTTTGAAAAACATATTAATCTGCTGGTGAATGTAATATTGACATTTTTTTGATCTGAGCTGGAACTTTTAATCAAGAATTTGAGAGCCGATTTTACAATCTGAATAACCTTTAACCGATTTTTTCATTTATTTAATTTTCTTTTGGTGAATTCGATAACGAAGATATTTCATCAAATCTAGCTCATACTTTTCAATTTAATTCATCGGATCTAGAGTCCGAAATTGGAACAATACAATCAGACATACACATAGTACAATTACTCAGGTATTATAAATCGAAAGGGTTCAACTGTCATTGTAGGGATAGAATGTCAAAATACCATGATGACAATCAAAACAATGATGCTTCTTGTATGTAAATAATTTAAACGGAAATTTTTTTGTTTCCTGAATTTATTTTTTATGAATTCTTCTTATGCTTTCTAATTTGAAACTTTTACAATTTATTGCCCAGAATTTATTACCTTCGTAATAATTAATAACAGAAAAGTCCGTTTTTACTCTTTCTTGTGCAAATGTATTCATCAAACGCTGAAGTAAACACAGAAAAAAATCCTCTTTAATTTTTTAATGAGCTTACACTACTTGTATTTGACACTTTATCCCTACAGCTCGGTAGCGCAGTCGCAGTATTTATAATGCCTGGTAATTCTATCATGGATATACAGTGGCGAGCAAAAGTGTGACAATTTTTGCCAGTTTCATACTTACGATGTCATCAAATTGTTGTTATTTAACAAACCGATTTGAAAAAAGTATTTGATTTTGAAATCTTTATTTATTTTACTTTAATACAAAAACAAACGAATCAATAAAAAAATATACACAATACTTCATTTTTTGCAAAACTCAAAAAGTGCATGCATCCATTTTTGCACTCATAAGAAAAATTATTTGTTAACTGTATTTTTAGTATTTGGTCCATCGACCTTTATTTTTAACTACACTAGTGATGCGGTTTAGCATACTTTCTACTAATTTTTGTATGATTTTTGGCAGGAACACTTATCCACTGTTCAGAAGCGTAACTATATTTTGTGCGCCCGCCCGCAGATTTCTAAAAGCGCCATGCTATTAACTTTCAGAGTAAAACTATCACATTATTGGGGTTACTAGAAGCGTAGGACAAAGCAAAATAAATTTTAACACAAAAAGAGAACAAGAAGGGGCTTTTTTAATTCAACAGTTATGATTTATTGCCAAAGTAATATTTTTAATATATATTATTTCATAAATACATTTATATTTTATATAAATAAAATTTGAGAAAAAAGTAATAACGTAAAATAAACTTTTTATAATATCAAATATAATAAAATTTATAATGAATTTTATAAGATTTTATCTTAAAGAAATTAAATATAAAACATCACATATTAATATTTTAAAAAAGTTAAAAAAGCTTTTAGTTTGAACAAATGAGATCAGTTATTTCTCTTATCGATGAAATGATAAGTTTAAACTGTAAGGTTTAAATATTTTGTATTTGACATTACCTGTTACCTAAAGAATTTGCTAACGCCACAAATTATGACCAACTGCGCAAAATGCTGCGGTTTTTGGCATTAGCAAGTTGTTTAACAACTTTGTCTAAATCGGGCTTACTCGCCAAATCGTGTTCTATGCTCAAAATAGCAAATCCGTTTAAACGGGATTAGGACATTGTACTGCGTAGATACGATTTTATCAATTTAAGCTTTGAAAATGAACGCTCTGCTGAAGCAGAGGTAACAGGTAACGTCAAATACAAAAGAAGTGCTGTACATACATTTGGTAAATTAGAAGCCAATATATTGTAATCTTTTAATAAAAATTGAGCAAGGTCACGGATGGTTTTGAGATTCCGGCCTTTGATCTCTTGCAAAACAGTACATTTTAAACTTATTATTTCGTCATAAGGCTAATGGACAAATCACTGTCATACTTATTACAAAATTTCTGAACTGATTTTTCAATTTCGTATTCGCTTGAGGCAATCAATTTCAAAGGGTTCAAAAACATAAAATAATTTTTAATCGTCCGCATGCTGTCGATTTTTTGCATATTTTTATTTGAGCAATATGTATATCCAAGGACACGTGGAATACAGTAATGCAAAATTTTTCACTGGGCTCCTTAAATCGAAAATCATCTAATAATTCGTCATAAAATTTTTTAACTTTTCGTTGCCGTTTTTGAGCGAAAGAAATATCTATCTGCCAGCTTTTAGCAATGACTTTAGCTTCTTACAAAAGAGAAGAAAAATCATTGCGTAAAGCCGAAAGATTATAACTTACACTTTCAAGCAAAGCACACGCTTCCTCCAAAGTGATAGCAGGACTTTGAAGAGTTTTTGAAGCAAAATTTACAAATTTCAATATTTTGCTTTGAAAAACAAGCAACAATATAAACTAGAAGAAGTTTAAATTTTTTCGAATATTCGCTGCTTCTTCTATTTAATTTTTTTTTATTCGAAACGACAATAATTTTAGATAAGCTGTTCATTACAGATGAAAAATTACATTTCAAAGCATTCACCGAATCATACTGAGACGACCACCTCGTAGGACACATCCTTTTTAGAGTTCTTTTAACAATACAATTTGAATTTGCCGTAATATCTTTATTCAAATTATCCCATCGTGGCAAACTTTCACTGAAGTACACATATATGTGGTTGACATGGGTATAAAATATGGAAAGCTCTGGGATCGTTTTTATTGAATCTTGTAAAACTAAATTCAAATTGTGAGAGCTGCGGTGCACGAATTCAGCGTTCGGAGACCTTTTTTAATACGAGATTGTAACCCCGTGTATTCTCCACTCATAACTGCGGCTCCGTCGTAACCCTGTCCTTGGCATTTATTCATCGGAATGTTGTGTTTACGCAAAAACTCAGAAACCACATTTTGTAAATCTGCAGCAGAATGTTTCTTTACTGCTACGAACCCCAAAAAAGATTCTCTTATACAAATATTTTTGTCAAAATTCGCAGAAACATACCGAATAACGAATGAGAGCTGGTCAGTTTTTGAAATATCTTGTGTCGTATCAACACTAATTGAAAAAAATGCAGTTCCTGCAATTTCATTTACGATTTGATTCGTCACGTGTATTGCAGCTGTTGTTCATTTGGAATAAGTGGGCTCAAGTACTTCATTTTCATATCCTTATTTTCCAGGTGGCTACGTAAAAGCGGGTCAAACCTTGATAACAGATGAATAATATTTAAGAAATTTCCGGATTGACTGTCTATTGCCTTGCAATCTTCGCGATGCCTCCTAAACGCTAAATTACAACGCGCTAAGGTTACAATCAGATCTAAGATTCGCTTCAAAATTTCCTGCCAACGAGTCATTGAACTGCGCATTTTACTCTGAATATCGTGTAGATTTTTCCACTGAGAATATGTTACGCACGCATTTATATGTAACTTGCTGATCTCATTCCAAGAAATTTTTTTACTCAAACCTTGCCAATCATTAAGTTTAGCCTCGCACCAAGCAGGGTTAAAATATCGATCATGCCTGTCAGCGAATAACCAACAAGGTTCACAATAAACTGCATCGTTTGTTTTTGAGTAGCATAACCAAAATCTCTCAATTTTTTGGTTTGTTTTTGTGATTACGAAATAGTGATTTTCGCTGAAAGATCTGTTATCAGCCTTTTTTGGAAATGGTCCTTTTGGTCGGCTTGGTTTCAATAATAAAATGTTCCTTCTCAAATCATCGGAGATATCACCTGGATGTAATCCACGATCCGAATTCAAGACAATATTTTCACAGAAATCCACCTCTGGAGTCGTTTGTGTTTCTAGTTCATAAGATTTTCCAACACACTGATGTCTGAGTTCTTCCTCACATAAAAAAGCCAAAAATGTGTACTTATGCCATATTTTATCACGAACTGTATCAACAATGTTAATAATAAAAAACTCCACTTACAGTATCATCATGCAATTCTTTTCCTTGCCTTATATCAACTTCTGATTCTGGGCTTTTTTCCATATCGTAATCACACGCTTTTTTCTTGGGAAATTTATCTGACTCCTAAAAATAATTACAATTGTTTATACATCTGCATGTTCCCAAGAGTGAAACTATTTGTTCAACCTGTCAACGGTCTGATGCGGTATTTTTAGATTTTAGACCAGTTGGAATGAAGAAATCATCCAATTTAGGCAACTTCTCGAGTTTCTCATCCATTACTTTTTTCTCTTAAGATTCTCACAGCCTGATTTATTTTTATAAGTTTTGGAACTCATACTCATAATAAACAAATAAGTATACTCGCAGCTGACTCGCAACTATAACGGGTAAATCGATTTCGACTATTATCGGATATCGAGTTTGCCCAAAAAAGTCGACTTGTTTGACGTGGGTTAATGCACTCTGAGGAATCGTCTGTACAGGACAAAAATTTCATTTCGGCACATGTTATAAACTTATTATTCATTTATTGTTGTCAAATTAATAATAAATATTTAAGTATCTCTTAATTTTTTTAAAGAAATGTCGCTCTCCACTTAATTTATCATTTTCATCAAGAGACTTTAAGGCGCCCCTGGCACTGTTGCGCCCGCTCGCAACGCCACTGCCACTGTTCATTTATTCTAACCCATAGCTCCTCTAGGTTCTTGGGCGAACGCTCGTATGCTACAAGTCCTTTTTTGACGATAGCCCATAAGTTTTCGATGGGGTTAAGGTCTGGGCTTTGCGCCGGCCACTACAAGACCTTAAAATGCTGTTTTTGTAGCCATTCTTTAAAAATTATTGAGGTTTGCTTGGGATAACCATCCTGTTGAAAGTATATTTTCTCTTCAGGTAACCACACATCTCAACGAAATCTGGCATGGTCTTCTGGCATGGTCGTCCAAAATTTTCAGATAATCGACTGCTTTCATAGTTCCTTCTTGGCTCCAATGTGCCACCAAGTAAAGCAGCTCCAAGCCATAATATGCCACCACCATGTTTGACGGTTTATTTGACTTGGTTCTTTTGAATATATTCTTTGGGTCGGTGCCAGTAATAAGACTCACCATCTGACTGGAATCGATTAAATTTTGTTTCGTCGAACCAAATTATTCGTTTCCAGTCTTCAATACTCCAATGCTTATGTTCCCTGCAGAATTTTAGTCGCGCTTTGACATTTCTTTCTGATAAAGCTGCTTTTTTTTAATAGCTGATACTAAATCAATCCTACGAAGTGCTCTGCATGCGGTCTACTCGCTAACGCTTTTATTCAGCATAGCTGCAGATGACTTTGGTGCTGTTAGGTGATTGCATCTTACTATACGTTCCATACAGCGGGCATCTCTATCCGTTAGCTTTCTTGGTCGGCCTCCCTTGATGATTGCATGCTCAGTATTGCGCCGCTTTTGGACATGGAGAACTGTTCTATGACTAATTTTCAAAGCTTTTGCTGTAGTTCTTGATGACTGATCCTTTTAAGTCATAACTACTACATTATCTTCGATTTCAACAGATAACTTTTTCATATTGGTTAGATTATTTTGTTTTCTTAAATAAGGCACACTGAATTATTAACTTGCAGCTGTTCTTTGCACTTTGAACTGAAAACTAACAAAACAGAAGATAGCCGAAAAAATTTAAAAAAAAAAATAAAATGAATAACGGTACAATTCCAGCTATAAAACAAAAAATAGTGCAGGCGTGCAAAAATGGATACATGCATTTTTTTATTTTTGCAAAAAATGAAATATTTTATAGTTTTTTAACTGATTCGTTTATTTTTGTATTAAAGTAAAATAAACAAAGATTTCAAAAGCAAATAATTTTTTCAAATCGGTTTGTTATTTATAATTTTATGACAACGTAAGTATGAAACTACCAAACATTGTCAGATTTTACTCGCCACTGTAGTTCTGAAAGCATGTGCAAATAAAAGTTATTTTTAGAACTTATTCCCAGAAGAAAACAATCCATTATTAAGATTGGTGGCAATGAGGATATTTGTATTTCTTGGTTCCACTTATCTATGTGAAGCAGCGTTTTCTCAAATGAAAAACCTTTAATTGCATTTTAGGAGTTCCACGACTGATGACCACCTCATGGCATTTATTCGATTGTGCATCAGTGACTACAATCCTAACTTTACAAGACTGGTTAATGAAATGGAATGTCACGCATCTACATCAAAAAATTAATCCAAAAAATGAATCAAAAATGTATATTGCACAAAATAGTAAACAAAATATATTTAGTATATTATTATCAACAAAGCTCTTAGTTAAATTTGTATTTGTTTTTAATAAGTATAACCCATTTTTCGAAGTCGATCGCTCATAAATAAGAAGATTTAATGTTGATCATACCATTAATAAGTTTGCCCACCCCTGGTGCAGAATATAGACAATAAAATTAATAGTGTTTTATATGACGAACAAACACATTTTTTATCTACTGATTCCGAATAAATTTGCGAAGGACGTTAAATAAAAAATTACAGAGTTACTTAGACAAGTACGTAAATTCTTTTATTCATAGAACGTGCTTGCATTCATGATCTTTACCTATTATAATTTCAAGGACTCGTGTTGTTTTTGTTGACATTGCTTGTAGTTTTAAACAAAAGTTAATAAATCAAAAGTCAGCTAAACAACAAACAGCTAACTGTTTATTCAAATACGCATTACAGCTACAGTTCTTACATGAACGCACGGAAATCACATGGAATCTGAGATTCGTCCACAAGGTGTGACAACTAACGAGCGCGTGTTAAAAATCATTCACATTCTAGACACGAGCAAAACGAACCAAATACAAAAACACAAAAATATAACGAATAAAAACTATACCAAAAACAGACGCGATCCTTTTTCCAGGAAATGTAATGCGTTGCTCATTTTGTTTGTGAAATCAATACTAATGTGGAAATGTTCCATGTTTTCTCTATAGGTTGAAAATGGAAAAAAATTGTGTAAACCAACAACATGCTGCTGCTTGACGCTCTCACATTTGCCACTAATGATCATCACCATAGGAGGGACTCTATAGCTAATAGCAACCTCATCCCTAAATGAATAGAAACAAACACCTTTTCGAAACAAAAAACAAACAAACAAACAAATAAAGAAACAAAGCATAATTGGAGCCACTGTGTCGCTGTGGCACGGTTATGTAAGACCTTTCTGAGGGTCTTTTATAGAACTCTTATACAAGAGCACCAAAATACTGGCTTGAAATGTTTCGTTTCATCTATAAATCATGCATTTTTTGTGTTTTTTTTTCTTTCTTTTTATAAACATGCCAAATTTGTGCAAATTTCCACTAAATAAATTCTGCAAATTTCATCAAAATGTGAGTTGTTTTTATATTTTAGTCATTTTTATTGTCTGTTTAGCTTTTGTTCGCTGGCTGTCGGTTGAAATTGGGTCAGCACGCTGATGATAATGCACAAAGGATGCAACAATAAAGCGCATGCATTGACAACGTGTCACATATTTTGTTGCAATTGTTGTTGTTGTTGTTGTTGCTGTTCACACATGCATTGTTCTGTCATGAAAATGGAAAATATTTCGTTTTTTCCTTTATGTTGCACTCAAGAACATTAGAACACAAAATATGCTGCAGAAGCTGTGCTATTTTAAGTTATTCCTTTTTTCTATACAAAACTGTCAAAAATATCGTTAAGAATAGTTAAAGAACAATATTAAAAATCTCTTGATACATGCCATTTTTGAATTGTTTTTAATATCGTGCGCAGATCACCTTATCTGCTGATCATTGATAGAGGATTAAAAGGATTCTTTTGTTAGTTGTGCTAAAATTCTTGAGTATTGTCAGCTTAATGTCACAAATTTTGAAAATTTCAAAGAATTGGAAACATGATACTCATGGAATTTATTACCACGAATTCTGATACTTTTCTAAAAAGATTGTTAGCAAGATCTAAAAATCCTATCAGAAAGATTCTCAGCAACAAACTGATATTGTTTGAAGTGCTATTTTATAGTTAAAAAGTTTTCGAATTGGCGAAGTTTTTTTTTCATCTATATGGTATCTACCCACATTTATTCTGAAAGTGAGTACCCTAAAAGTAGAACAGACCGTCTTATATTCATGACTTAAAAGGGCTACCATACAAATCTGAATTTTTTAGGAAAATTACTTACACCGCCCGCAGAGTGCTCCTAAACGGTTAGGTTGTATGACCGACGCCTAATATTTTTGCTACCCCAACTTTTTTCTGAGCCCCTATAACCTCTACCCAGCCAAATTTTTAATACAAATGTGTCATATATTCTTAGGGACACTGCTTTCACGCAGTAATGTAATGTTATATCGAGCATTGCAACAAACCACAGAATATTAAAATTTTTCTCGCAAAAAATTCTACAATTTGTAACTGGAACTCAGAAAATATCAGTAAAAAATTCCATTTAAAACTCAAAATAAATTCAATTGAAATTCAGAAGTTATTAATTAAAATGCAGAATAGTTAAATAGAAATTTTGAATAGAGCATTTGAAGGGTTTATTGCACAAAAATGATAAGCCACATAATAAATATTTTTAAATAATCGACTTCAAAGTTTTGAAAAAATGTATCTTTGTATGAAGAAATGGAATTGAAAAAGGAAACTATTACAAATAGGTTCGCAATTTAATAAGAAATAGCCAAAATATCTTCACCAGTTGTTGGCAAACCATTGAGCTATATATCGAGCCTAAAAAAATTGATCTTGTGGCTTACCACGTTATTGCAATAAGCCTTTTATTTGAAATTCAGAATAGATCTATGGAAATTGGGGAAAGATCTATTGAAATTAAAAAAAAATCGATTTGATGTTCAAAAATTGAAAAGCAAAAAAAAAGTGGAATGATAATGGTAATGGTAATGGCAATGGGGCACGATTACGATTTCCGTGGCTCCAAGATCTGAATATGCAGTTTTGAAGAGCTCATTGAGAAAATAAGATTCACCGAAGGATTTATCGATATATCGATTAGATATCGAGCTATCGATTTTTCAAAAAAATTTTACTTAAGGAAGTCTTAATGTAAATTCGACTATATTTATGCTAATATTTGACCGATCGAGATATTTTGGGTATCATTAAAAAAACAAATAATTGTGCAACTAGTAAAAGGCAGAGCCACTTTTTTTATAAAAATTAGTAAAAATATCAATATGTACTTCAGAATTAAACAAAAAACCTTTGATAAAAGTGTATCTGGCTCCTTTTACAGAAAAAGTACATTTTGTAAAAGGCAGGACCATATTTTTTCATTTTTTCATTTTTTTCATTAAAAATGTTTTAAGTATCTTTCGAATGACAACTAAATCATTCAGATCGAACAAATATTAGCAAAGATATAACCGAATTTAAATATTGGTTCCGTTGATAACTTATCGACATATCGATAAATTCTTCGGCGTTATCACCCCGTAAATGGTAATGGAAATGTTAATGGTAATGATAATGGTAATGGTAATGGTAATGGTAATGGTAATGGTAATGGAAATGGAAATGGTAATGGTAATCGTAATAGAAATGGTAATGGTAATGGAACTGGTAATGGTAATGGTAATGGTAATGGTTATGTTAATGGTAATGGTAATGGTAATGGTTATGGTAATAGTAATAGTAACAGTAATGGTTATGGTAATGGTAATGGTAATGGTAATGGTAATGGTAATGGTAATGGTAATGGTAATGGTAATGGTAATGGTAATGGTAATGGTAATGGTAATGGTAATGGTAATGGTAATGGTAATGGTAATGGTAATGGTAATGGTAATGGTAATGGTAATGGTAATGGCAATGGTAATGGTAATGGTAGTGGTAATCGTAATGGTAATGGTAATGGTTATGGTAATGGTAATGGTAATAGTAATGGTAATGGTAATGGTAATGGTAATGGTAATGGTAATGGTAATGGTAATGGTAATGGTAATGGTAATGGTAATGGTAATGGTAATGGTAATGGTAATGGTAATGGTAATGGAAATGGTAATGGTAATGGTAATGGTAATGGTAATGGTAATGGTAATGGTAATGGTAATGGTAATGCTAATGGTAATGTTAATGGTAATGGTAATAGTAATGGTAATGGTAATGATAATGTTAATGGTAATGGTAATGGTAATGGTAATGGTAATGGTAATGGTAATGGTAATGGTAATGGTAATGGTAATGGTAATGGTAATGGTAATGGTAATGGTAATGGTAATGGTAATGGTAATGGTAATGGTAATGGTAATGGTAATGGTAATGGTAATGGTAATGGTAATGGTAATGGTAATGGTAATGGTAATGGTAATGGTAATGGTAATGGTAATGGTAATGGTAATGGTAATGGTAATGGTAATGGTAATGGTAATGGTAATGGTAATGGTAATGGTAATGGTAATGGTAATGGCAATGGTAATGGTAATGGTAGTGGTAATCGTAATGGTAATGGTAATGGTTATGGTAATGGTAATGGTAATAGTAATGGTAATGGTAATGGTAATGGTAATGGTAATGGTAATGGTAATGGTAATGGTAATAGTAATGGTAATGGTAATGGTAATGGTAATGGTAATGGTAATGGTAATGGTAATGGTAATGGTAACGGTAATGGTAATGGTAATGGTAATGGTAATGGTAATGGTAATGGTAATGGTAATGTTAATGGTAATGGTAATGGTAATGGTAATGGTAATGGTAATGGTAATGGTAATGGTAATGGTAATGGTAATGGTAATGGTAATGGTAATGGTAATGGTAATGGTAATGGTAATGGTAATGGTAATGGTAATGGTAATGGTAATGGTAATGGTAATGGTAATGGTAATGGTAATGGTAATGGTAATGGTAATGGTAATGGTAATGGTAATGGTAATGGTAATGGTAATGGTAATGGTAATGGTAATGGTAATGGTAATGGTAATGGTAATGGTAATGGTAATGGTAATGGTAATGGTAATGGTAATGGTAATGGTAATGGTAATGGTAATGGTAATGGTAATGGTAATGGTAATGGTAATGGTAATGGTAATGGTAATGGTAATGGTAATGGTAATGGTAATGGTAATGGTAATGGTAATGGTAATGGTAATGGTAATGGTAATGGTAATGGTAATGGTAATGGTAATGGTAATGGTAATGGTAATGGTAATGGTAATGGTAATGGTAATGGTAATGGTAATGGTAATGGTAATGGTAATGGTAATGGTAATGGTAATGGTAATAGTAATGGTAATTGTAATAATAATAATGGCAATGGCAATGGTAATGGTAATGGTAATGGTAATGGTAATGGTAATGGTAATGGTAATGGTAATGGTAATGGTAATGGTAATGGTAATGGTAATGGTAATGGTAATGGTAATGGTAATGGTAATGGTAATGGTAATGGTAATGGTAATGGTAATGGTAATGGTAATGGTAATGGTAATGGTAATAGTAATAATAATGGAAATGGTAATGGTAATGGTAATGGTAATGGTAATGGTAATGGTAATGGTAATGGTAATGGTAATGGTAATGGTAATGGTAATGGTAATGGTAATGGTAATGGTAATGGTAATGGTAATGGTAATGGTAATAGTAATGGTAATAGTAATAGTAATAGTAATAGTAATAGTAATAGTAATAGTAATAGTAATAGTAATAGTAATAGTAATAGTAATAGTAATAGTAATAGTAATAGTAATAGTAATAGTAATAGTAATAGTAATAGTAATAGTAATAGTAATGGTAAAAGTAATAGTTATGGTACTGATAATGATACTGGTAATGATACTGATAATGGTAATGGTACTGATAATGGAAATGGCAATGGTAAGGGTAGATTTAAATTTTTATACAAATATTAATATATTTTTTCTGAATTTCGATTGATCTTTTCTGAATTCCAAATAAAATTGAAAAGAAAATTTCTGAATTTTAATTGATCTATTCTGAATTTCAAATTATCTTTCTTGAATTTAAAATAATCTATTCCTGATTTCAAATGATCTATCTATTCTGAATTTATTTGGAATTTTATGTAGATATATATTTTATCTGTTCTAAATCTATATTTTATTTTTTTTTAAATATTTTAACAACTTAATTTGATCTTTTTTAAAATTCAAATGGAATTTCTGATTTTAAATTTACATGTTCCGAATTGCAATTAATCCTTTATTAATTTCAATTTATTTGTTCTGAATTGTTAATGGAATTTGGCATTTTAATTGATCCTTTCTGAATTTAAATTGATCTTTTCTGGATTAAAAGTTATCTTTCTGAATGCCAATTGATCTGAGTTTCAATTGATCTTTTCTAAATTTCCATTAATCTTTTCTTAATTTCAAATAAACATTAATTTCAAACAAAATTTCTAAATTTATACTAATATATACTGAATTTCAAACGAGATTTCTAAATTTAAATTGATTCTGTCTGGAATTCAAATATAATTTCTGAATTTGAATTTTTAATGAATCTCTGAATATCAATAGATTTATTCTGAATTTCAATTGATCTTTTCTGAATTGCAATTGATCTATTCTGAACTGAGTTATTGAACTTTTCTGAGTAGGTTTAATGCAATATAAGTTAATTTCATATGTAAATATTCACTATTTTAAAGAAAAGCTTTAACATTTTTAAACAGAATTTCAAAATTTTGTATTCTCTCATTTGGCAAACCCTAGCTACGCCACTGGCTGCAGTAAAATATTTCAACAAAATATTGTGCACATTACATTTTTGTTTTTACCAGTATTTTGCATGCGAAGGAAATACTTGACAACTTTAGGTTCGGAACAGTCGCAGAAGCGACATTTAGGGTGCATTATTTGTTTAAATATGGTTTTTTATCTAACAATCGATATTGAGCTATTAGTACAACATAATTCACAGCTCATCCAGTAGTTGAAAATGCTAACCATATAAATATATTAAAAACAATAAAAAATAACAAAAAGTATAAGTGTGCTGAGAATCATCCGTAATTCTATTGGGGCAGGGTTTGATTTGGAATTGAAGTAAGATTTAGAGTCGGAGTAGAAGTTAGCTACAGTTAGATTTACAGTTTGAGGTATTTCAAGCCATCAATATATATGATGAAGCCATCAATCAATAGAGTTTATTTTAGTGACTCGAAGATCAGCTGATCATAATTTTCGCTTCTTTTTGCTGATACATCCCTGATTTGCTTGTACTCTTCTACTTCTTCTAGTACTTATATCAGTTTTTGTTTCAAAATTATAGAAATCATTCATTAAACTCACTGCGACGAATTGCATTTGTGTCAGCTCAGTAACTTTTTCTAGTCCAGTGTGCTGGACCCCATGCACAGTGGGTGAGAATGCAATTTCATACAAATGCACAGATGTTGCAAAGAATGACTGTTTTTATACAATTGTAACAAATTCAATTGAATAGTTTTTTTGTATTGTTTGACAATTGTTTTTATTTTATTGATGGCATGTTTTGACGTTAAACGTGG